>JAGFBZ010000851.1:122500-691096 GCA_018398805.1 Hirundichthys speculiger | reverse complement strand
AAACATAAATTGCGATTTCTCAAAGACGTAAATCACAAACATACACGGCTTCAGTATGTCATAGGTAAAGTCTGTGACCCGTTAAACTTCGAATGGTGTCCTGTGATGAAATATGGCCATGCAGACAGGTCCAAAGATGGGTGGGTTTGGCGTTTTCATTTTTTTCCTGGAATTCTGCAAAACCATTTCATTCCTAGGGACAAAAAGTCGCGTTTTTGGGATTTTCGGGAATACGTTTGACGGAACGCCACCAAAAGTCATAGCACACCGAGTCCGATCGAGCCGGTCGTTTTGATGTATTTTTTTGTTGGGTTTTCTCAAAGCTGCGGGCCGTGAAAACCGTCAAAATTTGACGGAATACGGAAAAATAATAACGAGAACTAGAAAATTTCGGAGAAATTTTGAGGCGTGGCCAATTAGCCGCAATTAAGCCGCCGTCAACGCGGTGACGGAGTTGCCGCAGAGTCCTGAAACAGTGACAGTGGCCTGCAGAGTCCTGAACCAGTGACCAGAGTGGCCTGCAGAGTCCTGAACCACTGACCAGAGTGGCCTGCAGAGTCCTATCCAAAACCTGATAGAAGACTTCTGGGATATGACCTTTGGGCCAAATCAGTGTGTGACCTCAAATGCATTCTGAAGAATGGTCCAAAATCCCCAATAACAACTTCCTGGAAGTGTTCATGCTGCAAAGGGTGGAGCCACATCATATTGATTAGGAATGGGATGAACTAAAGTCATATGTGAGTCAAGGCTGTGATCATTCTCATAATATATCATATACTGTGCCTGAAGAACAGGCGAAAGGGGCGGGGCTTCGGGAGGCAGTCACATGTGCGGCTCCTCCTGCGTGTGTATGGTGTTCTGTGAGAAAAGGGAGAGAAAAAAAGGCAGCGACCTCCTAATTACACTGTCCAGTCAGTCCAAACCGGATTTTGTGTCCGAACAAACAGCTGTAATTCAAAAGCTGAATACGTTTTCAAAAAATTCTTGAACCGGAAGCGCCACAAGGTTTCAGCTATGCAGTGATATATATTTTATGTCGTCAATGTTCCCATTTTTAAACTAGAGCAGTTTTAAAAAGTATAAAGTCATCATCGGGAGCTGGCACCTGTATATTCTGTAAAATCGATTTTCCAGTCCCGAACAAACAGTAATTCAAAAAACTGAAAGTTTTGAAAAAATTCTTGAACCGTGAGGCCACAAGGCTTTCAGGATTCCAGGGATATTTTCTTGTTTCGCAAATGCCTACGATTTTTAAATGAGGCAGTGTAAAAAAATGAAACTTTTTGTTGTCAGACGAGAGAAATCAGAAATGTCCCCATGAATACAATGGAGCGGGAAGGACCATCTTGAACTCTAGGTGATTTGATGGAAAACTAACACCACACAGACACAAAAGCACATCATCTGAAAGAGGACAAAATGCCTACGTTTGATGTATAATTTATGTAGGTCAATCAAACGGAGTGGACGTGAAGAAGAAAAGGCAGGTTTAAAAAGTTTTTCTTCTCTCCTGAGCTAGCGTGATGACATCACTAGAGTGAGGAGGTGAATTAGAGATTTTGTAAAAATCATAAAACTTAAATCGCGATTCTCAAAGACGGTAAATCACAACAATACACGGCTTCATATGTTATAGGTCAAAGTCTGTGGACCCATTTAAACTTCGAATGGTGTCTCTGTGATGAAATAGGCTGAGCTATAGAGCTCCAAAGAGGGGGGATTGGGTTTTTTTTTGTCTGGAATCCTGCTAAACCCCCATTCATTCCTATGGGACCAAAATTTGCTAGTTTTTTGGGAATTTCGGGATACCGTTCGACGAACGCCACCAAAGTCATAGCACACCGAGTCCGATCGAGCCGGTCTTTGATGTATTTTTGTTGGGTTTTTTCTCAAAGTGCGGGCCGTGAAAACCGTCAAAATTTGTGAGGAAACGGAAGAATAAGTACTAAGAGAACTAGAAATTTTCGGAAAGAAATTTGAGGCGTGGCCAATTAAGCCGCCCGTCAGCCAAACCAGAGTTGCCTGCAGAGTCCTGAACCAGTGACGAGATGGCCTGCAGAGTCCTGAACCAGTGACCAGAGTGGCCTGCAGAGTCCTGACCAAAACCTGATAGAAGACTTCTGGGATATTGACCTTCTTTGGGCCAACATCTGTGTGACCTCAGAAATGCCTTGGAAGAATGGTCAAAAAATCCCCATTAAAACACTTCTAGAAGTGTTCATGCTGCAAAGGGTGGAGCACATCATATTGATTAGGATGGGATGAACTAAAGCTCATATTGATCAAGGCTGTGATCATCTTATAATATATCATATACTGTACCTGAAGAACAGGCAGAAAGGGGCGGGGCTTCAGGGGACCAGTCACATGTGCGGCTCCTCCGCGTGTGTATGTGTGGTGTGAGAGAGGAGAGAGAAAAAAAGGCAGCGACCTCCTAATTACACTGTCTAGTCAGTCCAAACCTGGATTTTTGTGTCTGAACAAACGGCTGTAATTTAAAAGCTGAATAAGTTTTTCAAAAAATTCTTGAACCGGAAAGCACCACAAGGCTTTCATACGCGGTGTATATATTTATGTCGTCAATGTTTTCCATTTAAAACTACAGCGTTTTAAAAAGTATAAATTTATCATTGGAGCTGCAGCCTGTGTATTCTGTAAAAATCCGATTTTCCCATGTCCCAGAAAAAAACGGCTGTATTTAAAAGCTGAATAAGTTTTTTAAAAAAATTCTTGAACCGTGAGCGCCACAAGGCTTTCAGGATTACAGGGATATATTTCTTTGTTTCGCACAAACCTACCGTTTTTTAAATTACGGCAGTGTAAAAACATGAAAGTTTTTGTTGTCAGACGAGAGAGAGAAATCAGAAATGTCCCCATTAAAATAGAATGGAGCCGGGAAGGATCACGTTTGAAACTCTAGGTTGATTTGACGGAAAACTAAACACCACACAGACACAAAAGGCACATCATCTGAAAGAGGACAAAAATGCCTACGTTTTGATGTATAATTTATGTAGGTTGAGCAAAAGGGGTGGACGTGAAAGAGAAAAAGGCAGTTTTAATTTTTTTTTTCTTCTCTCCTCGGAGCTAGAGTGCGTGATGACATCACTAGAGTGAGGAGGGTTTTTTGAAGATTTTTGTAAAAATCATAAAACTTAAATCGCGATTTCTCAAGACCGTAAATCACAACAACATGGTCAGTATGTTATAGGTCAAAGTCTTGTGACCCGTTTAAACTTCGAATGGTTGTTCTCTGTGATGAAATATGGCCGTGCTAGACAGGTCCAAAAAGGGGTGGGTTTTGGGTTTTCTTGCCGGAATTCTGCCAAATCCATTCATCCTATGGGACAAAAACTCGCAGTTTTTTGGGATTTTCGGATACCGTTCGCGGAATGCCGGAAAAGTCATAGCACCACGAGTACGATCGAGCCGGTCGTTTTGATGTTTTTTGTTGGGTTTTTCTCAAAGCTGCGGGCCGTGAAAACCGTCAAAAATTCGTGACGGAATACGGAAGAAATAACGAGAACTAGAAAATTTCGGAGAAATTTTGAGGCGTGGCCAATTAAGCCGCCAATTAAGCCGCCCGTCAACGCAGTGACGAGAGTGGCCTGCAGAGTCCTGAACCAGTGACCAGAGTGGCCTGCAGAGTCCTGACCAAAACCTTATAGAAGACTTCTGGGATATTGCCTTCTGGGCCAACATCAGTGTGTGACTCAGAAATGCACTTCTGGAAGAATGGTCAAAAATCCCCATTAAACACACTTCCTAGAAGTGTTCATGCTGCAAAGGGTGGAGCCACATCATATTGATAAGGAATGGGATGAACTAAAGCTCATATGTGAGTCAAGGCTGTGATCATTCTCATATATATCATACTGTGCCTGAAGAACAGGCAGAAAGGGGCGGGGCTTCAGGGGAGGCAGTCACATGTGCGGCTCCTCCAGCGTGTGTATGTGTGTCTGTGAGAGGGGGAGAGAGAGAAAAAAAGGCAGCGACCTCTAATTACACTGTCCAGTCAGTCCAAACCTGGATTTTTGTGTCCGAACAAATGGCTGTATTTAAAAGCTGAATACGTTTTTCAAAAAATTCTTGAACCGGAAAGCGCACAAGGGTTTCAGCTACGCAGTGATATATATTTTATGTCGTCAATGTTTCCATTTTAAACTAGAGCAGTTTTAAAAAGTATAAATTTATCATCTGGAGCTGGCAGCCTGTGTATTCTGTAAAAATCCGATTTTCCATGTCCCGAACAAATGGCTGTAATTTAAAAGCTGATAAGTTTTTCAAAAAATCTTGAACCGTGAGCGCCACAAGGCTTTCAGGATTAAGGGATATATCTTTTGTTACTCATATTTACGGTTTTAAATGACGGCAGTTTAAAAACATGAAAAAAATTTTGTCAGACGAGAGAAATCAGAAATGTCCCCATTGAAATAATATAGGATTGAGAAGGACCACCTTGAACTCTAGGTTGATTTGACGGAAAACTAAACACCACACAGACACAAAAGTACATATCGGAAAGAGGACAAAAATGCCTACGTTTTGATGTATATTTATGTAGGTTGAGCAAAAGGAGTGGACGTGAAAGAGAAAAAGGCAGGTTTTAAAAGTTCGTTTCTTCTCTCCTCTGAGCTAGAGTGCGTGATGACATCACTAGAGTGAGGGAGGGAAATCAGAGTTTTTGTGTAAAATCATGAAACGTAATCGTGATTTCTCAAAGATGGTAAATCACAACAATAACGGCTTCAGTATGGTATAGGTCAAAGTCTTGTGACCGTTTAAACTTCGAATGGTGTCTCTGTGATGAAATATGGCCGTGCTAGACAGGTCCAAAGAGGGGTGGTTTTGGGTTTTTTTTTTGTCTGGAATCCTGCTAAACCCCATTCATTCCTATGGGACCAAAATTCGCCGTTTTTTGGGAATTTGGGAAAACGTTCGACGGAACGCCACCAAAAGTCATAGCACACCGAGTCCGATCGAGCCGGTCGTTTTGATGTATTTTTTGTTGGGTTTTTCTCAAAGCTGCGGGCCGTGAAAACCGTCAAAATTTGTGACGGAAACGGAAAAATAAAAATAACGAGAATAAATATACACAATAGTAATAGGAGTGGCTTCAATGCTTGCATTGGCCATGCTTCGCATGGCCAATGCTGCGCATTGGCCACGCCTAACTAGAAAATTTCGGAGAAATTTTGAGGCGTGGCCAATTAAGCCGCCAATTAAGCCGCCCGTCAACGCAGTGACGAGAGTGGCCTGCAGAGTCCTGAACCAGTGACCAGAGTGGCCTGCAGAGTCCTGACCAAAACCTTATAGAAGACTTCTGGGATATTGACCTTCTAGGCCAACATCAGTGTGTGACCTCAGAATGCACTTCTGGAAGAATGGTCAAAAAAATCCCCATTAAAACACACTTCCTAGAAGTGTTCATGCGCAAAGGGTGGAGCCACATCATATGATAAGGAATGGGATGAACTAAAGCTCATATGTGAGGCAAGGCTGTGATCATTCTCATAATATATCATATACTGTGCCTGAAGAAAGGCAGAAAGGGGCGGGGCTTCAGGGGAGGCAGTCACATGTGCGGCTCCTCCTGCGTGTGTATGTGTGTCTGTGAGAGGGGGAGAGAGAAAAAAAAAGCGCAGCGACCTCCTAATTACACTGTCCAGTCAGTCCAAACCTGGATTTTTGTGTACGAACAAACGGCTGTAATTTAAAAGCTGAATAAGTTTTTCAAAAAATTCTTGAACCGGAACGCGCCACAAGGGTTTCAGCTACGCAGTGATATATTTTTATGTCGTCAATGTTTTCCATTTTTAACTAGAGCAGTTTTAAAAGTATAAATTTATCATCTGGAGCTGGCAGCCTGTGTATTCTGTAAAAATCCGATTTTCCATGTCCCGAACAAATGGCTGAATTTAAAAGCTGAATAAGTTTTTTCAAAAATTCTTGAACCGTGAGCGCCACAAGGCTTTCAGGATTACAGGGATATATCTTTGTTACTCAAATATTTACGGTTTTTAAATGACGGCAGTTTAAAAAACATGAAAAAAATTTGTCAGACGAGAGAAATCAGAAATGTCCCCATTGAATATATAGGAGCTGAGAAGGACCACCTTGAACTCTAGGTTGATTTGACGGAAAAACTAAACACCACACAGACACAAAAGTCCATATCGGAAGAGGACAAAAATGCCTACGTTTTGATGTATAATTTAATGTAGGTTGAGCAAAAGGAGTGGACGTGAAACGAGAAAAAGGCAGGTTTTAAAAGTTTTCGTTCTTCTCTCCTCTGAGCTAGAGTGCGTGATGACATCACTAGAGTGAGGGAGGGAAATCAGAGTTTTTTGTAAAAATCATGAAACGTAAATCGTGATTTCTCAAAGATGGTAAATCACAACATACACGGCTTCAGTTATAGGTCAAAGTCTTGTGACCCGTTTAACTTCGAATGGTGTCTCTGTGATGAAATATGGCCGTGCTAGACAGGTCCAAAGAGGGGTGGTTTTGGGTTTTTTTTTGTCTGGAATCTGCTAAACCCCATTCATTCCTATGGGACCAAAATTCGCCGTTTTTGGGAATTTCGGGAAAACCGTTCGAGGAACGCCACCAAAAGTCATAGCACACCGAGTCGATCGAGCCGGTCGTTTTGATGTATTTTTGTTGGGTTTTTCTCAAAGCTGCGGGCCGTGAAAACCGTCAAAATTTGTGACGGAAACGGAAAAATAAAAATAACGAGAATAAATATACACAATAGTAATAGGAGTGGCTTCAATGCTTGCATTGGCCATGCTTCGCATGGCCAATGCTGCGCATTGGGCCTAATAAATGATGAATAGTAATAGGGTGGCTTCAATGCTTGCATTGGCCATGCTTCGCATGGCCAATGCTGCGCATGGCCACGCCTAACTAGAAATTTCGGAGAAATTTTGAGGCGTGGCCAATTAAGGCCCCGTCAGCCAAACCAGAGTTGCCTGCAGAGTCCTCCTGACCTGAGAGACCTGAACCAGTGAGAGTGGCCTGCAGAGGTCCTGAACCATTGACCAGAGTGGCCTGCAGAGTCTGACCAAAACCTGATAGAAGACTTCTGGGATATTGACCTTCTGGGCCAACATCAGGTGTGACCTCAGAAATGCACTTCTGGAAGAATGGTCCAAAATCCCATTAACACACTCCTGGAAGGTTCATGCTGCAAAGGGTGGAGCCACATCATTTGATTAGGATGGGATGAACTAAGCTCATATGTGAGTCAAGGCTGTGATCATTCTTATAATATATCATATATGTACCTGAAGAACAGGCAGGAAAGGGGCGGGGCTTCAGGGAGGCAGTCACATGTGCGGTCCTCCTGCGTGTGTATGTGTGTGTTGAGAGGAGGAGAGAGAAAAAAAGGAAAGCGACCTCCTAATTACACTGCTAGTCAGTCCAAACCTGGATTTTTTTGTGTCCGAACAAACGGCTGTAATTTAACAGCTGAATAAGTTTTTCAAAAAATTCTTGAACCGGAAGCACCACAAGGCTTTCAGCTACGCGGTGTGGTGATAATATTTTATGTCGTCAATTGTTTTCCATTTTAAACTACAGCAGTTTTAAAAAGTATAAATTTATCATCTGGAGCTGGCAGCCTGTGTATTCTGTAAAAATCCGATTTTCCATGTCCCGAACAAACGGCGTAATTTAAAAGCTGAATAAGTTTTCAAAAAATCTTGAACCGTGAGCGCCACAAGGCTTCAGGATTCCAGGGATATATTTCTGTTTCGCACAAACCTACCGTTTTTAAATTACGGCAGTGTAAAAACATGAAAGTTTTTGTTGTCAGACGAGAGAAATCAGAAATGTCCCCATTAAAATAGAATGGAGCCGGGAAGGATCACGTTGAACTCTAGGTTGATTTGACGGAAAACTAAACACCACACAGACACAAAAGGCACATCATCTGAAAGAGGACAAAAATGCCTACGTTTTGATGTATAATTTATGTAGGTTGAGCAAAAGGGGTGGACGTGAAAGAGGAAAAGGCAGTTTTAATTTTTTTTTTCTTCTCTCCTCGGAGCTAGAGTGCGTGATGACATCACTAGAGTGAGGAGGGTTTTTTGAAGATTTTTGTAAAAATCATAAAACGTAAATCGCGATTTCTCAAAGACCGTAAATCACAACAATACATGGCTTCAGTATGTTATAGGTCAAGTCTTGTGACCCTTTAACTTCAATCAAATGGTGTCTCTGTGATGAAATATGGCCGTGCTAGACAGGTCCAAAAAGGGGTGGGTTTGGGTTTTCTTGCCGGAATTCTGCCAAATCCCATTCATTCCTATGGGACAAAAAACTCGCAGTTTTTTTTTGGGATTTTCGGGAATACCGTTCGACGGAATGCCAGGAAAAGTCATAGCACACCGAGTCCGATCGAGCCGGTCGTTTTGATGTATTTTTTGTTGGGTTTTTCTCAAAGCTGCGGGCCGTGAAAACCGTCAAAATTCGTGACGGAATACGGAAGAATAACGAGAATAAATATGATGAATAGTAATAGGTGTGGCTTCAATGCTTGCATTGGCCATGCTTCGCATGGCCAATGCTGCGCATTGGCCACGCCTAATAAATATGTCGAATAGTAATAGGAGTGGCTTCAATGCTTGCATTGGCCATGCTTCGCATGGCCAATGCTGCGCATTGGCCACGCCTAATAAATATGTCGAATAGTAATAGGAGTGGCTTCAATGCTGCGCATTGGCCACGCCTAATAATCTAGCAGAATAGTAATAGGTGTGGCTTCAATGCTTGCATTGGCCATGCTTCGCATGGCCAATGCTGCGCATTGGCCACGCCTAATAAATAACCACAATCTACATGCACATCACTCCTGCAAAACTTGCAACATGGAAAAAACACTAATAACAGCCAAAAACAAAACCCAAACTACTTTTTAATATCTTTTCAAAATAGTTTTTTAAAAACAATAAAGGATTGGCCCTATACTCCCTGCAGTTTCCTTCCTACAGGTTTTTGGCCAGGAAAACCAGCCTGTTCACTTGGTCGGGCTTTAGCGATGAGCGAAGGCAGGTGACAACATTGCCACCTGTGCTAAAAACCCGCTCGGATGCAGCACTTGTGGCAGGGATGCAGAGGTATTTTCTGGCCAGTTTGGAGAGCAGTGGGTATAGTGTCTGTGATGCTTTCCACCACTCAAGTGGGTCAGCCTCAGGGTCGAGTGGCCTTGCCTGGAGGTAGGCTTGAAGTTCAAATGCTATGGCCTGGTCCTGTTGAGGAGATGGTCCTGCAGCTGTGTCTTCTGTGGCTTTGAAGAAGCTGCCCAAGCCCCTCTTCTTCTTCTGTGCTCCACCAGTAGGAGCATCAGTGTCGGCACCTGGTGTCGTGGTTGGCTTAGTAGAGGTCCTCTCCTTGAAGATGGGGAATTACATTGAGGACAATATGAATTTCATGTTTCTCCTGAATGAATGGTAGTTACACATTATTGTATTATTCTACATTTCAAGTTCACATTATAGACATATTACATTGAGTAGTGTCAAATATGTATTTTTAATACAATCATTACTACTACTGCTAAAATAGTAATGATAATTATCATTATATTATTATTGTTATTAGTAGTAGTATTACCATGACAGTCTTCATTTCAGATGTCAGTCTGGCTTCAATTGATTCTCTGTTCTCTTCGGCCACATATTTCAGCTTGAACCTTGGGTCCACTGCAGAGGCCATGTCAAGGAGCTCTTGTGTTTTAGAGTCTTCATATTTTTCGTTGAGGTAACCCATGATCATCTGCTTTATGGTCTTTGAGAGGTCTGTGTCATTGTCCTCTACTGCAAGTATTGATGTGTTGAAGAGGTGGAGTTGGCTTACAAGCGATATACTGACATATTGCTCCCCAGAGAGCGCATCTGTGAACTCAACTAGAGGACTTAGTGAGTTGTTGATAGCTCTAGTACCTCAATGTCCTGCCACCTTGGGGTCAGATTTCTGGTCTTACGGTCACTGGAGAGGACCTGGACGATGGCTTTCTGCTGCTCAAGGACCCTGTTGATCATCGCTTGTCGAGATCCCCATCTGGTTGGACACTCCGTCTTCAAGGAGTGCTCGGGTAGCTTTAGTTCCCTTTGGGCTTTTGTTAGCTCCTTTTTCTTTTTCCAGCTATAGGAAAAGGTGCTGACCACTTTCTTACAGACCCCCATTGCACAGCCAATTCTGCTGTCTTTCATTGCATTCTCTAGGATGACAAAAAAAATACATGAATGGTTATCACACCATTTATTTTTGACTAATATTACTTTAATCAACAAATCATGCTGTAAAACAGTGTGTGATGATAGTGTGGGTCACATGAAATATGTTATCTCTCTTAATAAAATCAATGAATGACATGTCACAGGTTATTGAGTGATTCAGAGGAAAATTACCACACATTATTTTCAGTTTTGGGATTAGTATATTTTCCAATGTAATGTATTTACTAACTGTACTTCAGTAAAACCTTTATCATTTATGTAAAATATTAAGGTGACTTTTACTTTCACCACAGTAATATTTGAACATACTATAGGGAGGCCTACCCTTACTTTTGCTACAGTAGTGCTGTTTGATTTCTTTCTAATGTATCATTTAATAAATAACATCACACATGTCACACAGTCAGGAGAAAATAAAATGTCTCACCTATGGCCAAGTGGAGTCAGTCTGTGCCCAAAGCACTGCAGCCTTACCCAGCCATTAATTTCAGCTGCCAGCTTGATGTTTGAGGCGTTGTCTGTTGTGATGCACACATGGTTCTCCTCTTTCAAGTCCCATGCAGCCATAGCTTGCTTCAACCCATCAGCAATATCAACCCCTGTGTGGTCATCAGGGAAAAATGCTGTCTGGAGACATTTTGTCTTCATGGTGAAATCTGCATCGATGTAATGAGGTGAGAGATAATGTACGGCTCCATAGTTCGGCTTGACCACAGATCCGTTGTGGTGGCAAAATACTCGGCAGTGGAGTAGATATATTTTCAACTTCAGCGTGACATTTATCATACAAAGCAGGCAGTGCAACTCTGCTAAAGTATTTGCGGGATGGCAACACGTACCGCTTGTCCATAGTCTTCATTAGTGCTTTGAACCCTGGATCGTTAACGGTGCTGATGGGGCACATATCCTTTGCTAGCATGAACGTCACCGCCTCCGTTATCTCTCGTTGTCGCCGGGAGCCGGTGGGATATGGAGCGGCATTGTAAAGAGTGTCCTCAATGGAGGACTGTGTTGCGGCAGTGGCTGAAGTTGACGTTCTTGCACTTTTTTGGGTCTTTTGCTCCGTCAATACTTTGTCGTAGATCACTTTATGGCTGAACTTTAAGTGGTTAAACAAATTTGTCGTGTTGCCCTGGGGTGCAGACACGACGGCGTGACACACTTTGCAAACAATTTCTTTCTGCTCTACGTCCGACGATTTGAAGCCAAAATGTCTCCAAATGACCGAACTTGTCCTACCTTTCTTTTCAACTAAAGTCTCAGGCAGGCTGCTTTTCTGCCATGTTGTCAATCGCTCGTTCCACAATTGATCCACAAACTCACTGCTATTGCTGCATGCGACACAGGTGCGTTCACTGTGCGTTTACAGCGCAGTAATTTTGCATACACCGCGCGGCGGCACATTACTGTAATCGTTTTTCTTCGATTACAGTGTTTTCATGATCGTGATAAGCCAAAATCGAAATCGTGATCAAAATTCGATTAATCGTCCAGCCCTAATACTTATGTCAGGTGGGATGGGGTGATGGTGGCATAGTAGTTATGTGCGGCGACAAGATCACTACCACAGTGTGTAAGCCTAAACAAAATGGTCATTACAGTGGTTCTCCAGCTCATGGTGGAGCTCCTACAGTGAAGTCAAAATGTCAGGAATTTGAATATTCATGTCTTTATCACGCCAACTGTTGAAAAATAAAATCAAATAAAATCTTTACAGGTGGCTAAGAAAAGAGGGACGTGCCAAAAAGCAAATGAGGCAGACAGAAGTCTAAGGGAACTAGTGGTTTAAAAACACATGTTTAGACAGAAAGGCATATAAAGAAACTGGCCATAAAAAAAAAGTTGGCTCAAAAGCCAGCAAGCGATTACGAAAAGTAGCAGTTTTCATGTTATGTTAAAATATCATGGAAAGGAAGGACGCTCCACAGCATGGCGAAGGGGTATCAAGACATAACCTCCATTGTCATGTGGGAGACGAGCCACCTTGCGGTACAGATCAGATCTGCCAGAGTTGCTTTTTTTCATCGCACCTGGGCGGGGGTCTCTTGTGCACACTTGTCAACAGTTTAGAACTGCATGGTGTGTGAAATAATGGTGATGTGTGGTGTTGATGCAGAATGTCACATGATAGGGTCCATCTGCGTTGTTTTTTTTGTCTGATGAAGGCAAAGCTTTCGTCTCTCAACATAAAGCAGCTGTCCCTTTCCTTGACAGAAATGTATACTTTCTTCTGCCCTTTGCTTGGCTGTGCATGTTCAATTTCAGCCAAACGTCTGGTGACTTGCTCTAATGGACTTCGTCCACTCCTGACGTGTTTTTTGATTTTTTGAAGGTAGTTTTCAAAAGGAAAACAGGAGATGTCATTCAATGAACTATTAAAGTGGCTGACATCTTCATGAAGGTGAATTAGTCCATGTACATTATACATGGAAATGTCTTGCCATAGAGGCCTGCACTGCACTGGACAAAATGATTCAATAATTCCTGTGCATATTGCAGGTACGCATTGCGAATGTTGTCATCTGACTCAAGCATCAGAGACATCGCCACTGTCAGGGTCAAGAAATGTTTGTATAAGTCAAGTGACACCACATTCTTTAAAACCACAGGCCCTGTGTACAACAAAAAACTGGCCTCAGTTCAGTAGCCTTCCACCTGTCGAGATCATGCAAACCTCTTGGTTGAGGGCAAATTCACTGGGCATCTTCCCTCTCAAAGCTATGAGTTTTTTGAGATATGGCATCTTTTTGCCTTACAGACAGACGACAAATCTTGGGACCACGGGTCATGTAACTCAACATGCGCCTAACCACTCCTAATAACACCAAGTGCATGTAATCTAGTGCAAAGGAGGTAACACATGTAATTCCTGCAGCGATCAGAGGACTGACACCACTTTGGTGGTTAGCGTAGTCCATCCTTGAAAAGGCCTCATCTGTTCTACAAGTGCTCTCAAGGTCGTTAAAAAACCAATTTTCTTTCAACGTGAGCACCTCTGACTGTACATCTTTCACACAGCCTTCAAAGGAATTGTGGCCCTTTATACATTCAGATAGGCCCCTCGCTGGTGCAATCGCAAACGAAAGCTCTAACCTGGACATTATAAGTTTGGCCTCTAGGATTTAACCCATTGGTTTGGAGATGTTTGTACTCCGTCAGAAAGTCTTCCAGGTAATCGGCAAGTGGACTGGGTTTACTCTGTCCACAAAATATAGCCACAACAAATGGATCACAATGCTCAAGCTTTGCTAGTATGGGCCAGAATTGTACACTGCTACTTCTGAAGAGTGGGATGCCATCAATGTTAACGGTGAGATTGACATCATTTGACCCAGCATCAGTCAAGTTACGGCAAAATCCCCCTTTCCAGTCCATAATAAGCATATTGCCCCCCACATTTATCCACAGCTGTACTACGTTGTGGTGTGGCTAAAAGTGTCCTGGCATCAAGGGGCAATGGGTGTCCGTGTTTGCGGAGAATTGACAATAACTCATTAAGTGATCTATGTGTTGTTTTGTTATGAACAGCCCACTCTCTCAAATCCTCTTGAAAGCTGACACCCTCATGCTCACCATCATGTGATTCTGGTTCTGAGTCGGTAGACCAATGTTCCTTGTCGGTATCAAAATTTGACCAATCCAGGGATTGAGAACCAGTATGGCTAGAAGCACCCCCAGCAGAGTCCGCCCCAGCTGAGCCCTCCCCATCTGAGGCCCCTTCTGCCGGGGGGACATCTGCCACCGTTATCGTCATCGCTGTGACGCAACAACTCATCCATTTCTCTCTTACGTTGACGCCATTCTCTTAAGTAAGCCATTTCTAAACTAGTTGAAAGCTATGCAAGTTTTATGCGATATGCAAAGCTTAAAATTAGTACTTCACCTTATGATTTGCAGTGTACTTTAACTTTAGACTCTCGTCCCGTCAGGTGTACAGAGCAACTGTGGAAGAAAACAGATTAAAGATCAACACAAATATGAGAGACAAACATATACTTTGTAGACCAAAAATAACATAAATTGAGATATATCCAGCTCCAACAACAATACCATTAGCCGCCAATTAAAGTTATGGAAAACTAACCGAGCAGGGCTGCACACTTTGACCAGATATTTATATCAGTGTAATTCAGTGTATCCCTCCAATTTTTTTTTCGATGTGAAACAGTTGCGTCTTGAAAAAACGGTCGCGTGAGAGAGCTCAATATGAATGAATGAATGAATGAATGAATGAATGAAGGCTTTATTTCAAACATGTTGAAACACAAAAAAGAAAAATATAAATATATGTATCTTACATAACAGAAAACAACAGTCAAACGTACAAAACAAGGAAAACAACATTGATTAAACATGTTTGAAAAGGAGTAGGAAGAAGCATTTCCTTATTAAATCATACCCCTTCTCCAATTAATAATTCAGCTATTTATTATTTATTTATTTCCTGCGTGTTTATATTTTATTGATGTATGTATTTTAATCCTACTAGTTATTTATAATTACTTATTACCATATATAAATAATCAACCATATTTGTCTGATACAGACTCAAAAGAAAAAATAAAATAAATTGGACAGATAAACAAAATAAATAAATAAATAAAGAGAATAATATGTGCAAACCCTAGTGCTCATCCCACCCTCCTTCCTCCCTGTACCTAGTGTAAACCATGTGTTTGTACCGCTGTTTAAACATGTTCATGCTTGGACATTGCTTCAGCCCCCCCGACAACCTGTTCCACAGTTTCACCCCACATATCGATACACAGTGAGTTTTTAAAGTTGTGTGAGCAAATGGATGCTTGAAGTTCATTTCCCCCCTGAAATTATATCCCCCTTCTCTCTGAAAAAACAGTTTTTGAATGTTGACCGGAAGTAGATTGTTGGCTGCTTTGTACATGATTTGTGCGGTTTGAAACTGAACTAAATCTATAAGTTTAAGTGTTTTTGATTTCAAGAATAAAGGGTTGGTGTGTTCTCTGTAACTAGTGTTGTGAATTATCCTGATGGCTCTCTTCTGCAATATAATCGGTGGTTGTAGTGTACATTTATACGTGTTTCCCCAGATCTCTATACAGTAATTTAAATATGCTAATATTAATGAGTTGTAAAGAATGTGGAGTGATTTGTGGTCCAGAAAGTGCTTTGCCTTACTTAAAACTGAAATGCTGCGTGACAGTTTAACTGGCCAATTTTTGTTATATAGTGATGTGAATATCTGAAGAAATGTTTCGTATGCACTGTCAACATCATAATATCAGCCACACCTGAAAACCAGGTGAGACCCAACCTCAAAATGGCGGGTGTGCTGGAGGGGAGGGGGAGAGGTGTGAAACACTCACGCGTGGTCAATCTACCAAGCCGCACACAAAGACGCACACACCGATCCTTTTTTTTTTAAGAAAACACGCCGAACTTGGAAAATTCAACTCCAGCGCCGACGTTTTAATGTTAAATCACACTAGTACGTGAAAGCATGGGAACGCAGCGAGGCGTCAAAATCAGCCTTAATTGGTTTGAGCTTTTCAGTCATTCATTTAAGTTTTGGAAAATTTCGCCGCTTTTTAGTGTCTAGCGTTGCCATGCTGCATCTGTTAACAGATGTAGGATTTAGCTACACGCAGCTAGCCTGTAATTCTATTGTTACTAGGTACTGGTTCAAGTCAAGTTCAGCCAAATTGCCCGAGGGCCCATTATCATGGCGTCCCATGGCTCGTCGCCTAGTCACAAAGTTTGGAGGAAAAACTCGTCGAAAAGTGTGGAAAACTGTTTGCTCAAACAACATGTAGCAGGAATAAGTTAGGTAACTAAAAACATAATTACCTTTCAGATTTTTCAGATTTTTCAGATTTTTCAGATTTTTCAGATTTTTCGCGTCGTGGAGTGAAGAGATTCTGTGAGTTCACAGCTGCGCTTCTCATATCAAATAGTGGCCACTAGCGCGCTGAAAGGTATTACAAAGAGGGGGTGGCCAGTAACAGCAACTCTGATTCGCTGCGACAGCGAATCAGAGCAGCGAATCAGAGTTGTTGTTACTGGTCCACACCGTTTTGTCTACCAATGACGAAGTTTTTGCGATGGCGACGGAAATAAACAACATGGCGCTTGCTTTGCAGACAGAAATGATGAAAGAAATCTCACAATCCAGGATATTGCCTTAGTACTTTTCTGAGGCCACACAATCAGAATCAGAATCAGAATCAGAATCAGTTTTATTGGCCAAGTTTGTGCACACAAACAAGGAATTTGACTCCGGTTACTAAGCTCTCTGTACAATTAGAATAAAAAATAAAAATAAAAATAAAAAATATAACAAATTACTAACACAATATATACAACAATATATACAACAATGTACAGCAATATATACAAGCTAAGAGGCCAACATGTTATTGTGCAATTTTTTGTGCAATATTTTTTGTGCAATTTTTTGTGGTTCTTCTGACACTCTGTGACTGTTAAGAGTTCATCAGAGCGACAGCCTGAGGAAAGAAACTGTCTCTGTGTCGGCTGGTTTTGGCGAACAGTGCTCTGTAACGCCTACCAGAGGGGAGGAGCTTGAACAGTCCATGTCCGGGATGTGAGGGGTCTGCAGAGATGTTAGCTGCCCGTTTCCTGACCCTGGACCGGTACAGGTCCTGGATGGAGGGAAGGTTAGCACCGATGGTCCTCTCTGCAGACCTGATTGTCCGTTGCAGTCTCGCCCTGTCCCTCTTAGTGGCTGATCCAAACCAGACAGTGATGGAGGAACAGAGAACAGACTGTATGATGGCAGTGTAAAAGATGGTCAGCAGCTCCTGTGGCAGGTTAAACTTCCTGAGCTGTCGCAGGAAGTACAACCTCTGCTGGGCCTTCTTCTGGACAGTGTCTATGTGGGAAGTCCACTTCAGGTCCCGAGAGAAAGTGGATCCCAGAAACCTGAAGTTATCCACAGTAGACACTGTGTTGTTGAGGATGGTGAGCGGGGGGAGTGTCGGAGGGCTTCTCCTAAAGTCCACTGTCATCTCCACAGTCTTGAGCGGGTTAAGCTCCAGGTGGTTCTGACTACACCAGTGGACCAGCTGTTCCACCTCCCGTCTGTAAGCAGACTCATCACCGTCCCGGATCAGACAGTGGTCTGATCAATGACAGTGGTGTCGTCCGCAAACTTCAGGAGTTTCACAGAAGGGTCCCCTGAGGTGCAGTCATTTGTGTAGAGGGAGAAGAGCAGTGGGGAGAGGACACACCCCTGGGGGGCGCCAGTGCTGATGGTCCGGATGCTCGACGTGATGCCTCCCAGCCTCACCTGCTGCTGCCTGTCAGTCAGGAAGCTGGTAATCCACTGGCAGGTGGAGGCAGGCACGGTGAGCTGGGCGAGCTTCCGGTGGAGGATTTCAGGGACGATGGTGTTGAAGGCCGAGCTGAAATCCACAAACAAGACCCTCGTGTACGTCCCTGGGGAGTCGAGGTGGTGCAGGATGTAGTGCAGTCCCATGTTGACTGCATCGTCCGCCGACCTGTTTGCCCTGTAGGCAAACTGCAGGGGGTCCAGCAGGGGTCCTGTGATGTCCTTCAGGTGGCTCAACACCAGTCTCTCAAAGGATTTCATGACCACAGATGTCAGAGCGACAGGCCTGTAGTCATTTAATCCTGTGATGGAGGGCTTCTTGGGCACGGGGAAGATAATGGAGCGCTTGAAGCAGGAGGGCACTTCACACAGCTCCAGAGATCGGTTAAAGATCTGGGTGAAGATGGGTGCCAGCTGGTCAGCACAGACTCTCAGGCAGGAGGGGGACACACCATCAGGTCCTGGAGCCTTCCTGATCTTCTGTTTCTGAAAGAGCAGACACACATCCACCTCACAGATCCTTAGTGCAGGCGGTGGGTCTGGGTGGAGGGGGGGAGGAGAGAGTGTTGCAGGTAGTTCTTTTGTGTGGTTGAGAGGTGTGAATGGGGGATTCTCAAACCTACAATAGAAGCCGTTCAGGTCGTCTGCCAGTCTGGGGTTTTCCACCGGGTGGGGGATGGTCTCCTGTAGTTGGTGATGGGCTCCTAATGGACTTCTCAAGCTAAATAAAATAAGTATAAATAAATAAATAAATAAATAGATAAACACATGGACTGTTACAGGAATCTAGTAATAATAAACTTTATTTATCCCACAATGGGGAAATTATATTGTTGTACAGCTCAACAACAGAATATAGAAAAGGGTAGAATTGAAAATTAGCTCCATATTGAAAATAATAAGACACTGCATGGAAAAATTAAATCAACATTATATTACTATATAATTATACATTGTATTATATTAACCATACTCCACAACAACAGCAAGCTCTCAACGTGACGTGTTGTAGAGCCTCACTACTGCCGGGATGAAGGATCTGCAAAAGCTCCTTCCTGCAGCAAGGATGTCTTAGTCTCTGACTAAAGCAGCTGATCAGCGCACCAACGCTCTCATGCAGAGGGTGGTGGGGGTCGTCCAGGATGGAGGTCAGCTTGGCAAACATCCTCCTCTCACCCACCACCGCCACAGAGTCCAGGGGACATCCCAGCACGGAGCTGGACCTCTGCACCAGTTTGTTGGCCACTTAATGGTCGTCACCATTAAGTGGCCAAGGCAACAAAACATCTATTTTCTTCAGATTTTAGTCTTTATTATTAGATTGATTATATGAACTGCAAAGGGGGAATTATTTTGTTCTAAAGCTCAGACAAGAACAGTATATGAAATAAAATTGAAAATAAATATTGAAAATAAATAACCACTATGCATGAGAAATTGAAAAATAAAATTACTATAATCGACAGCGCACCATAGTCAACAACAGGGCACTGTCAACAAGGTGACGCGTTGTTGAGCCTCACTGCCTGCACTGGGTTGAAGGACCTGCGAAAGCGCTTTCAAGAAACTGCTCAGCGCACCCACAGTCTCATGCAGAGGGTGATGGGGTGTCCAGGATGGACATCAGCTTAGCTAACATCCTCCCCTCACCCACCACCACCACAGACTCCAGAGGAAATCCCAGCATTGAGCTATATGTCCGCACCAGTTTGTCGATCCTGTTCCTGCCTCTGTCAGTGCATCTGTTGCATCTGTTTGTTTGTTTGTTGTCCACTGTCTGATGTAAAGCGACCTTGGGTTTATGAAAGGCGCTTTATAAGTGCAATCTATTATTATTATTATTATTATTATTATTATTATTATTATTATTATTATAATTATTATTATTGTTGTTGTTGTTATGTACAAGGCAATATTTGACAGGTGAAGCTCCCGTCAAATATCCAATCATGATGTGATCCAACTATGCAATCATGTGCCCTGTTAGTAGGCCACAAAACAACCCAAAAAATGGCATCTAATTGGCCCAGCGAAATTGTGACCTTTGACCTTGAATTAGGGGGCTTTGGAGAAGGACTACAGCCTTCAAAAACTTATCAGTTGTTCCTACTGAACCAAAGTTTCAGAATCTGTTGCCCGCTCGCTCCTGTGGCCTTCCTAGGCCGCAAAACAAACCAAAATGGCATCTAATTGGCCCAGCGAAATTGTGACCTTTGACCTTGAATTAGGGGGCTTTGGAGAAGGACTACAGCCTTCAAAATCTTATCAGTTGTTCCTACTGAACCAAAGTTTCAGAATCTGTTGCCCGGTCGCTCCTGTGGCCTTCCTAGACCGCAAAACAAACCAAAATGGCATCTAATTGGCCCAGCGAAATTGTGACCTTTGACCTTGAATTAGGGGGCTTTGGAGAAGGACTACAGCCTTCAAAATCTTATCAGTTGTTCCTACTGAACCAAAGTTTCAGAATCTGTTGCCCGGTCGCTCCTGTGGCCTTCCTAGGCCGCAAAACAAACCAAAATGGCATCTAATTGGCCCAGCGAAATTGTGACCTTTGACCTTGAATTAGGGGGCTTTGGAGAAGGACTACAGCCTTCAAAATCTTATCAGTTGTTCCTACTGAACCAAAGTTTCAGAATCTGTTGCCCGCTCGGTCCTGTGGCCTTCCTAGGCCGCAAAACAAACCAAAATGGCATCTAATTGGCCCAGCGAAATTGTGACCTTTGACCTTGAATTAGGGGGCTTTGGAGAAGGGACTACAGCCTTCAAAAACTTATCAGTTGTTCCTACTGAACCAAAGTTTCAGAATCTGTTGCCCGGTCGCTCCTGTGGCCTTCCTAGGCTGCAAAACAAACCAAAATAGCTTATAAGTAAAAACAAGTTGCGAAATTGTTATTTCCAAAAGTGAATCATAACATAGCAGTTATCAATGGTGCAGTGGTTAGTGTTGGCAACTGTGGTGCAGGAAAGCCAGGTTCAAATCCCCACATGTCCTATGATACTTTATGTCAAGCTGGGTTGATTTTTTTTTTAAATTGATTTTTTGAAATTCATTTATTAGCTACTTATCATTTACTGCCATTTCTAACGCATCGTGTCAGTAAATATCTAATTTTTTTTTTTTGCGGATCTCCCACTTTCCACAACCCCCCCAGTGGAGCCGTGATCCCACTATATTGCCAGATTGGAAAGCTGGGACACGTTTCAGGCTGGGAAAAATAGTGTCGGCTTTAATAGGTGTTTAATATCGTGGTCGACAGCGGTGTCCAGATGAGTCCACTTAAGGACGTCGATATAACGTCGAGATGAGGTCCGATCGGCGGTGTGCGTGTGTGCGGCGGCGCGCACAATGCGGGAGCCTCTCCCCCGCAATAAAAGTAGGGATAAAAGTTCATTTCTCAGGCGGGGAAAAATCACATTGGGCATAAGGTGTCTGGAACTTGGTGACCAGTGGAGCACTTGTGGACGTCAATATAACGTCGAAATGAGGTCCTCGTTGGACCAAATCACTTCCAGTGTCTGCGCGTGTTTAAGCGCTTCCGTGCGGACTCCGTGCGGTCCGCACTGCGCGCGCACAGTGCGGGAGCCGGTCCGTTCGCAAATGTCGAAAAAAGGTCCAATAATGACGTCTACATCTCGACCTATTATGCACGTTGAGCCGACGTCTATATCTGGTCTTTATATGACGTCCAGATTCTGAACGTCATAGCGACGTCTAAAAAGGGTCATATTTTGACGTCGAAGTTTCGACCTATTTTCTACGTTCCATAGACGTCGAGATCTGGTCTGACGGACCGACCTAAAACTGACGTCATCTGCACGTCTTTTCGACCTATTTAGCCCCGTAATTTGTACTACTTACATTTCCAGTAATACTCTTTAAACACATTCAGCATGGACCAGGGTTTTACCTCGCAGCAGAGGGTGTTTTACAGTCAGCTGTGATATGCAACAACGTGGAGTGTGAGATAATTTGAGTCTCATATCGTGGTCGACAGCGGTGTCCAGATGAGTCCACTTAAGGACGTCGATATAACGTCGAGATGAGGTCCGATCGGCGGTGTGCGTGTTGCGGTGGCGCGCACAATGCGGGAGCCTCTCCCCCGCAATAAAAGTAGGGATAAAAGTTCATTTCTCAGGCGGGGAAAAATCACATTGGGCATAAGGTGTCTGGAACTTGGTGACCAGTGGAGAACTTGTGGACGTCAATATAACGCCGAAGTGTCTGCGCGTGTTTAAGCGCTTCCGTGCGGACTCCGTGCGGAGCCGGTCCGTCGCAAATGTCGAAAAAAGGTCCAATAATGACGTCTACATCTCGACCTATTATGCACGTTGAGCCGACGTCTATATCTGGTCTTTATATGACGTCCAGATTCTGAACGTCATAGCGACGTCTAAAAAGGGTCATATTTTGACGTCGAAGTTTCGACCTATTTTCTACGTTCCATAGACGTCGAGATCTGGTCTCTGACGGACCGACCTAAAACTGACGTCATCTGCACGTCTTTTCGACCTGCAATGTTTGGTGGGGTAGTCACAGTGAAGCAGCACTACATCAGCATCGCCATATTTCCTCGTCTTAACTTTCTGGTGACTTTCGTTTGTCTCATTAGCTCCGTCTCTCTCCATCTTTGTTTTCATCCCTGTTAAATATTTTTCCCTGGTGTCTCTTGAGTGGTGTCATTTCATATCTCCTGCTCTGTGCTGCATGCACACATGTCCGTGCAAAAAACCAGACACAATATAGCTAATACTCCCTGAACCCACTGGGACAATAAGAGCGCCACTGCCACCTACTGGAGCATGTGTGCAATTACACTTCATTCCAGTATGGCAAAAAAAACAAAAAAAAAACATATTCCCTGGGGTCACACGCGCCCCCCCCAAGGGGTCCCGCCCCACTATTTGAGAAGGACTGAGTTAACCTGACATGCAAGTCTTTGGACTGATGGAGGAAGCTGGAGAACCTGGAGGAAACCCACACCAGCACCAGGAGAACATGGAAACTCCACCCAGAAAGACCTGCTGAGGTTCAGACCAGGAACCTTCCAGCTGGGAGACACCAGAGACACCAAGACACCCTGACCAGACTTGACAGGATGTAAAAAGGTTTGTGACTTCATTTGGACTTTTACACCAAGACTCGTTAGTTTCACCTCCCCCTGAAAACATTCAATATTTGATCCAAAACCCCCAAAGATTAAAACATGTTGGTTAAAAGGTTCAGATCACCTGATTCACTTGTCACAACACAGACTGTCTCTCTCTCTCTTTTGGGTACAAAAACTACAAAAGTAAAAAAAAAAGAAAATGAATTACAGACCAGGATCTCAGATGGAGATGGAACAACTTTGTTCAACATTTTAATTTGCACCAAGAACAGTGTCATTTGCATGTGATGTGTAATTGTACTGCTGTTGAAAGGAGATGAACTTTCAGGTTTTTGACTTCAGACTTCTGTGAGACGTGGACAACAGTCCTCCGTGGTCCTCCGTCCTTCAAACGTCCACGTCTCCACATACGGTGACGGAGCTGGTTGGACTAAACTACAGCTCCAGACCAGTTGCTTCTGGAGAACTTTCTTCTGACCTTCAGAAGATCCAAACCCAGCAACATGATCATGTGACTGAAGGAATGAGGTCTGTGAAGGTCCTGGTCCAGAACAGGGACCTCAAGCTCCTGAACTTCAGTGACTTCATTTCACAAAGTTGGGGTTTTTGTCAAAATTGCAATTCTGTAAAATGTGTGATTTTTATGACAAAACTCAGATTTGATGTAAAAAATAAAAAAAGACGCCATTTTGTGAAATTTCAGATTTGAGAAAAATTATCTTTTTATGAAAAAAGTAAAACTGTGAAACTTGTGATTTAGGACACAAAGATGAAATGATACAAAACTCACTATTTTATGTTAAAAATCTGCAGTTGTGTAAAAGTCCTTATTTTACAGTTTTAATATAAAAAAGACCTGATTTTGTGGTTTTAGGACATAAATGATGTGATTTTGGAAAATTTGTTCTTTTTAACGATAAAACATCACAATTATAGGAGATAAAGTTGCAATTTTGCACCAAAAAGTCTGTTTGTGTGATGACATCACGGCCACAGTTACATGATGTTTTTTAATTCTGAATTAATTATTCCGAATTCAATCATTTAGAATTAAACTATTTTCCTTCGAGTTTACATGGAAATAGTAATTTCAAATTGAGGTTTACATGGAAAACACGTTTGATCGTCTTTATCCAGTTCCGCTTCAGGTCTGGGGGTTGGGAAGGGTTCTGATTGGATAGGGGGGCGGACGTCTTTATGTATTTACGTCTACCGGAAGAAAACAAACTTACTCGATTAGCAACAACATTCCACTTATTCATACTTTTAAAGACTGATTTTCTCTTTACTGTAATTACTCTATTGTTCCATAAAATTGAATTGTGAGGAGAGAAATTGTTGGCAAAGATCATTTTCCAAAAGTGAAGGATTTGTTTGTGAAAATTCATCAAAATCACATTTCAAAATAAAATCTAAACCTCCTAACTTTTCAATTCAATTCAATTCAATTCAATTTTATTTATATAGCGTCTGTTACAATGACAATTGTCTCTAGGCGCTTTACAGAGACCCAGAGCATGACCCCCGAGCAAATATCATCAACTAAGATTATATAATTAAATCCAATCAATGATAATGGCAGGTAAAAACTCCCACGTAGGAGAAAAAAAAAAAACCTTTATACCAAACAGTGGCAAGGAAAAACTCCACTTTAAGAGGAAGAAACCTTGAGCAGGACCTGGCTCATATGGGGGGACCTTCCTGCCGAAGGCCAGCCGGGTAGAGAAAGAAAAAGAGGGGAGACAGGACAGAGAGAGGATGTAGGACAGAGAGAAGATGGAGGACAGAAAGAGGATGTAGGACAGAGAGAGGAGAGCACAGAAAAAGTAAAAAAAAAATAAAGAAGTAGTGGAATTGTTGTAGGGTGAATGCAAGCGAGCTATGGAGGGCCCTTGGGCGTGTGGTCAGCGTAATGAGCCATGATAGGCTCTTGAGTATCAGTAATGTGCGGGTGGGGTGTAGGTGAAGTGTGTGAGAGAAGGGGGAGGAGGAAGGGGTTTGGGTTTAAGAAAAGAGAAGGGTAGGATTTCAAGCAAAAGGATGCAATATATAAACATAAACAGATGGAGGCAGCAGCACTGGGATGAGATGGCCAGAGGACCAGGTCGCCGATCACCACGCCAGTCGGTACCCAAACACAAGTGGAGGAGAACCCCGGGATGGACAGTGGATGGAACTGCAAGTCAGCATGAAACCCAGGAAACTCTGGCCTGCAAATACACAAAGAGAAAAGGGGGCAGAAACAGCACAACAAACCACAGGAAAGCAAAGAAAATGGAGCACAGTTTCAGTAGCAGGGTGCTCCCAAATAATTATAAATGAGCTGGAGGAGGAGGAAGGGAGGAAGAAAGGGAAGAAAAAGGAGAAGAGCAGTGGAGACACCACTCAGCAGATCATGCTGGTGTCTCCCTGTAGCGTAGGCCTATAGCAGCATAACTATGACGAAGCTGTGATTAAGACGAGCTACTCTAGTCTTACTACTACAACTATAGTTATAACTATTAGCCCCTACACACTATAGTTAAGACTAATTGTAGGCTTTACTGAACAGAAATGTTTTCAATTTAGTTTTAAAGATGGAGATAGTATCAGCCTCCTTAACCCAAACTGGTAGCTGGTTCCATAAAAAAGGTGCCTGGTAGCAGAAGGCCCGTCCTCCAAACCTACTTTTAGATATTCTAGGAACGACGAGTAATCCTGCACTCTGAGAGCGGAGAGCTCTATTAGGAGCATAACGAGCTATCAAGTCTTGTAAATAGCGCGGAGCTAGGCCATTAAGGGCCTTATATGCGAGAAGCAGAATTTTAAACTCAATTCTAAATTTCACGGGAAGCCAATGGAGGGAGGCTAACACGGGAGAGATGTGATCTCGCTTGCGGATTCCTGTCAGCACCCTCGCTGCTGCGTTCTGGATCAATTGAAGGCTATTTAGCGAGCTTTTCGGACATCCTGCTAACAGCGCATTACAGTAATCCAGTCTAGAGCTAACAAACGCGTGGATTAATTTTTCGGCATCACCCTGGGAGAGGATGCTCCTAATTTTGGCAATATTTCGGAGATGAAAAAAGGCAGTCTTGCAAACCTGATTAATATGCTGCTTAAATGACATATCCTGATCAAAAATAACTCCAAGGTTTTTCGCAACTGTGCTGGAAGCCAGCGTAAATCCAGTCAATCCATTCCTCAGGTGTTTGGGACCAAAGACAATAACCTCTGTTTTATCCGAGTTTAGAAGCAAAAAGTTAGAGGACATCCAGGACTTAATATCATTAAGACACCCTTGAAGTTTAGCCAAAGGTTTTGTTTCCTCTGGTTTCATAGATAAGTACAGCTGCGTATCATCAGCGTAGCAATGAAAGTTTATGCCATGGCTCTGGATAATTTTTCCCAAGGGCAGCATGTATAAAGTGAAAAGGATTGGTCCCAGAACTGAACCCTGTGGGACGCCATAGCAGACCCTAGTCCATGTAGAAGAAACGTCATTAACATGGACGAACTGGAACCTGTCAGATAGGTATGACTTAAACCAGCCTAATGCTGTCCCTTTAAGGTGTGCCTTTTAAACAGGGATCTTGGAATGTGGAACCACATGGAGTTTGGTTGTGACAAACAGGCTTTAATCCAATTTATTCTAAATGTACCAACCATAGACTCAAACTCTGGAGCTTTAACACCATTAGTGATGGGTGCATGGCGCCTCATGGAACGTTTCGACACATTGCCAAACTGTTTTGAAACAGGTCGATAGTGTGTCACTGAATCCCTACAGGCAACTGAGTTGCCAGACCCAACTGACACCAATATGACCAAGTATGCAATTATAAAATATAAGTAATTGCATTGTATATGGCAGGGGTGTCCAAACTCGGTCCTGGAGGGCCGCTGTCCTGCGTATCTTAGATGTTTCCCTGCTTCAGCACACCTGATTCAAATGAATGGGTCGTTAACAGACTTGTGCAGACCTGAATGACAAGCTGGTGGCGACCTGTTCAACTGAATCAGGTGTGTTGTGCCTCGGAAACATCAAAAACATGCAGGACAGCGGCCCTCCAGGACTGAGTTTGGACACCCCTGGTATATGGCATCATTGCATATCTGAATTTAAATTTAAAGTATCTTTGATATCTTTAGATACAGATACATGTATCATAACTAGAAAATCGAAGTGACCGTGTTTGTGAATGAAGATGCTTGTGGACTGGATTTCTTTTTTCATAAATTTTTATTCAAAAAAATAATTTTTTCCAAAGATTTGAACTTTAGTCTATTCCGCTTTTTGGACAACAGTTCTCCAGCCTTGGAAAAGACCCTCTCACAAGGGACAGATGATGCTGGTGTGCAAAGAAACTGCAAGGCAAGCTGGAAGAGGTGCGGATTGCCGATTCTGACATGTGACAAAAGATTGGAGATTCTTTTGGCAGTGCATCCCGTCGACAGATGCGCTTCCTTATAAACACAGTTTGGCGCGTCACTGTCAGTTCGATACAGTACCTGTATCAGTCACGTGACTTTCTTAAGGCGAAACGCGTACCGACATGTACCGACACAGGTGTTGCTCTCTGAGCTCGACGCATGCGCCGACGCATCGGTGTTGCTGGACTCATCACTAAACACCACCTTTATCATATTCCTTAACAAGTTGAGATCTTCTGATGTAATGACTTTTATTTTCCATAAGAACTGAAAAATTACAGCGTTGGCCATTCCACTTATTTTTGACCTGGGTGGCGTCTCTATCTGCGAAACCTCCTTCATTTAACCTAGCCGCTACAACTTTGAAAAGCTCACAATTCTTATGTTTCCTGCCATCTGTTCTTTGAATTATTTCCAGTTCCTCCAAACTATTTATTAAATAAATCGCCTCTGCTCTTGACCACAGCTTACTGCATGCCGCCATCTTGAAACTTTATTTCGAAAACAACCCCAGCGCAGAATATAAGCGTCATCGCGACAGACGGCAAGAGAACGAGCATGCGCAGAAAGACGGGAATTAATTTAAAGTGGAATGAGTGTATACATGACCGCGGAATTATTCTATTTAGATTTAAAATCAGATTAAAATCAGCCACTTACTTCGAAATTAAGTTTAATTCGGAATGGACATTTTCATTTGGAATTAGGTGTTTACATGGTAATTTTTGATCATTTAAAATCGGATTTAATTTTAATTCTGAAAGAGGAATTAAACTTCCCATGTAAACGCACTGAATGAGACATTAAGAGAATAAGAGGAAGTTAAAGTGTTTAATCAGTTAACTGCAAACAGAAAAAGTGACGGTTCAACTATTTAATACTTTGGAACAGTCTGTTTATTCATTACAAAACCACACAAACATCTATTATAACATTTTACATCTCAGTTACAGTGGTTCTTTAATTCATTTTAAATTCATTTAGTTGGGAATGTTACAGTTTTGCTGCAGGATGACGGTTGGAAACCAAACCACCTTTTTATTAGTTGGATTCAAAGTGCCGTTATTAAACATTTAAATCGTTAGATATGATTCTTCCATTACTGTATCATTAAAGCACCAACTGTCCTTTAACACTCGTCCCTTAAAACTGATCTATGTAGTAATACCACGTCTCACCACATGGGGGCAGGTATGCCACCGACTCCAGCTCTGATGAGTGGGGAGGCTCCGGCATGCTCTGTAATACCACTCTGTTCCACTAGAGGCGTCTTATGGGGCTGACCGAGCAGCTTTACTGGTCTGAATTAAGTCTGGAACTAAAGGAATCTGCAGCTCCTCTAAGGACCTCTAGGGGCAGGCTAAGAAACACAGTCCATCTCCAGTTTACCCCATCTTCAAATGTTTTTTTTTCTTTGCAGCACATAAACACATTTACACCCACTGGTTGGCTGCCAAGGCTGCTCAGCTCAGCCAACCCATGGCTGACTGGACTGGACCGGACCGGACCAGACTGGACCGGACCGGACCAAACCAAACCAGACCAGGCTGGACCTGACCTCACTAGACCTGACTAGACCAGACCAAATCAGACTGGACCAGACTGGACCAGACCAAACCAAACCAGACCAGACTGGACCTGACCTCACCAGACCTGACTAGACCAGACCAAATCAGACTGGACCAGACCGGACCAAACCAAACCAGACAAGACTGGACCTGACCAGACCGGACCTGACCTCACCAGACATGACTAGGCCAGACCAAACCAGACCGGCTCAGCTCATCCTCACCAACATGGCACCAGAGAGAAAATAGAGATGCTCCAAAATCACTCTTCAGAAATCTGTGGGTGATGTCACAGAAGATATGTCCAGTTCCTCTCATGGAGTCGACCGACCTGCCCCCGTGTGGTCAGAAGTGGTATTCCCACAGATGGTGGCTTTAATCAGTTACCTCTGGCTCTGAATCACTGACATCCATGTCATGATCATTTATTTTCATCCACCTGCAGAAAAACATGAACCTGCAGCCACGACGCTGGTCCCAGTATCAGCAGCTCCTGTAACCTGGCAGAGTTTAACGGAGAACATGAAGCGAGCCTCTGAATGGACTGTTTCAGGATTATTATTTAAAATAAAGTTAAACTGAAATCAAATTTTAAACACGAAACATTTCATCAATAAACAGCAGGAATGAACTGAAGGAAACCTTTGTTTTTGTCTCGAAAAAACAAAAACAACTCTTTTGATAACGTGTGTCCATCTGTCAGCAGATCTGACATCATCAAGCTTATTAAGGAGGTGTCACCTGGATCTTCAGGGACCACCTGGACCTTCAGGGACCACATGAACCTTCAGGGACCACCTGGACTTCAGGGACCACCTGGATCTTCAGGGACCACCTGGACCTTCAGGGACCACCTGGACTTCAGGGACCACCTGGACCTTCAGGGACCACCTGGATCTTCAGGGACCACCTGAACCTTCAGGGACCACCTGGACCTTCAGGGACCACCTGGACTCTCAGGGACCATTAGCTGACACTGTTACCATCTCCACCTTTAAGACGGCGTGAAATGAATCATTTATAGCCACCGAACACTTTACAAAAACCTCAGAAGGATTTTTAAAAGACGAACATGATGCTCTCAAACCAGAGTTTAAAGTCACAGACTCGTAATGGTGATCTGGTCTCCATGACTACGACCTGGATCCTCAGTGATGCTCCAACCAGCTTCATGAAACGCTGCAGGTCCCCTGAACACCTGTGATCATATTACACGTCTGAACACCAAAACTCTGCCACCAACACGCAACTCATTCAAGACTTCACAGTTGTCCTGCCACTGAAGTTAGAGGTCCTCACTGACCATCCTGGTCCAGACGCTTCTGTTTAAACACTGAATATGAAGAAATGAGAATTTACACGTTCATTTCTGAAGAATGACAATACAAATCTGAAAAAATCTAAAGTAACAATAATAATAATAATAATAATAATTAAAGAAAGACATCATCTTGTCCTGGTCACTTGAAGAGTGTCGTGTTTGAATCAGCAGCTGGAGTCAAAGACAGGGACAACTGTCCTCCCCCTGGAGTCAAGGTCAGGGACAACTGTCCTCCTGGAGTCAAGGACAGGGACAACTGTCTTCCTCCTGGAGGCAAGGACAGGGACAACTGTCCTTCTGGAGTCAAGGACAGGGACAACTGTCCTCCTCCTGGAGTCAAGGACAAGGACAATTGTCCTCCTCCTGGAGTCAAGGTCAGGGACAACTGTCCTCCTGGAGTCAAGGACAGGGACAATTGTTCTCCTGGAGTCAAGGACAGGGAAAACTGTCCTCCTGGAGTCAAGGACAGGGACAACTGTCCTCCTGGAGTCAAGGACAAGGACAATTGTCCTCCTGGAATCAAGGACAGGGACAACTGTCCTCCTGGAGTCAAGGACAGGGAATATTGTCCTCCTTGAGTCAAAGACAGGGACAACTGTCCTCCTCCTGGAGTCAAGGACAGGGACAATTGTCCTCCTGGAGTCAAGGACAGGGACAACTGTCCTCCTCCTGAGTCAAGGACAGGGACAACTGTCCTCCTGGAGTCAAAGACAGGGACAACTGTGCTCCTCCTCCAAGATCGGCTCCAGATCCGCCTGGACCGATGCGTCTCGTGGACATGAGAGTGATCGATCCCGTTATTAAAGGAGCAGTTCACCGGTGGGACACGGCGGGTCCATTCGGACTCAGACGAGACGACGAGGCCGCCGCCTTTACCTGTTGTTGGATTTCCCGCTGTCATCTTCACACAGAAGAGCCTGGAGACAAAAACAGAAGACGAGATGAATCAGAGATGAAGTCTGGCTCCTCCTCTCTCAAAGATCAGATCAGTGTTGGAGAACCGAACCGGCGTGATCCGACAGCAGCGACGGGCCCTCATTAAACTCTAAACCATGTTCTACAAGACGGAAACATGCGAGTCGACATGAATCAGCTGAAGTCCATCCATTCATTTCTATACCCGTTTCATCCTTGAAGGGTCACGGGGATCTGCTGGAGCCTATCCCAGCCGTCTACGGGCGAAAGGCAGGGGTCCACCTGGACAGGTCGCCAGTCCATTGTAGGGCCACACACAGACAAACAACCACTCACACTCACATTCACTCCTACGGGCAATTTAGAATTATCAATTAACCTGACATGCATGTCTTTGGACTGTGGGAGGAAGCCGGAGTACCCGGAGGAAACCCACGCAAGCACCACACAGAAAGGTCCTGAGGTTCAATTCAGGATCCCCCCCCACGCCGAGGTTCGAACCACTAGCTGCGAGGCAACAGTGCTAACCACTAAGCCACCGTGCTGCTGAAGTCAAACTGCAGAATTTCTTCCTCAGAACTGATAAACTACAGACAAGATCATGTTTCAAAGATTTCTGTAAAGTGAAGTAAAGCTCTGAACTCACATTTACACTTTACAGCAAACCTGCAACAAAACGTTGGACAGAAGAGTTCGATCTGAGGCAGCAGGGAGACCAGGACACGGGACTGACATGTGGGTTTGGACCTGTCCCTCCGCAGGTAACGGAGCCGCCTGACGCAACGGAGCCGCCTGACGCTAACGGAGCCGCCTGACGCAATGGAGCCGCCTGACGTTAACGTAGCCGCCTGACGTTAACGGAGCCGCCTGACGTTAACGGAGTCGCCTGACGCAACGGAGCCGCCTGACGCAACTGAGCCGCCTGACGTTAACGGAGCCGCCTGACGCAACGGAGCCGCCTGACGCAACGGAGCTGCCGGACGCAACAGTGCCGCCTGACGTTAACGGAGCCGCCTGACGCAACGGAGCCACCTGACGTAACGGAGCCGCCTGACGTTAACAGAGCCGCCTGACGTTAACTGAGCCACCTGATGTTAACGGAGCAGCCTGATGTTAACGGAGCCGCTTGACGCAACGGAGCCGCCTGACGCAACGGAGCCCCCTGACGCAACGTAGCCGCCTGACGTTAACGGAGCCGCCTGACGCAACGGAGCCGACTGACACTAACGGAGCTGCCTGACGTTAACTGAGCCGCCTGATGTTAACGGAGCAGCCTGACGTTAACGGAGTTGCTTGACACAACGGAGCCCCCGCTGCAACGTAGCCGCCTGACGTTAATGGAGCCGGCTGATGCAACGGAGCCGGCTGACGCAACGGAGCTGCCTGACGCAACTGAGCCGCCCGACGTTAACGGAGCCGCCTGACTTTAACGGAGCTGCCTGACACAACTGAGCTGCCTGACTTTAACGGAGCCGCCTGACGCAACTGAGCCGCCCGACGTTAACGGAGCCGCCTGACGCAACAGAGCCGCCTGACTTTAACGGAGCCGCCTGATGCAACGGAGCCGCCTGAAGTTAACGGAGCCGCCTGACACAGCAGAGACGCCTGACACAGCGGAGACGCTGGACGTAACGGAGCCGCCTGACGTAACTGAGCCACCGGACGTAATGGAGCCACCTGAGGCAACGGAGCTGCCTGACGTTAACGGAGCTGCCTGACTTTAACGGAGCCGCCTGACACAACGGAGCCGCCTGACTTTAACGGAGCCGCCTGATGCAACGGAGCCGCCTGACGTTAACGGAGCCGCCTGACGTTAATGGAGCCGCCTGACGCAACGCAGCCACCTGACGTTAATGGAGCCGCCTGACGCAACGGAGCCGCCTGACGCAACGGAGCTGCCGGACGCAACAGTGCCGCCTGACGCAACTGAGCCGCCGGGCATAACGGAGCCGCCGGGTGTAACGGAGCCCAGTTAAGGAGCTCTGCGCTACAGTTAGTAGTATAAACCTTAATTGGGGACGAAAACTCAAAGACGTCTTTGCTCTGATCAGGTCCAACAGACAAACCTCCACCTGTCTGTCATCAGCTGATTGACAGTTTCAGTTTTTCTAGAATCATCTTCAGTGTCCGTCTCTTGTCACTGTGCAGTAATACATCTGTTTTTGAGTCATTTAATCTAAAATTCAGCTTTTCCTGTCTTGTTCCAAACTCTTGCAGGTCTACCAGGTCTGGACTGGAACACCTGTCCAGAACAAACACCTGCTGGATGATGGATAATTTCACAGTCAGTCAGTTTCACCCAGAATCTAGAGTTCATTTCTTGTGTTTCAGCTGCTGTTGTTTGCAGGTTCTGATCGGTTTCAGCTCGGTCTGTTCCAGTATCTGTGTGGAGCAGATGGTTCTAGATGGATATCATGAGGATCATCCTAAAGCTCTGCATGGATCTTCTCTCCATGGTGACCTCCATCTAATACAAACCCATCTGAGTATGGAGGGAAATGCTGCAGCAGTGAAGCAGCCGGCCTCGTCACATTAACACCTCATCAACACTAACGAGTCTCACTGATTGAAGGAAGGAGCATTATTGTGTTAATTAAAGCAGTGTTGGGTCACCTTGCTCTCCACCACCCGGCTGTAGCTCGGAGCGCTGAGGTCCTCCAGAGTCTCTGCTGCAGGTCTGTTGAGGGTTTCAGGCAGCAGGAGGCTCAGACATCCTGCAGACAGGCCGCTCAGGCAGAACACGGTGAAGGGCATGGAGGCGTGGAGAGACCGCTGCAACACACAAACACACCAATCACTGCTCTGGACTGGACTGCTCACATTACACATATCTTCCTGGAAACACGTCTTCTCAGAGGCCACCAGTCCTCCAGGTCTCTGCAGGACCAAAGAGGCTGTTCAGATAAGATCCAGACATGTAGACGGCCGGATCATGTGAGGATGAAGAGCTTCCAACGCTGTGAGTCACAAGGATAAGCTGTCAAAGTGTTTTATCAAGGTTCTAGGCTCCTGTGTCCATCCTGAGCAGTAGGACAGTGGAACCACCACCAGGGGGCGCCGGTGTCAGGTTTTCAGTTACAACTGCTGCAAAACTCTGAGGTTTTAACCTCAGAGTTTTGCTCCTTAAAAACATAAAGATCTGATTCATCCTCCAGCCAGAAAATACAACATCAACACAGTCAACCAGAGACGGCGGTAAAAACCCTTTACGCTGCGTAGAGAGTTGAGTTCAACTGAGACCATGAAGCAGCTTGAAGCTGAAGGAAGACAGGAATCTGCTCATCTTTTACTTTTCTGCACAGGCTGACGGATAACTCCTCCCTGAGGACTCGGTCAGGTGACTCACTGCACCGCCGGCATCAGAAGATCCTGCAGCAGGTTCTCTGTCCTTCATCCACACTGAAGCGGGTTAAAGGGTTTAAAAGACTCGCTGATGTTCCTCTACTCCAGCTACTCCAACCACAACAATGTCCTACGGAGGACGCAGGTCGGTCTGTCAGCTCTTGGAGCTCAGCTGGCAGGTCAGTAATCAAACACATCTACAACGGCCTGAACGGTAATCTGACCCAGAATGGACCACAGGAGACTTTCAACCAGGCCTCAGCTCCATAACCTAAACGCTAATTAGTGAGAAGAGCTTTATTCTTGCATGGAAACATCTTAAAAGGCTGACTGATGCTTCTGCACCACGGGGACAGCGGATCTACGTTGTAGATCCCTCCACCCTCGGCTACGCGGGACCCTGACCTGAGCCTCTGCAAACATAACCATGCTACGACCACCAGAAACGAGACTGAAGGGCTTGGCGGCTCTCTTCCTCTCCTTTGTATTCCCCGCTGCGACTCGTTCTTCGTCGTTTCCAGGTCGTTTGGTTTCCAGGTCGTTTCCAGGTTGTTTCCCAGTCATTTCCAGGTCGTTTCCAGGTTGTTTCCAGATCATTTCCCAGTCGTTTCCAGGTTGTTTCCCGGTCGTTTCCAGGTTGTTTCCCGCTCGTTTCCAGGTTGTTTCCCGCTCGTTTCCAGGTCGTTTCGTTTCCAGGTCGTTTCCCGGTTGTTTCCAGGTCGTTTCCAGGTTGTTTCCCGGTCGTTTCCAGATTGTTTCCAGGTTGTTTCATTTCCAGGTTGTTTCCAGGTCGTTTCCCGGTTGTTTCCAGATTGTTTCCAGGTTGTTTCCCGGTCATTTCCAGGTTGTTTCATTTCCAGGTTGTTTCCAGGTCGTTTCATTTCCAGGTTGTTTCCTGGTCGTTTCCAGGTCATTTCATTTCCAGGTTGTTTCCAGGTCGTTTCCAGGTTGTTTCCCGATTGTTTCCAGATCGTTTCGTTTCCAGGTCGTTTCCAGGTTGTTTCAAGGTCGTTTCCCGGTCGTTCCAGGTCGTTCCAGGTTGTTTCCAGGTCGTTTCGTTTCCAGATTGTTTCCAGGTCATTTCGTTTCCAGGTTGTTTCCCGGTCGTATCCAGGTTGTTTCCAGGTCGCTTCGTTTCCTGGTCGTCTCCAGGTCGTTTCGTTTCCAGGTCGTTTCCAGGTTGTTTCGTTTCCAGGTTGTTTCCTGGTCGTTTCCAGGTTGTTTCCAGGTCGTTTCCTGGTCGTTTCCAGGTTGTTTCTGTGGTAACTTCAACTCCTTTTGCAGAAACCACACGAAGACTCACGGTCAGTTTGCACGCTTTTATCTGCTCAAACTCAGTTCAACAATTACAGGCTGTGACCGGAACATTCATATCAGCAGAACAGCTTTACTGTGCAACAGCGGGAGAGAAAATAACGAGGGGCATTCAAGTGCTGTACAACAGAATAAGAAATCCCAGGTCCTGTCTTAAATAATGCTCAGTCTATAGTTCAAACATGCCCCCAAAAAAACTTCTCTATCTTTCTGCTCTATCTTATCTTTCTTTGAAAGAAACTGACATCAAAAACATGTATTGCCCTCCCCACGTAAAGAAACAAAAAAACACAGCAAGGGACTTCTAAAGTCAAATGTCCAGTCTATCAGGAGGTTTAAGTTTGCGCTGAGATCTACACACCACCAATGGAGACGCCGGCTGGGAGCCCACTGGCAAAGGAGACTTGGATGATTCTGGTATCTCGGCCTGGAGAGGGGTCTGCAAGTCTGTGTGCGATGGTTCTGCTGCTTCAGACGGCACCTGCAGCTCCCCTTGGGTCACCATCTCTAGGACAGCTGCTGGAGGGCATGCCCCCAACACGGCGTGTGGCTTATCTGGGAAACCTCCAGCAGTTCCTGACTCCTCATCAAGACGCAGGTGGACATGATCCTGATGTCTGCGGAAAATCCATCCATCTGTTAGCTGGACAACAAAAGAGACAGGCCCACTCTTCTTGACGATAACTCCAGGCAACCATTGGTGGGTGTTGTTACTGCTGAAATTTCTCACATTGAATCTGTCATCTGGAAAGAGCTGTCTCTTTCTTGCATGTTGATCATGTTCCTCTTTCTGCTTTGCTTGTTTCTTGGAGACCTTGGCTTTGATGTCAGGGCCCAGGAGATCCAAGACTTCCAAGAGTTCCCTGTCATCCGCTTCAGTCCTTCTTTGACTGTCTGAACAGCCCTTTCCGCTAACCCATTTGAGGCAGGATGAAATGGAGCTGTCCGGATGTGTTGAATGCCATTTTGCTGCATAAACTCACTAAACAGTTCACTCGTAAATGTTGCGCCATTATCAGAGACCAAAGTGTCATGCAAACCATGAATGGCAAAAACTTCTCTGAGCTTGTCTATTGTCATCGGGGCTGTAATGTTTCAATTTCAATTTCAATTTCAATTTTATTTATATAGCGTCTGTTACAATGACAATTGTCTCTAGGCGCTTTACAGAGACCCAGAGCATGACCCCCGAGCAAATATCATCAACTAAGATTATATAATTAAATCCAATCAATTATAATGGCAGGTAAAAAAAACTCCCACGTAGGGAGAAAAAAAACCTTTATACCAAACAGTGGCAAGGAAAAACTCCACTTTAAGAGGAAGAAACCTTGAGCAGGACCTGGCTCATATGGGGGGACCTTCCTGCCGAAGGCCAGCCGGGTAGCGAAAGAAAAGAGGGGAGACAGGACAGAGAGAGGATGTAGGACAGAGAGAAGATGGAGGACAGAAAGAGGATGTAGGACAGAGAGAGGAGAGCACAGAAAAAGTAAAAAATAATAATAAAGAAGTAGTGGAATTGTTGTAGGGTGAATGCAAGCGAGCTATGGAGGGCCCTTGGGCGTGTGGTCAGCGTAATGAGCCATGATAGGCTCTTGAGTATCAGTAATGTGCTCATAATGTGGGCTTCTATCCATTTGGAATGTGCATCCACCATGACGAGAAACATCTGTCCCATAAAAGGACCTGCAAAGTCCACATGCAGCCTTGACCAGGGTCGGTCAGGCTACTCCCATGGATGCAAAGGGGTTCGTGCTGGCATGTTCTGATTGGTCTGGCATTTGGCACATGACTGAACTCTTTTCTCTAAATCCTGATCCATTTTTGGCCACCAGATATGTGATCTGGCAAGGCTCTTCATCCTAGATATTCCTGGATGACTCTCATGTAGTTCCTCGATGATCCGGGAACGACCAGGAGAGGGCACTATAATCCTTGATCCCCATAAAATGCAGCCATCCTGCAGACTCAGTTCTGATTTGCATGAGGCATAAGGCCTGAAGTCCTCACTTGTAAATACACCAGGCCACCCCTGCAGAAGAAATGTCTTAACTTGGGACAGAACTGGATCCCTCTCTGTCCACTGCTTTATCTGTGTTGCCTTTACAGGCATGTCTGACAACATCTCTAGTGAAAACACAGTCTCTGGGGGAATAGAGGTGGAACCTGGTCTCTCAGACAATGGAAGCCTGCTCTGGGTGTCCGCATTGGCATTCTCCTTTCCTGCCTTGTAGACAATTCTATACTGGTAGGCAGACAATGTGAGAGCCCAACGTTGGATCCTGGCGGAGGCCAGCAATGGAATGCACTTGATCTCACTGAATAACCCCATCAGTGGTTTGTGGTCTGTAGTAATTGTGAATGAACGTCCATAGAGGTACTGGTGAAATCGCTTAACTGCAAACACAATAGGCAAACCTTCCTTATCCAACTGTGAATATCCCTTCTCAGCAGCTGACAAGGTACGGGAAGCAAAACCAATTGGCCTCTCTGAACCATCCTCCATGATGTGCGAGAGGACCACACCCACACCATAAGGTGATGCGTCGCAGGACAGGGTGATCTCTTTCTTTGGGTCATAGTGGACCAGCACCTTTGCAGAGTGGAGGAGGTTTTTAACTTCCTCGAAAGCACTCTCCTGCTCTACATTCCACTTCCACTTAACCTCCGAGTGCAGCAGCTTGTACAGTGGGGCTAAAACTTTTGAGAGATCAGGTAGAAACTTGTCATAATAATTGACTATGCCCAAAAAGGACCTTAACTCCGTGACACTCATTGGGCTTGGGGCTTCCTTGATAGCTTTGACTTTATCCTCCAGGGGGTGGAGTCCTTCAGCCGTGATCTTGTGCCCCAAGTAGGACACACTAGGCATCAGAAACACACACTTACTGCGTTTCAACCGCAGTCCTGCATCTGAGAGTCTCTTTAACACCTGCTCTAAATTAGCCAGATGCTCCTGCTCTGTGACTCCTGTGATCAAAATATCATCCAGATACACCGCTACATGTGGAATCCCTTGCAGCAAACTGTCCATTGTCCTCTGGAAAATCGCGGGGCTGGATGCCACTCCAAACACCAAGCAATTGTATTTGAACAACCCCTTGCGTGTATTAATAGTGATGTACTCTTTTGAACTCTCATCTAGTAGCAGCTGCTGGTAAGCATGGCTCATATCCAGCTTGGTGAACAGCTTACCTCCCGACAAGGTTGCAAACAAGTCTTCCACTCTTGGCAGTGGATATTCCTCCAGCTTTGCGACCTGATTCACAGTAAGCTTGTAATCTCCACATATGCGTACTGTCTTGTCCTCATTTAATACTGGAACAACAGGGGCTGCCCATCTAGAAAACTGGACAGGCTCAATGGTGCCTTGTTTCTGTAGACGGTCTAGTTCCTGCTCAACTTTTTCTTTCATTGCATAGGGCACTGACCTGGCTTTGAAAAATCGGGGTGTGGCTTCTGGATCAACATAGAGTTTCACTGTTACCCCTCTTAGTGTGCCCAGCTCATCTCTGAACACATCACTGTAACGTTGCAGAATGTCCTCCATAGTGTTTGCATACTTAATGTCATGCCAGTTCCGTCTGAGTTTCCTAAGAATATCACGCCCCAAAAGACTGGGCCCTCTGCCCTTAGCTACCACCAACCTGGCTTGGGCCTTTTTACCTTCAGCTGCTACTTCCACACATAGCACCCCAACATGCGAAATTGGCTGACCTGTGTAGGTCCTGAGCTTGAGCTTTGACTGACTGATGGAAGGTAAGTTGGATCCCCAAGTCTGTCTGTAGGTTTCCTCACTGATAACTGATGCTGTAGCTCCAGAATCAATCTCAAATTTTATATCCTTCCCTTCCACTTTAACAGTAGCGTAATAAGGTGCAGGTGGTTCCTCACTCCAAACATGTTGTAAGAGCACACATCCTCTGCTGCCTCTTCCTCCACGTGGTGTGTGGTTGTCTGAGTTGGCTGAGATTTACCTTGAGCTGGTCTTGTTTTTCCTTTTGAGCTTCTGCACTTTTTAGCTAAATGTCCTTTTTTATTACATGCATGGCAGACAGCCTCTTTAAATTTACAGTTATTAGCATAGTGTGCACCACCACAGCGGAAACACTCCACTCTCTTGGCATGTTTACCTGTGTCTTTTCTGATGTGATGAACTGCTGTGGACTGTGATCCCACGTTCCCTTTCTGGATATCCTTAGCATTATTCACAGCCATTTCCATGCCTTGGGAAATCTCAAGGGCTTTCTTAAAAGTCAATGGTGGGGTTTCACCAAGCAGGCGGCATTAAATGGCATCATTATTTATGCCACAAACCAGTCTGTCACGAAGCATATCATCCAGCACAGCTCCAAATTCACAATGCTCCGACAGCTGCTGCAGCTCAGCTACAAAATTTGCCACAGACTGACCTTGTTTTCTGAAATGGCTGTGAAACTTGAAACGTTGGACTATCATGGATGGCTTGGGATTGTGGTGGTTTCCCACGAGCTGGACAAGCTCATCATATGGAATTTCCCCTGGTTTCCACGGTGTAGCCAAGTTCCTTATCAACTTATAGGTCCTCGGCCCACATGCACTCAGGAGGATGGAGCGCTTTTTAGCCTCCTCTGTAATTCCATTAGCAGAGAAAAAGTGTCCCAACCTCTCCTCGTACTCAGTCCAGTCCTCTTCTCCCGCCGCGTATTTGCCAATAGTCCCAAAAGTAGCCATCTGAAAACCCCGCTCCTCACCGTCACACCTGCACTGAGCAGATCCTCGCTGTCCACGTAGCCGACGAGCTAGCTAGCACCGCAGCCAATGTCGGCAAAAAAAAAAATTCCAAAAAGAGGGACGGCCAGCAGCTCAAAAGTGGTTCACCTCGTTACCAAAAATATGTGGTAACTTCAACTCCTTTTGCGGAAACCACACGAAGACTCACGGTCAGTTTGCACGCTTTTATCTGCTCAAACTCAGTTCAACAATTACAGGCTGCGACCGGAACATTCACATCAGCAGAACAGCGGTACTGTGCAACAGCGGGAGAGAAAATAACGAGGGGCATTCAAGTGCTGTATAACAAAATAAGAAATCCCAGTTCCTGTCTTAAATACTGCTCAGTCTATAACAGTTTCCAGGTCATTTCCAGGTCGTTTCCAGGTCGGGCAGAGCGACAGCTTCCTGTCACACCTGTAAAAATGACTGATGCTGATCAGCCTCAGCTCCTGTCAATCAACCTGCTTTTCTCCGTTGTCGTGTCACATGAGCAGCTTGACCACATTTCTGTTCAACGTTGAGTCTGCAGATTTTCCCTCCTCATTAAACCTGCTGTGACGGTTGGCTCTCCAGGACAAGCTCCACCCACAGAGGGAAACCTCACGGTGCAGCTCAGAGCTCTGATCACTGTCGTCCATCACGCTGTGCGTCTGGTACAATCTCGTTGATATCTATCTCTTATCAGCCTTTCATGTCTGATCTACTGTAAATCCCCATGTGAGCTCTGGTTTATCTAAATGTTAGACTGACTCCGCCTCCTCTACAGTTCACCTGCAGGAGGAAGGAAACGGAAAACAAATCAGGACTGAAGCACCGAACACATGATGAGAGGCCATGTGACCAAGATGATGTCATCAAACTGAGGAGCAGATGAAGATGAGGAGCAGATGAAGATGAGGAACAGATGAGGAGCAGTTGAGGATGAGGAGCAGATGAAGATGAGGAGCAGATGAAGATGAAGAACAGATGAGGAGCAGATGAAGATGAGGAGCAGATGAAGATGAAGAACAGATGAGGAGCAGATGAAGATGAAGAGCAGATGAAGATGAGGAGCAGATGAGGATGAGGAGCAGATGAAGATGAGGAGCAGATGAAGATAAGTAACAGATGAAGATGAGGAGCAGATGAAGATGAGGAACAGATGAGGAGCAGTTGAAGATGAGGAGCAGATGAAGATGAGGAGCAGATGAAGATAAGTAACAGATGAAGATGAGGAACAGATGAAAATGAGGAACAGATGAGGAGCAGTTGAAGATGAGGAGCAGATGAAGATGAGGAGAAGATGAAGATGAGGAGCAGATGAGGAGCAGATGAAGATGAAGAGCAGATGAAGATGAGGAGCAGATGAAGATGAGGAGCAGATGAAGATGAGGAACCGATGAGGAGCTGATGAAAATGAGGAGCAGATGAAGATGAGGAGCAGATGAAGATGAGGAACCGATGAGGAGCTGATGAAGATGAAGAGTAGATGAAGATGAGGAGCAGATGAAGATGAGGAGCAGATGAGGAGCAGATGAAGATGAAGAGCAGATGAAAATGAGGAGTAGATGAGGAGCAGATGAAGATGAGGAGCAGATGAGGAACAGATGAAGACGAGGAGCAGATGAGGAGCAAATGAAGATGAGGAGCAGATGAGGAGCAGATGAAGATGAGGAACAGATGAAGATGAGGAGCAGATGCAGATGAGGAGCAGATGAAGCTCCATCCTGATCAGACAGCAGCTGACCCAGAAACACTGGATCCATTGATCCACCACACCAGCTGATTTTTACATATTTATCATTAAGATAGGCATTTTTATGAATAATAATGATTTCAAACTTGTTTTAAAATAACCTTAATTTTAAATGTATTACAATTTTAATTACAGTTCTGTTAAGTGAGTTTAACTACATTTAAATTAAATACTTTAATGAATAAATAAATTCAACAAATTTTATTATTTCTAATTATTTTTTAAATTTATTTTATAATTTAATTAAATTAGAACAAATAAAAAAATAATTAGATTGTACATTTTCTTTAAATGAATTAATATTTTTAATTAATTGAAATGAAACCTGTAATTATAATTTAACATCCTAATTTGAATCCTGCCTCGTCTCCTCATCAACTCCAAACACGCAGCATCACGTGTTATTATATATTGATCAAATATTGATCATATATTGATCATATACCTGGTTTCTCAGCTGCATCTGTGGACTGATTTCAGCTCTGCAGGACACATTTAGCTGAAAACAGCAGTTTCACTTCCTCCTGATAAAGCTTCTGTCTTGTTGTGTAAACGAGTTAAATTAGTGTTTAAATAGTTTGTAACTGTTATGAGGCGTCATAACAGTTACAAACCATTTAAACACTAATTTAACTCGTTTACACAACAAGACAGAAGCTTTATCAGGATAAACCGTAAGTTCGGTACAAACTCTCATTATCACAACGACAAAGCAGGGCATAAAATTAGAATTTTTACCAAGTCGCCCCTGGCTACCAGGTTTTTGAAGTTGGTAGCCAGCTAGCAATTTTGGTCGCCAGTGTTTTTCGTCGCCCCATACGTCAGGGGTTAATATGGCACCAGCAGCATTGTCATTTATGAGAAAACCCCTATTATCATCTATCACTACATTTCAGAAGCATTTACAAGCATGGAAGCGCATTTTATTCTGTTCCCATGATGCTTACTATGAAAACTAATATTATTTCTTTTTGGTTAACACCAGAAGCGCCAAGTAGGTCATTTTTACCTCCTAGCATTTTCAAATGTTTGTATTTCTGTTAAAATAAAACCCCTACATCTGTAAGTTCATGACTTTTTCTAAAATGGATTTATTAATCATTCAGTGAATTCTGGTGAGTGTGTGATAAAATGAATATGACCATTTATACCTGGAACCGCAGAGGGGGTCATTTTGACCCCCTCATATAAACGCTGTAAACAGCTGTCATTTTTTGCGCCACGCCCCTCCACGCCCCACTGCCCATTGCTTGGCAACGCTCAAACTTTGTGGCATTATCGGACTTTGACAGTTATTGTCATCACTAAATCTTTCAAACAAACAGCAAAATTTAAGACATGAATCCAACAAAAACAACAGTCTGACTGTTGTACCAGGATCTGAGTGAGGGAGTCAGAAAGAGCGGAAATAACGGCAGATGTGGGTGAGGAGGAATCGGTGGGGGCGGACCGATGACCCGTCATTTTTACCAGGTGATACGACATCAACTGAGGATGAGGAGGTGAATTTATGAAAAAGACCCTGGCTTCTATAAGTGAGGGGTCACCACCACATACATTCAGTCTTCAGACACAGTGGGGGCTCGCGGAAATACTCTGACAGGTAAATTAGGAAGTCAAGCGTTTTAGTTTCCTCTGGTTCTAATCATTTGGCATTTTAGCGAGGCTACGACTCTGACTGATCTAATCATAAATATTTACATTGATCAGAGCTCAACCTGTATGTCAGCTACATGAGACGGCCAAGGACGGAACTGTTTGGAGACCCATAAAGCTGGGACCGCGGGCCGGGAGAGCCCAGTCCAAAAATGTCCCGGTGGAGAGAGGTGGTCCAACTGCATACGCGCGCCACAACATTGACGACCCTATGAATGCGTTCATGTACTTGATGGACCAGGTGATACAGCACACCTGTGACTGTATGGTGGCGGAGCCGCGCCGGTGGAGAGGAGGGCTGGGAATGGAGTCATGTGTGCGTGAGGGGGAGCACGCAGCGTTAATCCGTTTTTCCAAAATTATTAAAATATCTGTGATTTACATCTGAAATCTGTTGTTTTGTATTGTAAATAGTCTCATTCAATTGATGTTGTTTTCATGTTTGTGTTAGCATACCGCTCCTACAGTTTGTTGATGAATGTACCGATGTATTTATTTGTGTGGCTCATAGAGAGAGTGCAGCGTTCGGCTACGTAGGAAAAGCTCGCAAAAATATACATTTTAAACACTTATTTTGACAAGTGTCCATTATTATTATTCCAGAAATATTCAGGAATGAGCCACTTCACAACTATTAGAAATGACATGTTAGCATCACTGACGCTGTTGCAGTAATGGGGTAAAAATGACCGCCCTCTGTGGTTCTAGGATGTTTGGAATCTTGGCGGTTCTACTCTTAACTATTCTGTTGTGTATTTTTATGAGCTTATTTACCAAAATGATCCACTGTGGAGTAGATTCAGTGATGGACAAAACTGAAGACCGACGAATGCAAAAGTCCACCTGTCAATCGCTGGGTTAGGCGCATGTGTAGTTATGACATCCGGCAAACGACGTGCACCCAAAACAGGGCCACTATCCGATATATAATATATATCTAATAATAAACTTTGTTTCTAAAGTTCTAAATAAACTTTGTTTCTAAATTATTTAGATAGACAAGATGTTTGCCTTGGTGACACATGACAAACAGAAATCATTAAAAAAAAAAAAAAAAAATTCTAAGTTGATGGTGGATTTTGTGGCCCTCACCACTGGCGACAAGGCAGAAAAAAACGGTTGAAATTGTTAAATTTTGGTCACATTTGGCGACCAGTTAGTCATGATTTTATGCCCTGCAAAGACAATAAAATCTGAGGGGAACTTCCCAAAACTGTCCAGGGGAAGTTCAGCTGATATCAGTGGAAACAAACCAGAGGGGTGTACTACAAAGCGAGATTAGAGGGTTAGCGAGGTATGTTGAGTCTAAAGCCAGGATTTCCAGTACCACGAAGGTGGCTCTCTTTTAACCTGGCTAGATCACCATGGTAATTTACTCTGAAAGCTTAACCTGGTCCGGAGCAGGTTATGTGCAGAGTTTATTCCAAATCGGCTATAAAAAAGCACCACCCTTTGACTTACCACCTCTTTCAGAGATGGCATCACCTTTTTTGAGAAATCCCGTTGACCTGAGCGCCAGGATTGTGCAATGGAGGGAAAGTATTCAGAGACCGGACTGATCCGCTGGCTTCCCATGACCATATTCTCTATGAACGCTATAGATTTCCAGCTGAGGGAATACGTTACATTTGTAATTTGTTAGAGTCATATATTGACAGCGCCACCAAACGCAGCCGTGCGCTCACAGTAGCGCAAACGGTGTGCGTTTCTTTGCCGCGGGAACCTACGTGCATTCAGTTGGTGATGCAGAAAATCTGATCCAGAATACTGGATGCCGCTATTCACAAGGTTGTACTTGTTCTTACTAAACTGCTGAATATGTTTGTAGTATTCCCTGGCCATCTGCCCACGCTTCAAATAAAAGAAGTGTTTACAAAATCGCAAGTAACATAAATTAATAGTCCATTATATTGATAATCAGTGTGACGTGGAATTTCATGTGAACGGTTTTAATATAATTCAGTCATAAGATTCCCCAGGGTGATAGGGTACCTATTAAAAGTGGCCGGTGAGTGTATATTGGTATTACAGATAATATTAAATCTTAAATTAATTTCACATAGATTTAGCAAAAGACTAAAGTGATTTTCATTTATTATTATAATGGGACAGTCAGACCTACATAATGTTTAAATCTGCTGCATTAAGTTTAAAATTTAAGCGCTCTAAAACAGGGAGGGAGATTAATTAAGGTGCATTAAGTGGTGAAATAAATATGACTTACGAATTTACACGATCTGCAATTTTTTGCCAGCACTCCTCTCTGGCTTATTTCGCACCTACAGTGTTGCTTTTGGCCATAAAGATTTCTTTGAAATCCTCATAGCCCTGCATTATTAAAACTTGCTCCTCCTGACTGAAATATACGGACCGCGATCTATCCATTTGATCCGGAATAGGCGTCAAATGACGCGTCAAACGCCCCCTTTTATGTGAACGCGCACAGAGCAGAAAGCAGAAAGCCGCGATTAACAAAGATAGTTGATAACCACCGTCGTGGTACCAGTTATCTCTGATGGCGAGTTTCAGGTTTGTTAAGCCAGCTCACCCAAAGAAAGCCTGGCTGTGTCAAACTTGCTTCATAGTACACCCCTCAGGTGTGACAGGTGAATGTAAACACGCGTAGAAGGGGATCGTTAGGAAGGATGTTGGATAAATCCAGCTGTTTGATGATGGTCCCTCAGAAGCCCAGATGATGATGTCATTTCTTTGGAAGCTTCTGATTGGTTAACTGACGACACCTCAGTCAACTGGAGGCACACCTGTAGAGGTATCTGAAGGCACACATCAAACAGATGCTTCCCTGTGTGACGTCATGGGAAGACATCAGCCAAGATATCAGCCAGAGAACTGTGGACCTCCAGATCCTCCCAAGTCTTTGGTCCAACAGCTGCAAAAGCACAGTCCTGTCTGAGCAAACTCATAGTTTCAGGTGATCAGCTGACCTGAGGGACAGTGGGAGGGGCTGCACATGGCAGCTCAGACAGGTAGGGTGGGGCCAGACCATTTAGGGACAACACTGTCATGAAGGAGGTCCATGTGTCTGAGAGCGTTAAATGGAAAATGTCCTGTAATAACGATAATTGCTTTTTAAATGCTGATAATGTGGAGGGGGGCAGTTAAAACAAGAATAAAAATTTCACTGACCATGGAGGGAACAAACGGTGCGAGGATTCCTCCAACTCTGCAAGACATGGAACAAACTCCCAACCCAGCGTTCCTGCAACACAACAACCAAATTAAAAATGATGATAACAAGCACTAAAATAATTTACTGTGGCAACGCTCGTTTTTGTTGGTGCTCCACTGGACCCCACATGACCCCTCACCCCTAACCCTTAACCCCTCACCACTAGAGGCTGCAGTTCCTCTACCGACCACTAGAGGCTGCAGTTCCTCTACTGACGACTAGAGGCTGCAGTTCCTCTACCGACCACTAGAGGATGCAGTTCCTCTACCGACCACTAGAGACTGCAGTTCCTCTACCGACCACTAGAGACTGCAGTTCCTCTACCGACCACAGAAGACTGCAGTTCCTCTACTGACCACTAGAGGCTGCAGTTCCTCTACCGACCGCTAGAGGCTGCAGTTCCTCTACTGACCACTAGAGGCTGCAGTACCTCTACCGACCAATAGAGGCTGCAGTTCCTCTACCGACGACTAGAGGCTGCAGTTCCTCTACCGACCACTAGAGGTTGCAGTTCCTCTACCGACCACTAGAGACTGCAGTTCCTCTACTGACCACTAGAGGCTGCAGTTCCTCTACCAACCACAAGAGACTGCAGTTCCTCTACCAACCACTAGAGGCTGCAGTTCCTCTACCGACCACTAGAGGCTGCAGTTCCTCTACCAACCATTAGAGGCTGCAGTTCCTCTACCGACCACCAGAGGCTGCAGTTCCTCTACCGACCACTAGAGGAAAGCATTAGAAACCCACAGGGTTGTTCAAATTCATTAGAACTGTTGCTCTCTTTGGTGGAATCTAGGTGGTTTAGATGGAGTAAGTAATATAAATGTTATCCTCTGTGTTATAGTGAATTATTCTTACAGGTTACTGTTACTTTCTACTTTCTCAGAACAGGACACTCTGACTTGTACATTAACAGTAAAAGCAGTTACTGGGTTGATTTACTTGAATAAAAAACTAAGAACTGTTCTGCTTTTACAGTCTGTGATGATGCAGCTATGTTGTGTTAAACCTTTCCACCTTCCCCGAGGTTGTAATACTGAAATGAAAACCGGCAGGTGTAATAAGACACCTGAAGCATGCAGCAGAAGTCACCTGATGACCGTCGGGTAGAGTTCAGACGTGTACACGTAGGCGATGTTGAACCCTGCACTGACCATCAGCTTCCCCACGAGAGCCAAAGACGTAACACTCAGGAAGGTTCCTGCAAACAGACAGAAAACCAAGAATTTAAGTGTCTCATTAATTCCTTACGGCAACCGGCTTCATGATCAGACACAGTAGCGACACACGCGCTAAATATTTCATTGCAGGGGTGAGAGGAAACAAATGTTTCCTGTTTCTTCTGTAAATTCACACCCTGATGACTCCACTCTGCAGCAACAGCCAGCTACAAGCACAAATCAGTCAGTTCCTGTCGCACCGACTGCTCTGAGCGCCTGAACAACCCCAACACTCATCTTTTCAGGTCAAGGGTTTGATGAGGGAGGAGGAGGGCTTAAACATCCTCCTTTAGAAACTATGCAACCAGAAAGTTATTGTTTCTGGAAACTCCCACAGCGGGTTTCAGTGTTGAGAAATCAGCTGTGTCGCTCCACTTCCTCCCTTCAGCCTCTCAAGCTTCAATCATCGCATGTTGTGCACACATAATAACTGAAATAACACTACTAAATATCAATAATTATCACTTTAGTAAAACTTCATTAATATTAATAAAAGATGTACAACAAATTAGTATTAACTATATAAATATTAATTACAAATCATTAAATGTTTTCATTTTATTAGGAGCATGTTCTATGCATATAATTGTTGCATTACTTAAAATTTTAAGTCCCTCATATTTTCATCAAACCCTTCATGCTGTTTAAGGTGCAGAAGTGACCTGTAAACAGATGAAACGTCAGATAAAACCACAGCTCTGCAGCAGCAGGTGCCAGTCTCACCTGTGTCCTCGGGCAGGAACGTGGTGAAGAGGCAGGCGGAGCCGGCGAGACACAGGAAACTGGCCATGCTCTTCCTCCTCCCCGCCCTGAACAGCAACACACACGTTCAGCAATGGACAGCAACACAAACACACACGTTCAGCACTGGACAGCAACACAAACACACACGTTCAGCACTGGACAGTTCTCCAAGCTTCATCATCTCCTGACTTTGAAGAAAGTCATTGAAGAATCATCTCAACCTGGCATTTAGCAGGATGCATTTAGCATTTAGCAAGATGATTTTGAGTACCTGAGTAACTTCCTCTAAGAAGCTGAAACTCAGGTGTCAGCAGGTCACCTCTGAACCTCTTCCTCACCAGTGCTTGTTGATGAAGTACATGCAGAGAGGGTAGGCGGGCAGCTCCACCAGCCCGTACATGGCCACGTTAACGTAGCGGCTGCCGGACGTCTCGCTGGCGCCCAGAGTGAGTCCGTAGTACACCAGACTGCAGGCATACCTGCAACCACACACACGCATGCTGCGATCAGCGTTGTGGAAAACTACATCTTCATACGTATCCACGTCTCTACGACTGCAATCATCTAAACAGGACTGACAGTTGAGGCTTTAATTGAGTTTAATTGCTTTTAATTCCATTGGATTTCTGTGAGACCAGCGGTGGTCTGTCTGCTTCAACTGGAATAACTGGAGGAAGCTGCAGGAGAGAAAGATGGAGGGATGACAGCTCTTACGCCTCACATCCCCCCGTAGTCAGGTCAGGTCAGGTTCTGTTGGTCGTTTCAATACACCGGCACATCCAGAAGATCATCCAGACTGATGTTGATTCATTAAAACTAAGGGTGTCCCGATCCTGATCCCCTGATCGGATCGGCCTTCGATCTTACAAGTTTAAGGTGAATCGGATCGGCCGATCAACATTATTATAACACACCGATCTTTTTTCATTATATTTTTCCTCAAAAAGTGATCCTGATTAACACAAATTAATAAAGTAATCATATTACACAAACAAAAATATTTTTTAAACTATATACATTTAATAATTTGCACTGACATGAGGTTTCCCAGCAGCGCTGTCTTGTATCCACCATAAAAGTTTTAAGACCGGCGGCGTCAGGCTAAACTTTAGAATAAATGTCAGCAGTGTGGCAGCACTATAAAATTACAAAGACTGAAGCTTCAACTGCGACTTGCAACGTGTGGAAGGCTGATATATCATGAGGGGTAAGTAAGAAGCAGGGGTGTCAACGGGAAATTGGAAAAAACACTGAAGCGGGGGGGGGGGGGGGGGGGGGGGGGGGGGCTCGAGAAAATTTGGAGGTGCTTTAGGAGGCATTCTGAGCACAGCATTGTGTATTTGTCCATATTGTTACTTTGATAATGAAAAGAACATTTATTTACTTACAATTTGTAAGTAAAAAATGTTCTTTGTGTTTCTGCATGGTTGAAACAAAAACCTGCAGCCTTTAATGGATCAGTTTGACACCCTTGCCTTAAGCCTTTACAATATACCTGGGGGGATAATTGACGTTACATAATGAAATGCAAAACTCCAATCTGGTGTGCCTCACTGCACAGGTTTGCAAAACTCTGCTCATACTTAAAATCCAATTCTTACTTTCCCTCAACAGAAAATAAAAGATAAAAATGGCACAAAGTTTAATTATTCCTGCTAATGTGAGAATCCACTGAGCATAAGGCTGAGGCTGAGGTTAGATATCAAAAAATAAAAGTAGTTGTTATAAAACAATTAAGTTGCCTATTAAAGGCAAAAATTCAGAATGACGTGATTCAGTCACTCGTGAACTTCAACAGTAAAACATCACTGACAACAAGATACATGGATCCAAAACTTTAGTAAGCAGTTATGGAAAATAGCATGTTAAACTCAACATGTCTTTTTGAGGCCTGTAACTCTGAACATTAGCCTTTCTTATTTATTTTTTTTAATTACAAAAGGCTCTACTGAATAACTAATACTTCAGGCATAGTGCGAATTACAGGGGGGTTTGGGGGTGTTTGACCCCCCCCCCCCCCCCAATTACAACTTCGACCCCCCTAAAGAAGGGAAAAATTGTCATTTTTGTCATCTTCGACCCCCCTAAAGAAGGGACAAATTGTCATTTTTGTCATCTCTAGAAAATGTTGACCCCCCCCCAATTGTCATTGTATAATTCGCACTCTGACTTCAGGCATGAAAATCCCTCACCTTTCGGCGAAATTTGCCGTTTTGAAGTCAAAAGAGAGACCTACGTGAATCATGTAGATCCGAGGAGTTTTCTATTTTGAGAGGGGAGGGGGTCGGCGCCGGGAGATTTTTTTTTATTTAATTGTCATATAATTGCCCTAATATGTAAACTGGGCACTTCAGAAACCGGCAATTTAAATGTACTTGGAGGTTACATTGCTAAGCAGGACGAGAAGCAGGACCTAGCGATGTCCACGCCGGTGACGAGGCAAACGAGCTTACGTTTCCTAGATTTACCAGTGGTGAGAAGCGCTGCTTATTTCATCCGCGTTGTCTAACAATAAATAAGTACAATAAGGAATAAACATCTCTCCTGTGAATTTAAAGCTAATAATCATCCATCCAAGCAAGAAAGGGAGAAGTAATATCAGAAAATATGTGCCTTCTCTTCCTGCTCTCGGCGAAGGCGGACGCATTTCTCTGAGCTCCCTTATCTATCTGTTCCTGCAGCTGCACTTCTGTCTCGTCTGTGCTTCTGAAGCGTTTTTTCTGCAGAATATCCGAATCAATCATGGATTTAGTAAGCTGGTCTCTGAATGCAATTGATCAAATTTTTTCAACAACAAGACAAGGCAAAGGAGAGCCTTCGTGCCCGGGGGGTACGCACGCAGCGGGGTACGTGATGGACTCCTGGGGCAAATGGAAACTTCATTGTCTCGGCCCACTGCACGTGGAGGATGTCGAAGACGCATTCATTTTTGGATTTATGATCACAGGATTTCTACTGATCGGCGCGGGTGGATTCTTGGTGTATCGGAAAATTAAACGCACGGAGGCTGCAAATTCGGATTCGAGGAAAACTTCCACCCCGCCGGACGTGTGTGAGAAAGTTGACAACGTGATTAAAAGACTGGAAGACATGGATCGGAAATTGGGAGCGATTCAGAACTTGAATCAATCCCAAGGGATGATTCTGGACTTCTTTGGGCGCATGGATAACAATCTTGGAAGGATTCACGCGTTGATCAGGGAGAATGGCCAATAAATTCGGAATATTGAAGTATTCCCACCAGAGAAATCCAGCAGAACTTCAAGGCTAGACGGAGAGTGTGTCTCAGCCTGCCCTAAACAATCCTTTTCTGTTTTGGCTCCCTGGAAGCGCAGCCTTCAAGGCCGCTCCCTTATCTATTCTCCTGGATGCTGTGTGGCTTGGACGCTTCTACCCCCCCCCCCCCCCCCCCCCATTCCCCCCTCTGCACCTGGAGACCAGGATCTTCAGGCTACATGACTGCACTCTCACTACACTGATCAACACGCACTCCCTCCCCCACTTCAACGTCTTCGCTGGCCCCCCCTCCCGCCCCTGCGCACCTCCCCCTTCTCCCCCGTGTGTGCGATGGACTGACTGCGCGACTGGCTGCGCGTGCACAGACTGTCAAAACTGGGTTATCTCGCCATCATGTTTCTATCAATGTCCTGTGTTAAGTCTGTACATGCTTAATTAAATGTGCTGAGGTGTTTTTTTTTCCCCTCTCACGACGTGTCCATTTGACACGTAGTGGGAGATGTTCTTTTTTTTAACCTCCACCCTCCTTCCCCAATGTTATCCTTTTTTCCTCTGTTAAATTGAAGCGCTCTTATAGCGCTGACCCAAGCACCGTTGACTCCTGTCCATATGTTGTGTTGTTTTGTTTTGTATGTTTCTTTTGGACGGTGAACTGGGAAGTCAAATTCTGCTGTGTTGGGACGCTGGCTCAGTGGCGACAATAAATTTGATTCTGATTCTGATTCTGATTCTTCGGGCTTACTTTGACGGTGGATCTGGCTGTAATAGCGGCTGGATTGTCAACGGGATCATTGCGCATGCTCTGGTCTCAATCACTCAACCAATCGCAATCGAGAATTCACGTCACGTTGGTGGCGGCGGCGGCGGCGGCGGCGGAGGGTACACCCCCCCCCCCCCCCCCCCCCCCCGGAAAATATTAAACCGGATCTGCACGTATCTCAAAAATGACCCACAGGATGGCAAAAAACTCTGAAATCAGCGAATACGCGGAGAATTGACACCCCTGAAGAAGAGAGTTTACAACACCACCAATTTAATCAGACACTTAAAAAAAGCACCAAGCGGCAAATGCTCTGTGAAAGGACAAACTCCCGAAAGACTCGGAGAAATACAGAAAAATCACCGAGCTAATCGCGGAATGTATTACCAAGGACGACCAGCACATTCAGTTTGTGGAATACAAGGCATTTAACCGGCTCATTAATTACCTCGAGCCTTGTTCCCGTCATTACATGAACAACAAAGGAACGCGAACATGTGCAGCGAGTCTTGAAAGAAGTTAATATTTTATGTTATTTTTATTGATCCATTATCTATGCCCGTTTCATCCTTGAAGGGTCACAGGGATCTGCTGGAGCCTATCCCAGCCGTACGGGACAGGTCGCCAGCCCATCCCAGGGCCACATGCAGACAAACAGTTCTAACCACTAAGCCACCGTGCTGCTTGTTCTGATGTGATTTCATTGATTGCAAAGACTTCTGCTAGTGTTTTCATTGCCTTAAACTGCTAGCCAAGTTCACCTGCTGCACACATAGTGCTATGTTCTTTAGTACTGAGACTGTTGAACAGTCACTGTTCTGTAACTAAATGTGTTTTATAATAATTCTCCTAAACAAAAAAGAAAGAAAGAAGTGTGTTTAAATAAGTTACTGTTTATTTTATGAGATGATAAAAGCTATTAATCTCAGCTTGGATGCAGGCCTATTTAATAATGTACACAGGAAATAAAATGCATGGGAAATTAAACTCTGTTTGCCCACTCAAAAAAAGTGAAATCGGATCGGGAAAAATCGGAAATCGGCCGATCATCAAAATTAAAAGATCGGAATCGGATCGGGACCCAAAAAACGTGATTGGGACATCCCTAATTAAAACACTGCAGCAGCGCAGATGTTTTTAGTGATAAATTACTGGATTACTCTTGGCTGCTTTATTTTATTCTGTTTCCAGAGACACGTAAAGTAACGCTACCGCTCGTCTTCTCAGAAAGCTTGTTTACTGTTTTTAGATTAAACAGCGCTGCTCAGAAGTGCGGGAATATCTGTGTACAGTCAGACTAACCTCTACAGAGACAAGACACATTAGTGAAGAAAGGACGTGTCAGTATTTGTCCACAGAGGCTCACTAAGGCTGTAACACCAGATGAACAGAAACAGTTAACGGTTCAACTAAAGCAGAGCCTCCCAGCGGTGGCTGGACGTCCACCCATCACAGATCCAGACTCAAACTCCAGCTGCATCAACGTCATCCAGCCTGAACCAACCAGGCGGCTCACGAAAGGACAAGAAGATCAAAATAGAGTAATACGCAAACATAAGTAAGATGCTGTAAAGATGTCATTTCTTTTACAAGCAATTCAATATCCATCTTTACAGCTTTATAAAGTTCTGTGTTTCAACAGACTGCAGACAGCTCCACGCCATCAGAGCTGTGCTGCTATTGCAGCTCCCAGCAGCCTCCAGGCTCCTCCCACCTCACCTGTGCAGCCGGTGGTCGGCCAGAGTCCACCCCGGCCAGATGCTGTGATTCTCAGGCTTCAGATGGACTCTTCACCGACCGGTGGCACCACGGAGGGTTTGTCCGGTTCTTCTCATACACTCTGTGATGAGCGACGGTGGGAGCGATTCTGGGCTTGAACCCTGCTTTCCACATCCGTTTCCCTTCCTCTGCTCCGCGGTACTCACCAGACGTACATGAGCACCACAGTCCTCAGGCGGAGGACCGGATGGACGACCAGCTGCAGGACGCCGCTGTGTCTGTCGTCATGGCTGCCAGCTTTGGCAGAACCGACGCGCTGCAGCATCAGGTTGTTGACGGCGTTGCCGTTCCTCAACGCAATGTAGCGCAAGACCTGCAATCAGAACGCAGGACAACAGAAACATGGTTAAAGTGCTTCTGTGAGAAGCTTTGTTCTTTAATCCAGCATTTAATGGGAAAGTGTCTTAATAAAACGGTGTAAACCAGTGGAATACTTTATCAAGTTTCAAATTTCAGCAGAAGAGATGTGGCGTGGTGGGCGGAGCCTGATTATCCCAATGGAGCTGACCAATCAGAGGAGGTTGGTGTTTCAGGAGGAGGGGCAACAAAACAGCTCAAGCTTTAATGTTAAAAGATGAAACAGCTGAAAATATGTTAACATGCTGTGAATGTAAACTCACGGCGGAGTGTTCATAGCATAGCTATGAGCTAGCAGTGCTAACAACAGCTAGCAGTGCTAACAACAGCTAGCAGTACTAACAACAGCTAGCAGCAGTGTCTAGTCTGACTTTTGAACTCGTTCATGGTGAATCCATGTTTTTCTTTTTGTTTTCTGGTTTTTTGAACCCAGTCAGCTCAGGTGTGATGTCAGTCACACCTGAGCTGACTAGGTTCATGTGTGATGTCAGTCACACCTGAGCTGACTAAGTTCATGTGTGATGTCAGTCACAGCTGTTAACACAGAGCAGACAGAGGCCCCAGCTGGGATTCAGACCAGGGGCCTCTAGCTGGAATTCAGACCAGGGGCCTCTAGCTGGGATTCAGACCAGGGCCCTCTAGCTGGGATTCAGACCAGGGCCCTCTAGCTGGGATTCAGACCAGGGCCCTCTAGCTGCGATTCAGACCAGGGCCCTCTAGCTGGGATTCAGACCAGGGGCCTCTAGCTGGAATTCAGACCAGGGGCCTCTAGCTGGGATTTAGACCAGGGGCCTCTAGCTAGGATTTCAGACCAGGGCCTCTAGCTGGGATTCAGACCAGGGCCCTCTAGCTAGGATTCAGACCAGGGCCTCTAGCTGGAATTCAGACCAGGGGCCTCTAGCTAGGATTCAGACCAGGGCCTCTAGCTGGGATTCAGACCAGGGCCTCTAGCTGGGATTCAGACCAGGGGCCCTCTAGCTAGGATTCAGACCAGGGCCTCTAGCTGGGATTTAGACCAGGGCCCTCTAGCTGGGATTCAGACCAGGGCCTCTAGCTGGGATTCAGACCAGGGCCCTCTAGCTGGGATTCAGACCAGGGCCCTCTAGCTGGAATTCAGACCAGGGGCCTCTAGCTGGGATTCAGACCAGGGCCCTCTAGCTGGAATTCAGACCAGGGGCCTCTAGCTGGGATTCAGACCAGGGCCCTCTAGCTGGGATTCAGACCAGGGGCCTCTAGCTGGGATTCAGACCAGGCGCCTCTAGCTGACTTGAAAAGGCGATTATTTGTGACGTCAAAAGTTTAAAATGTGGAAAAATAGAGAAAGAAAAAGAGTTTTATAGTGAGAATAGTTGGTGAAAACTGACTCAAAGTGATCCAGAAGCATGAAAAAAGAGCATAAATGTCAAAAAAAAAAAAAAAAAACTCTATGTAGCAATGCTACTTCTGACCACAAGGGGCACACAGATCTAAAGCAGTGAGGAACCTCTGACGTTACTGCTAAAGAGCAGAGGTGGTCCAGGACGTCTAATACCTGGAGCTGCTCATCTGAGTTGTACACAAAATTGTTGTTCAGCTGAAGAAGCGGTACCGCTCCAGAAACATCAGATCAGTCCACAGCTGATGCCAAGAACAACGACTGGTCAGCTTGTTGATCTCATATCCTGCTCCCCAGCAGCTCAGGTTTCCACGATAAGCTGCCATGGAGACGCACGTCAGCGCCACATAAATCGCCTTGGGACTGAGATAACGCTGACGTGAACGGTCGTGTTGTTCTGAGATAAGCTCCATTTAACATTTCAGCCTTCTCAACAGCTTTTTTATGATTTAAGACCTAAAACTAAACATGTAAAAAAATAGAAATTAAAAACGGAACAGTTTCTATTGTCTCACTTCCAAGCAGATGAGGACATCCTCACAGCTGGACACCTACTGGTCTGTGTTTTCCAGTGGTGTAATTACCTGTTCGGCGCGCTCCGTCTGTCCCTGAGAGTACAGCCAGCGAGGAGACTCTGGAAGGGTCCTGGGGGGAAGATGAAGAGGAGACGTTACTCTGCTGGAGCCGCTGGGTTTTTAGACTTTCAAGCTGCCTCACTTTGTTTATTCTTGATAAGTTTATCAAAGTGGCGAGTCCTCATTTTCCTGAGTCAGCTGGTGAGAGTGAGAGTTTGAAAGTAAGAGGAGTGTTTGGATGCAACAGTCACTGAAGCTGCAACATCCTGCTTTTCTACTTGAAGCTGATGCAGAAGTGCAGTTCCTTGAACGACCACCAGAGTCTCATGGACCCTAAACTGAGTCCATCTCCAGCACACTGTGACAACTGCACCTGATAAATTTATATAATACCAGAAATCAGAGAAGTGGGCTTTTTTTAAGCTACTGAGTGCTGAGCATTTTTCCTGAACTTGGTTAGGGGGGTTAGGGTTGGGGGTTGTACGGTGTGGGTGCAGTATTTATCAGCCTCAGGTCAGAGCGGAGCTGGAGGTCGAGCAGGAGCAGAAATCAGATGGTTCACTCTCACTTTGGTGACCTGGTGCCTTTGATGAAGCAGACATCCGAGTCTGACGTCAGGATGTTGAGGGTCCTGGTGGAGCTCAATCAGAGCTCTGGCAGACATCGTTTCAGCCCCAGCAGACCTCGTTTCAGCTCCGGCAGACCTTGTTTCAGCTCCAACAGATGTCGTTTCAACTCCAACAGACCTCGTTTCAGCTCCAACAGGCCTAATTTCAGCCCCGCCAGGCCTTGTTTCAGCTCTGGCAGACCTCGTTTCAGCCCTGCCAGGCCTCGTTTCAGCTCTGGCAGACCTCGTTTCATCCCCGGCAGACATCGTTTCAGCTTCACCAGGCCGTGTTTCAGCTTCACCAGGCCTCGTTTCAGCTCTGGCAGACCTCGTTTCATCCCCGGCAGACATCGTTTCAGCTTCACCAGACCGTGTTTCAGCTTCACCAGGCCTTGTTTCAGCTCTGGCAGACCTCGTTTCATCCCCGGCAGACATCATTTCAGCTTCACCAGGCCTCATTTCAGCTCCACCAGGCCTCGTTTCAGCTCTGGCAGACCTCGTTTCAGCTCCAACAGACCTTGTTTCAGCCCCAACAGACCTTGTTTCAGCCCCAACAGACCTTGTTTCAGCCCCGGCAGACTTTGTTTCAGCCCCGGTAGACCTCGTTTCAGCTCCAGCAAACCTCGTTTCAGCTTCACAAGGCCTCATTTCAGGTCCAACAGACGTCGTTTCAGCTCCAACAGATGTCGTTTCAGCTCCGACAGATGTCGTTTCAGCTCCGACATGCCTTGTTTCAGCTCCGACAGTTCTCGTTTCAGCTCCGACAGTTCTCATTTCAGCAAGTTTCGGTAACAATGTCTAAATTGATCAGACTAAATGTAAGCTAATGCTTGTTAGCATCATAACTTAGGCATTATGGCTTGCCTTAGCTCATGCTAACTTGTAGCAGAGTGAAGGTGGATGTGTTCCAGAGCAGCTGGCTCTGTCCATTTAATGGGGGTTAGTCAGAGTCATCTCTGGCCCATACGCCAGCATCAAAGTGACTCAGTAAACCTGAAGTGGAGTTGTAATGGGTCCCCATCTGCTTTATCATCACTTTATCAGACTCGGGCTTCACTTACACTCTGGTTCTTTCACAAAACTAAAATAAATGAGCCAATCAATAGATAAACTGCATCCTTCACCCTCAGCACCTAAAGACTAAACATCACACTGTGGAAACACAGGCTGTTGTGGTAAAAATGTTTGAGCACCATGACGTGCAGCCTGTGAGGCCTTTGACATCTTGTTTGTGTTGAAAACAAAGACGGAATGGACTGTAGAGCCTGGTGAGCTGACCTGACTCTTAGGTTCTTTAAAAATACCCTCAGAAATATTCAAATGCACTGCAGATGTGACTAACACGGGATTCAACTACTATTTAGGTCATTAGATAACTGTAACTGTTCAGAGAGATGGGTGGGAACGTTTTAAGAGACTGAGTCATCCTCTCAGTGATCTGGTCTCACCCTCCAGCTACCCTCCAACACACGCTGCTAAAATCAAACCTCTTATTTAAATGCAGTTTCTCCATTGTAGGATGAATAACGGTTCTCCACATCTTATCTCATCTCATCTTTATTTGCTTTATCTCAAAGAAGTGCCTGTGCCTGACAGGAAATATTTCTGGGACTTGTTTCGTCAAGTCTTCCTCTGAAAGGACTGAAGTTCTGATGAAAACGATGTCATCAAGAGAGCAACACAGAGTCCAGATCCAGAACCAGTCAGATCCAGAATCAGTCAGGGTGGGACTGACAGAGAAACGTTTGCCGTTACGAAACCCTTCCACAGCTGGAAACCCCCCCACATTCATCTTCGAAGCACAACTAGAGGTGACTGTATAATCCAGATGAGGAAAAGCAGTTTTGGCCAATCTGCATTTTCCATTAGAGCTGCACCTGACTGGAACATAATACCACCCCACATTAAAGTTATAAGTACATACCATACATTCAAGTACAACCTAAAAAAGTGGTTAGTTAGCTACCAGATATGTCAACACTAAACATCACATTGTCAGCACCTCTACTTGTTATTAGTTGTACATTGTCGTATTTCTTCATCAGATAAAACACAGGTGCAGGAACTTTTATCAGCGTTAGGGATGCACAATAACTGTTTTTTAAAACCGATACCTATAACATACACATATACCTAAGATCATTACATCAATACTATGAACAAAATCAAAAATAGTTTTGACTTTTTAAATGAACAGATATTTAGTTTTTCCAATGAAAAACTATTGTCAAGCCTCTCAAACATTTTCATAAAGCTATCAAACAAACCTATTTGATATCTCACATTAACTTAAATAAGGTTCATTACTGACTGATATAAAAACTAAAGGCTCCTTGGACTGATGGAAATACACGAATCAGAATTACTAACTGAAAAAGATTAACATTTAAAGGATTTTGGCTTGTGGTTCCATTTATATTAATCTCATGGAAGCTTTAGATGAGAGGAATGAGGGAGAGGAGAGGGGAGACTGCTGCTGGCTTGTGCACGTTAGCATTAGCTTCCGTTAGCTCACGTTAGCGCGATTTCAAAACTCCATGGAAGTGATTGTTATGTTGTAGGTGGCTGATCAGGTTTTACGTATTAAAGCTTGTGCTTCCCTCCTCGTAGAATTCACTCGGAGGATTCGTCACAAATAACCACCAAACTATCTTCTTCTGAAACTTTAACGAAGTTCCACGCCGCCATGTTTGTTGTGATCAGCGCTGTGCTGCAGGCTGCATTCAAGGTGTAATGTAAATTCCCACGTTCCCTCGTTTGCTAGTCTTTCTTTCAGCCTTTTCTTTTTTTTCTATTTTTTATGTGTAACATGAGGGAAAATACTGCGAATATCAATTAACGTCAGCAACTACTAAAATTATGACCGAGTTAATGAGTTGTTTTCTGGCATGAGGGGGTATTCTTGATTTTCCTTAATGAGTAATCGTTTTTCTGATTATGCTGACGTTACTTGAACATAACATTCACTGCCGGTCATTTAAGACTCAGAGAGAGCGAGGCACTGCTGTGTTGACAAAAATATAAAAGTTATCGTGGCTATTCGTCGTGATATTGGAGTTATTAGGATGACGTCATGATTTCCTGTTATTGGCCCGATAGTTATCAGCCTGATAGTTATCAGCCCGATAGTTATCGTTCACCCCTAATCAGCGTCCCACTGAATCAAAGACTCATTCTGTCTCCCAGACACACAAAGACCTTAACTGTGGTGGTTTAGAGAATTGAGATGTTCTGAAATGAAACATGTCAATGATGGAAGTCTGGTTTCTCCTGGAAGCTGATGTCTGTACTCACACTGACAGCAGGAAGAACAGAACCCCTGAGGAGTTCGCTGCCGTGGCCAGACTCCTCCAGGACCGGATAAAGTAGCCCAGGGCTCCGAACAGGACGATGCCCACAGCAAAGGTCATACTGGCCAGAGTTCCTGAAGGAAGGAGGACCAGTTCAGACCGGGTCAGACCAGTTCAGACCAGTTCAGACCGGGTCAGACCAGTTCAGACCGGGTCAGAGCAGCAGGATAGTTTCGGTTTTGAAATAAAGTGAAGCAACACAAACCTGATCCATGAATCCAGACAGAAATGATTAGTATGTGAACCCCTGAGAACTAACTGGTTTTCTGAACTAATCTGCCCTGAAATGAGACCTGATCTTCATCCCAGTCCCAGTAACAGAGACAAGGTTCTGGTGGCCCGCTAGAACAACTGAGTCAGAAACCTGGACAGACCAGGACAGACCTGGAGAAACCAGGACGGACCGGGAGAGACCTGGACAGACTGGGAGAGACCGGGACAGTCCTGGAGAGACCAGGACAGACCGGGAGAGACCAGACAGTCCTGGAGACACCAGGACAGACCGGGACAGTCCTGGAGACCGGGACAGACCTGGAGAGACCTGGACAGACCGGGAGAGACCGGGACAGTCCTGGAGAGACCAGGACAGACCGGGAGAAACCTGGAGAGACCAGGACAGACCGGGATAGACCTGGAGAGACCAGGACAGACCGGGAGAGACCTGGAGAGACCTGGACAGACCGGGAGAGACCTGGAGAGACCTGGAGAGACCTGGAGTGGTCTGAAGAGACCTGGAGAGACCTGCAGAGGTCTGAAGAGACCTGAAGAGACCTGCAGAGGTCTGAAGAGACCTGGAGAGACCTGCAGAGGTCTGAAGAGACCTAAAAAGACCTGGATAGACCTGCAGCAACCTGAAGGGACCTGAAGAGATGTGCAGTGACATGAATTGACTTGGAGAAACCTGAAGATGATTCTACTGGGTAGGGTGACCTCAAAAACTGGCTAATCACATTTTATTGAAACCAAAAGGGTTCACAAACGTTTTTTTTTAAAACATCTACAGGAGGAAAACTGATCCTGTTCCAGAATCAATAAGAAACAAAAACCGCTTCGGACTCTGTTATTACCTCCGCCAAGGAGGTTAAGTTTTTGCCGGCATTTATCTGTCTGTCTGTGTTCAAGAAAATTCAAAAAGTTATGGATGGATTTTGATGAAATTTTCATGAGTTGTCAGAAATGTGAAAAGGAAGAACTGATTTCATTTTGGGTGTGATCCGGAAGAAATCCTGGATTCTGGATCACTTTCAGATTTTCAATAATTGTTGCGCTCGGCGGAGGTCTGCTCTCTCCAAGTGCTTTTCTAGTTTCACCAGTTTCTGTGTGATGCTGCTGTTTCGTACCGGTCATGGCCCAGTAGGACTTGCCCACGTATTCCTGGGTGAGGACGAAGCAGACGAGGCCGATGCCGCCGTTCATCAGCCCGACCAGCAGACGAGAAGCAGCGAAGACCTCGTAGCTGGGTGCCACGGCGGTCACATAGCCGAAGAGCACCTCGAAAAACAGACCTGGAGGAGGAGGATGAGAGGGAAAAAGATGGGCCCAAAACTGAGTCAAGAAACACACACACTACATTACCCATAAGGCCACCTTCTTAAAGGGGCCAGGCAGGCTCACAACATTTCTTTGTTGCGAGAGAACGCGCACAACATCCCGTGATGTTTCCGCAATTCTTTCTTGGTTTTTTTTATATTATATATATTTCTAAAAAAAATCTGCAAATAACTAAAACCGTGAAACTTAAAGCGCGAATTGGCGAGGGATCACTGTATTTGCTTTAGGAGCTAAATGGCTGTTCTCTGTCAACATTTTGCTCATGGGAAGCTGATGCACGAAGGCGTCATCACCAGACTGCTCGCAGCAGGTTCAACCGTGAAAAACATTGGTGTAAAAATAGGGATGCACAATAACTGTTTTTTAAAACTGATACCGATAACACACATATACCTAAAGATCATTACATCAATACTATAAAACAAAATCAAAAGCATTTTTGACCTTTTAAATGAACAGATATTTATTTTTTCCAATGAAAAACTATTGTCAAGCCTCTCAAACATTTTCATAAAGCTATCAAACAAACCTATTTGATATCTCACATTAACTTAAATAGGTTCATTACTAACTGATATAAAAAATAAAGGCTCCTTGAACTGATGGAAATACATGCATCAGAAGAGTTTTTCATTGTAAAAAAAAATATCTGTTCATTTAAAGAGTCAAAACTATTTTTGATTTTGTTCATAGTATTGATGTAATGATCTTAGGTATATGTGTGTGTTTTCGGTTATCAGTATCGGCCTTTAGGAGCTGAAAGTTGTTGGTATCGGTTTAAAAAAAACAGTTATGCATCCCTACAAATTTCCTTTCAGTGCGGATGATGCTGTCATGTGCCACCATGTAAATAAACTGCTCCTCCAAATCCACCTGAACCTCGAGGTGCTGTGGATGTGCATCCAAATGTGGCTGCAGATGTTCCTTCTGATCACTGTCATGTTTTTAAGGACTCTTGAGAACCTCAAAGGTCCTGAGTGACTTTAGACCTTAAAGTTTAAAGACTGTTGATGTTTTGTTTGCGTTTCTGTGAACGTTTTACATATATTTTGTTACTGCCTGAGTTTTTGTATTTGCCAGATACTTGTTTAGTTTTTTTGAGCTGGACAAGCAGCTAACCCTAACCCTAACCCTCCACCACAGAGACCCCGGCGCTCTGTTTCCCCCTCACCTGTCAGGTAGACTGGCCTCCTGCCGATCCTGTCGGAGAGGGGCCCAAACACAACATTCCCGACAAGAAGCCCGGCGAAGAACAGCGATCCAGCGAGACTGACCTTGTAGGCCTGCTGCTTGATGAGGAACCACTGAGGAACAGCGACAGGTGGAAGCCCGTTAAAACCTCTGGAAGCTTCCGATCAGGGTCTTGAGGCAGAAGCATACAAACAAGCAATCGTTCAAGTGCGAAAATTTTGCATTTTTCACCTCAGTTACGATGGAGTCGATGTCCTCTGTGAAGGTGACATGCTGGAGCAGGTCCTGCTGGCTGGTCGGGACGCCGTCCTGCTGGGCGATCCGAAACTCTGGCGTGAATCCGACCAGAACGATGAGCATGGACTGACAGGCCATATACAGCTGAAAAACACAGCCATCATAGTGCCAGCGTTTCACCATGGTTACACTTGTGCAGGCATTTGTTACAAGACGATTCAACATTTTTCCTCTCTGCTCATCTAATTTTTGAGGTAAACCCTCCTGGAGCAATCCTGCCACCGCTAAAACACACTCAGTCACATCATCAATAAATAAATACAGGTGAACCCATTCCACTGGCAGCCATACATGCCCGTACCATGACGCTGCCTCCACCATGCCTGACCCTGATGTATTCTGGTTTAGATCATGAGCTGTTCCTCTGCTTCTGCAGAACCTGTGAGCCCTTTTTAGATGTTTTCAGGTAAAGTCTAATCCGTCTTTCCTGTTCTTGAATGTTCCTATTCTAGTAAATTCATGAAGGCGCCTCTTGATTGTAGATGTTGACAATGATGCTGCCACCTTCTCCAGAGAATTCTTGACTTCTCCTAAAGCTGTGAAATGGTTTTTCTTCACCAAGTAAAAGCCTTTGTTGACATCCACTAATCTGGTCGGAGGCTGAAGTGAGTTTCCGACTCATCAGTTGGAGGCGAACAGCAACACGGTTATCGCACTGGTGTTTTTTTATTTGTTAGGCAGATAAACCAACGTACAGCAGGTTTGATTCACAGCCACCACCTCTTAGACCAGGCAAATATGTGTTAAATCATCCGTCTAAAGGATAGTGGTTCTGTCCCTTTAAGAAGCAAATCGGAAGCTAACTTCAGTGCCGTGCTTTCTGTTAAACTACATATCGAAATACATTTTTTTTTTTTTAACACAATGTGGAAACTTTGAGATTAATTCACCAGCCTTCAGGCACAGCAACGCCTTACGTGCACTTTTACTTTTATTAAGGGTCCTCAGGAAGAAAAAAGCGAATTCTTAAAAAAAAAGGGAGAGGGGAAAAAAAAAACAACTCTGAAAGCCACGTAGCGTTGCTGTTTCTGACACACACTTTCCGCTTTTTTTTTTGTTTGTTTGTTTTTTATTTTTAAAAACACACACGCACAATCTGTGTATTTTCCGACCCACTGACCTGGGCCAGGACGAGCACGACCACTGCTCGCTTCTGCCAGGGTCCGAACTCGCCGACATTTTGAAAAGCTGCCTCTATGTCCATTCCAGGGCGCGAATCAAAGACGCAGCACACGACCGAGATGGTGACCCACACTCACTTCCGGCTTCACCGCGCCCTGTTGACGCAGGTCCCGGCAACGAGTCGGCGCTCTGATATATGCGCCAAGACGAAGACTGAGATGGTGACCTTCATTCACTTCCGGCTTCGCGTCCATGTTTTTTTATGCGATCATGAACAGGACAATACAAGTAAGTGAAAGTAAAGTAAAACTAAAAGATAGATGCAACCCTGAACAGGACACAGTTCGTCTCTTTTTTTCTTAATAAAATAAAACAAGATAGGTGCAACAACCCCGAACAGAACACAACAGTGGTGGATGCTAAATTTATGAATAACACAGCTGAAATACAAGTAAAAAATTTATTTCCAACCAAAATAAATACGGTGGCATTAGTAAGGCAAGGCTTTTCAGGTCATACAATCCTAACATTAACAGTGCGTTTCGATGGGGAGGGGGACTTCCCCAGTTACACAATCAAATTTTACATTTGGGAAGAACGTATATTTTTCTAAAGTGACAAAGTTGTTTTACTGTTAAAATGTCAGATCCAATTTCATTTAAAAACACATTTGATCATCTTTAAGAAGCACCTGGACCTCCCACCCTGGTTATATCCAAAAACCAACTCCAGGACCAGCTCCGGGTCCAGACCAGGATCAACTATGGGACCAGAACTTTACAACAGCCTCTTATTGCTTTACAGTGCTATTTCAAAGCAATGGAGACTAAAAAAGGGGTGACTAAAAGATAAGAGACCCATGAGCCGGTTACAGAATAAATGCTGGACGGTGTCCAAAAGTCCAGTTCACGTTCACATGCAGTATGACAAACCCAGAAGTGTACACATTAGTTTTTTCTCAGGCACAAAAACAGAATTAAGCCAAAGTGCAGTCATTTTTACATCAGGACTTATCTCTCTATTTCATTACAAACATGACAGATTCACAAAAAAGATTTCTTTTTTGGTCAGGGTCAATCAAGTCTTCTCATCTGTGCCAGTTCATCTTGAAGCAACTTAAAATGCAGCTCTGATGGATCAACACTGGCCTCTTGTCAGCACTAATTAAGGAGCTGATTGGCAGTGCTGCAGTGGCTTCAGAGATCCTATATTAACATCTAACAGCTGCAGTGGCACAAATATATTCAATACATTTACCACAGGAATTTCACTATGTTCTACTGTTGTCTGCTACCCACGTGACAGAGAGATTCATTTAAAAAAACAAAAACAGTGATAAACATTAAAGCACATTCAACTCCAGCAGTTAAAATCCAGTCCATCCTTTCAGGCGTCATGGCTTTTCAAACCCATTGGTTACAATCACAGGAAGAGTTTCAGCTCCTCTCAACATCCACACGGGTGAAGGATTGTTGTCTAGATGTGATCTCCCAGTCCAGCCAATCATGTAATCAAGTAATAAAGACTCACAAATACAATGATCCTCTCTTCGCTCTGCAAAATGGGCATTTTGTTTGTGGCACTGCCAGTTTGACTTGTAGATGCAGATTAAATACACTTAGATTGGAGGCAGTTTCCAGTCTGGTAATGATATATTTCCTTCGGGGTTAGGGTGAGAGGGCCAGGAAACCAGGAAGAACCCAGGACTGCAGCTGCTCCTCCACATGGGGCGCATCAGTTGGGGAAGGTGGGGGGGTGTTCACTGAAGGAGCATCATCTCCTCAAGGACTTGCAGTCTCCGGCTGGTTAATCGGATGGACCTCATGGGCTTCACCACCATTATTTGTTGAAGCTTTTGGTGGTTCATTTTTCTTCTCGAGTCCAAGAGCAGACATCAACGTGTCTCGCTTCAACCACACAGCCCCCCCAGCTATAATCAACAGCAGAACAATGCCTATGGACACACCCACCGCAACACCGTTATTGTGGGGCTCCTGGTAGAACGGGTTCTTGAAGGGTCCACTCTCTTCACTGCTGACTGGGTTCTGAATCTGGCAGAAATACTCTTTAATAATCTGTGTTTTCTCGTCATTGGTGATGGACAGTCTCTCTTCAGACGTGTTCCAAGCTCCGCTGTCCCACTTCCAGGAGTAGGTGACAGGCTGGGCTCCAGAAACCTTCCCTCCACAGATCAGGGTGCAGTCATGAGAGTCTTTGTTGCAGGCCAGAGGTCGGACATCTACCTGGGGTTTAGGAACAGCCTGGATCTCCACAACATTGTAGACCTGGCTCTGGACCTGGAAGTTGATCTCCACCGTGTAGATCCCGGAGAGGTTGGCCTTCATGTCGGAGAGAGTCAGCACCGCTGTTCCGAGGTCCAGAGAAGCGTGGGCTTTAAACCCGCTGAAATACTCCGGCTCGAACCTGTCTTTGATCCACTCGACCACCAGGTCTCCGTTACCCTTCCAGGTAATGCTGGTGATCTCGACGGGCGGGGCCTGCGGCTTCAGCGCCAGGCCGCCGCCAACCTTAAAATACCACTTATCCTGGGCGGAAATGGCGCCCAGAGCCGCCGCCAGGAACCACAGCGAGATCCGGGACGTCATGGTGTCCGGATCGAAGACGGGTATCGAAGTTAATATTTGTAAATAAAAAAAAAAAAGAAAAGAAGAAGAAGAAGAACTCGAAAACAAGCAGCCGTTGTCACACCCTGCGGTCCTCTTCCGTTTCCCAACGGTTGCTCTTCTTCTCGACAGCGTCGTCGTCTGTTGACTCCCTACCGACCAACTCCACAGCGCCACTTACCGACCAACTTCCACAGCGCCAATGCGCATGCGTGGACCTCGCAATCACGTAATTAAGGTGAGAAAGGCCAGAAAACATGGAGAAAGACGAGCGTTAATGACATTTTCTGCCTGTAGATATAAAAAAATAAATTAAAACTATATGACGTGACACTTATTTTTAAAACTGATAAGTAATAGTATGGTATTAATATTTATATTAATTCTGGAAAATACTGAATATACAGAGTTACCGTTTATCACTTCGCCCCAAATGGCTAAATTTAGATTATAAAAAAAATGTTTGAAAATGATTTAACGTTGATCTGGAACCAGGATCCTGTCAGGTGTTCCAGTCCAGGACCACTGGTTTCTCCTCAGAACCAGCATCTCTGGTGTCTCCAGTCCTACTGGATCCAGGATGCTGACTGGTGTGTTTGGGCTCGTTGCCTCGGTGAAACACCCATTTAAGAACTTTCCTCTTCAGCATCAGACAACATGACCTCTTCAAGTGTCCTGAGGGGTGTACTACGAAGCGAGATTAGAGGGTTAGCGAGGTATGTTGAGTGTAAAGCCAGGATTTCCGGGACCACAAAGGTGGCTCTCTTTTAACATGGCTAGATCACCATGGTAACTTACTCTGCAAGTTTAACCTGGTCCGGAGCAGGTTATATGCAGAGTTTAGGCTCAAATCGGCTATAGACAAGCGCCACCCTTTCACTTTCACCCAATCCCGTTGAGCTGAGCGCCAGGATTGTGCAATGGAGGGAGAGTATTCAGAGACCGGACTGATCCGCTGGCTTCCCATGACCATAATCTCTATGAACGCTAGATATTTCCAGCTGAGGGAATACGTTACATTTGTAATCTGCTAGAGCCATATATTACTGCGGTCAAGCCAGCCGTCTCTCCTTTTTGCGAAGTCAAGCGAGCCGCTCCAACATTTCAAGTACTCATGTGTTACAGGCTTTACGGTAAATGGACGGCTGCGGGTGAGAAAGTCAGCGCTAGGAGGCCACAGCGTGTATTAATATCCGGTTTTCAAAATAAAATGTGGGTTATTGAAAGGCGTGTAAGTGTGATCTTTACTAGTTTTGAATCATTATGTCACATGACCTAGAGGCTATTGAAATAAATTGATGATCAAGAATGTTAAAATGGAATAAAAAGAGGTGTATCTCAACCAGCCAGTGTAGTACTGTGATCATGCACTGATTTTGAGTCATTAGGTCACATGACCTGGAAGCTATTGAGCTAAAATGCTAATATTTGCTTTAGAAATTATTATAAAATCCCAGAAATGGTAAAGTGGAATAAAAAGAGGTGTATCTCAACCAGCCAGTGTAGTACTCTGATCCTGCACTGATTTTGAGTCATTAGGTCACATGACCTGGAAGCTATTGAGCTAAAATGCTAATATTTACTTTAAAAAATTAACATAAAATCTCAGAAATGTTAAAGTGGAATAAAAAGAGATGTATCTCAACCAGCCAGGGGAGTACTGTGATCCTGCACTGATTTTGAGTCATTAGGTCACATGACCTGGAAGCTATTGAGCTAAAATGCTAATATTTGCATTCAAAAATTCATATGAAATATAAGAAATGTTAAAGTGGAATAAAAAGAGGTGTATCTCAACTAAACAGTTTCATACTATGGTCCTGCACTGATTTTGAGTCATTAGGTCATATGACCTGGAAGCTATTGAGCTAAAATGCTAATATTTGCTTTAGAAATTATTATAAAATCCCAGAAATGATAAAGTGGAATAAAAAGAGGTGTATCTCAACCAGCCAGTGTAGTACGGTGATCCTGCACTGATTTTGAGTCATTAGGTCACATGACCTGGAAGCTATTGAGCTAAAATGCTAATATTTACTTTAAAAAATTAACATAAAATATTAGAAATGTTAAAGTGGAATAAAAAGAGGTGTATCTCAACCAGCCAGGGGAGTACTGTGATCCTGCACTTATTTTGAGTCATTAGGTCACATGACCTGGAAGCTATTGAGCTAAAATGCTAATATTTACTTTAAAAAATTAACATAAAATATTAGAAATCTCTGAGCTAAAATGCTCAATAGCTTCCAGGTCATGTGACCTAATGACTCAAAATCAGTGCAGGATCACAGTACTACACTGGCTGGTTGAGATACACCTCTTTTTATTCTTTTTTAACATTTCTAATATTTTATGTTAATTTTTTAAAGTAAATATTTGCATTTTAGCTCAATAGCTTCCAGGTCATGTGACCTAATGACTCAAAATCAGTGCAGGATCACAGTACTCCCCTGGCTGGTTGAGATACACCTCTTTTTATTCCACTTTAACATTTCTGAGATTTTATAATAATTTTTTAATGTAAATATTAGCATTTTAGCTTAATAGCTTCCAGGTCATATGACCTAATGACTCAAAATCAGTGCAGGACCATAGTATGAAACTGTTTGGTTGAGATACACCTCTTTTTATTCCACTTTAACATTTCTAATATTTTATGTTAATTTTTTAAAGTAAATATTAGCATTTTAGCTCAATAGCTTCCAGGTCATGTGACCTAATGACTCAAAATCAGTGCAGGATCACAGTACTCCCCTGGCTGGATGAGATACACCTCTTTTTATTCCATTTTAACATTTCTAATATTTTATGTTAATTTTTTACAGTAAATATTAGCATTTTAGCTCAATAGCTTCCAGGTCATGTGACCTAATGACTCAAAATCAGTGCAGGATCACAGTACTCCCCTGGCTGGTTTAGATACACCTCTTTTTATTTCACTTTAACATTTCTGAGATTTTACAATAATCTTTTACAGTAAATATTAGCATTTTAGCTCAATAGCTTCCAGGTCATGTGACCTAATGACTCAAAATCAGTGCAGGATCACAGTACTCCCCTGGCTGGTTGAGATACACCTCTTTTTATTCCACTTTAACATTTCTGAGATTTTATAATAATTTTTTACAGTAAATATTAGCATTTTAGCTCAATAGCTTCCAGGTCATGTGACCTAATGACTCAAAATTAGTGCAGGATCACAGTACTACACTGGCTGGTTGAGATACACCTCTTTTTATTCCATTTAAACATTCCTGATCATCAATTTATTTCAATAGCCTCTAGGTCATGTGTCATAATGATTCAAAACTGGTAAAGATCACACTTACACACCTTTCAATAACCCACATTTTATTTTGAAAACCGGATATTAATACACGCTGTGGCCTCCTAGCGCTGACTTTCTCACCCGCAGCCGTCCATTTACCGTAAAGCCTGTAACACATGAGCACTTGAAATGTTGGAGCAGCTCGCTTGACTTCGCAAAAAGGAGAGACGGCTGGCTTGACCGCAGTCATATATTGACAGCGCCACCAAACGCAGCCGTGCACTCACAGTAGCGCAAACGGTATGCGTTTCTTTGCCGCGGGAACCTACATGCATTCAGTTGGTGATGCAGAAAATCTGGGCAAGAATACTAGATGCCGCTATTCACAAGGTTGTACTTGCTCTTACTGAACTGCTGAATATGTTTGTAGTATTCCCTGGCCATCTGCCCACGCTTCAAATAAAAGAAGCGTTTTACAAAATCACAGGTAACATAAATTAATAGTCCGTTATATTGATAATCAGTGTGACGTGGAATTTCATGTGAAATGTTTTAATATAATTCATTCATAAGATTCCCCAGGGTGATAGGGTACCTATTAAAGTGGCCGGTGAGTGTATTTTGGTATCACAGATAATATTAAATCCTAAATTAATTTCACATAGATTTAGCAAAAACCTAAAGTGATTTTCATTTATCATTCATAATGGGACAGTCAGACCTACATAATGTTTAAATCTGCTGCACTAAGTTTAAAGTTTAAGCGCTCTAAAAGAGGGAGGGAGATTAATTAAGGTGCATTAAGTGGTGAAATAAATATAATTTACACGATCTGAAATTTTTTGCCAGCACTCCTCTCTGGCTTATTTCACACCTACAGTGTTGCTTTTGGCCGTAAAGATTTCTTTGAAATCCTCATAGCCCTGCATTATTAAAACCTGCTCCTCCTGACTGAAATATACGGACCGCCATCTATCCATTTGATCCAGAAAAGGCGTCAAATGACGCGTCAAATGCCCCCTTTTATGTGAACGCGCACAGAGCAGAAAGCAGAAAGCCGCGGTTAACAAACATAGTTGATAACCACCTTCGCGGTACCAGTTATCTCTTATCGCGAGTTTCAGGTTTGTTAAGCCAGCTCACCCAAAGAAAGCCTGGCTGTGTTGAACTTGCTTCGTAGTACACCCCTCTGATGTCTCCAGACTGATCCATCCCAGATCATGATACTGGCTCCACCGTGCTTCACTGTCTTCAGTGTTCAGGGGTCATCTAGACCCAACCAGAACCATCTAGCTTCCATCAGTCCAGAGATGTTACTCCATGTCTCTTCAGTCAGTGTTCTTTGGTGAACTGGAACCTCTTCATAACATGTGCTTTTTTTTTTCCATCAGTGAGACTTTGTGGAAGCTTCCAGCTGATATCTTGTCTTCACATAGATGTTCAATAATTACAGTCCTCTCAGGTAACTAGATCTTCTCTGATGCCCCTGGAGCTGATCAGTGGCTGAGTCTTTATTAATCTGTTCATGCATTCCAGTGGTGGTTTTCTGGTTACGGTAACATTTTAAAGCGCCTCATTTTCTGCTTTTTCTCATCTCCAAGCAACTTCTTCAAAGTTCACTGTTCTTCTGGAACAGCCCATTTCAATCAGATGCTCAGAGAAATGATCAATAACCAGCAGGAACATCTGCTGCTTTGGTCCTGAAATAGAGACACCTGATTGATAATCAATGACCTCACTGACTCCATCACCCAGAAGTCTCTCTGCTCTTCCTCCAGACCTCCTGCCTGCCAAGTCTAACCTCCTCATCCTTGGAAAAGGAGCTTCATGGTGCGTGGAAGAACAAGTAAATGCTTTAAAAACGTTTGCAGAAAGGATGTCTGTTCAGACGGCCGAGCAGCTATGGAATAAAAGTCAGAAATAACGGAGCAGAAAAGTAAAATCAAAAGGTTACAAACAGCAGAAAACACTACGGGGATTGATGCAACAACTGTAGAGGAGGACTGAACACTGACGGACCAATCACGAGCACAGAGCTGGAAACTGTTCTGTGGTGCAGTGGTTCTACTGAGACGCCGTCACAGGTTTGATCCCTGTCTGGTTCCCGTTCAGGACGGACCTAAACCCCAGTGGTCCGGCTCAGCGGGAACACACGACTGTCGCCGCCTTTCTGACAGCTTCACTTCATCCTGGACACTTTTACTGTCAACTCTTCACTTTATTTCACTCACTGACAAACCAGTGAAAGTATAAAACAAGCATAAAATCTCTTTATTTTACAAGCAACGTAGAAATGTTGGGATACTTACTAAACAAAGACAAAGATAAGAAAGTGAGACTGCAATAACATTTAAATATAGAAGCAGGTTCAGTTCTGACAGCGCAGCGGCAGTCTGGACTTCTGAGGAGTCGTGGCGTCACCGTCTACGGTTTTCTGCCTGCTGGGGATCCTCGTGTCCTTCTTACTTCCTTTCTTCTGCTGGAGAAGCAGAGGAAGACATTCAGCACCTTCATTTAGAGGCAGAACAACTGATGCTACGTCCTCTAACCTGGCTCTGCAGCTCACCTTGAAGAAGGGAACCCGTTTGCTCTCATTGAAGACCAGGTTCTCGTCGATGAAGGACGGCTCTGTGGCAACGCTTTCGTTGCAGTTGCTCAACTCGTCTTCCAGTGAATCCTGCGGACGAGCCAAAATAAATAAATAAAATGCTTTTAACAAAGTAAAAAAAAAAAAAAAAAGTGCTGCATGAAACTAGAAGCAACATCAGATGAAGTGAAAAGCTTCAGGTGGAGCGATGGCACCTCAGAGGAAGAAGAGGGTTCAGAAATAAAGTTTGGACATACGTGGTCAACCTGGCTGTGTTTGTCCTCTTCGTCTGCCGCCTCCTCCTCCTCCTCTTCCCCCTCCTCCTCCATGGCTGCCCGCAGCTCCTGCTGCTCCCTCCTCAGGCTCTCCAGCAGCTCCAGGCGGCTCCGTGACTTGTTCAGCTGTCTGGGGTAGACGAACTCATGGCGCTGTGGGGTTGTACCTGAATCGGTTTCAGGATGGGTTCGTGACTCAGCACACAGACATCGAGAGTTCAGGGACAACTGAGTGAAAGAACAAGTCTCACCGGTGGGGACGTCCTGCTGCAGCTCCTCCTGCAGGAAGCTGTGGACCAGCTGTTGGCCGGACTCCACGCGGCCCTGGAGCTCCGCCCCCTGCTGGTCCACCACGGTCCGGTCCAGGCAGGTCTGGTTCTGCATGGCTACGAGAGCCTGCTGCGTCCCGCCAGCTGGACAGATCCTCCTCGGCCACCTGGAGCCGCTCGGCGCAGCGCGACTCAACGCTCTGCAGAAGGTCAGGAGAGCTGATGGTTCCTCTCAGGTGAACCATTAAAAGGTCCACGTGAACCAAACAACATTACCCCGACAGCCCGTTCAGATATTCGAGTCTTGCCAAAGACTCAAATATCACTTCTATAAAGCAGCCTTTCTCAACCGGGGTGTCGCGGCACACTGGAGTGTCGTCAAAAAAATGACCTATTCTGACATCATTTCATATACAGTGGTACCTCTACTTACGAACGTTTCTACATACGAAATTTTCAGGCTACGAAACGCCTCAAAGGGATACTATTGCCTCTTGTTACGAAAGAAATTTCAGGATACGAAAGTCATAAGTCCAGTAGCGCTGCTACTCGCAGCTCCCAGAGTTTACTGAACGTAAACATAGCTGTTGGCTCTGTATCTCGGTTTGAAAGTGGTGCGTCCGAGCTGCTCTGCCATTGGCTATCGCTTAGCATCTTCCTGGCATCCCATTGGCTAGGAGGGCCCCTTGTCTGTATGAGCGTAACCCAGCAACCAGGTAAACAAACAATTTTTACCTCCGCCAAGGAGGTTATGTTTTTGCCGGCGTTTATCTGTTTGTCTGTGTTCAAGATAACTCTAAAAGTTATGGATGGATTTTGATTAAATTTTCAGGAGTTGTCAGAAATGTGAAAAGGAAGAACTAATTTCATTTTGGGTGTGATCCTGAAGAAATCCTGGATTTTGGATCACTTTCAAATTTTCGATAATTGTTGTGTTTAGTGGAGGTCTGAGCTCTTCCTGTAACATGTATTTCTTACAGGTTTTTATGTCATTACATGTATTATTTATAAAAAATAAAATAATGTTTGTATTTTAGGGGGCTTGAACGGATTAGGGCATTTACATGGAAAACACGTCTCTACTTACGAAATTTTCAGGTTATGAAACTACTTCCAGAACCAATTAATTTCGTAAGTAGAGGTAGCACTGTATAAATATATGAATGCATTCATAAATACATACTTTTTGCCTTTGAATGACTGAATGAATAAATAAATAAGATACATAACTGGACATGAAATGAATAATAAAAATTTGTCTCACATGCCTATTTCCCAATGTTAACAACGTCAGTACGGGGTCAGCGTAAGGTCAACGTGACTGCCCCGTTAGTTTACATCGTAATATCATTTAACCCCTGGAATTTTATTTCACAGATAGCAAAGAGAACTTTTTAGCAGCATTATGGATGGTTTTATTAAAAGAAAAGCCTCACAAGAACAGAACATCACAGAGGAGCCGACTTCTTCATCAAGCCTTCATCCACCAGCTCTGAATCTGCTCCATAGGTACCAAAGGTAGCTGCTAGCGATAAGGCTAAAAAGAGGCAATACAAGGATGATGGATGGAAGCAAGCACATCACGGATGAAAAGAAGCTTTCCTGCTGAGGCCTACTCTGGTGCAGTTATCCTGTTCAGGTTATTTAAACTAAATAAATGGGACGTGTGCATTTACAGTCGGAGCGATGCATTATATTTTACTTTGGGGTGTCGAGAGATTTTATTCACTATTGAAAGGTGTCGTGACTGAAAAAAGGTTGAGAAAGGCTGCCATAAACCAACACTTCAGTGTACGGAGCCAACGTCTCTGATTCCCAGACCAGTAAATGTTTAACTGGTGAGGTCCAGCTGACCACTGCAGCCCTCAGTCTGGATCTACTGATCTTACCTGACGCAGACTCTGAGCCTCGGCAGACGTCTTCCCCAGCAGCGACAGGTGCTCCTGGGTCCCAACGTCCACCTGCTCCCGGGTCCGTCGGCTCCACTGGAGGTCGCGCTCCACCAGACCTGCAGTCAACAGGGGGACGTTAATATAGACCCGTATTAATTATGATGAGAGCGTCAGCAGAGGAAAGGTCAGCTGGTACCAGACACGGAGCTGTGGAGGCTGGAGCAGTAGCCGTTCATCTCCTCCAGCACCTGCTGGCTCTCGCCAGCGGTCAGACGCAGAGAGGAGGCCAGGGAGGAGGAGGTGGAGCAGAGGAGGTCAGCCTGGCCCGAAGCCTGAAGCTCTACTGAGCTGCAGCTGCTGCAGAGGGAAAAGGAAGACGGTGACCCGACTGGAGATCCGGGACATCAGAACATAAACCTGCAGTTTGCCTTCAGCCCACCTGCTGATGCTGTCCTGGAGACTCAGCACAGGTTTCTGCAGCGCTTTGGAGGCAGAGCGCAGGTCCGAGTAGTCCTGCTGGACCTGCATGGTGAGCAGGTTGAGCTGGTCCTGCAGACACTGGATGGTCTGCTTCATCCCCTGAGACACAACAACATCAGAGCTGCCGCTGTGAGAACAGGGCTGGGGCATTTTATTAAATATGGGTATATACTGCCATATATACCCATATTTTATTTCCCCAGAGTATCAAATTTTCCGCCACGGGTATCGATTAGGGATGGAACGGTTACCGGTATTATGGTAAAACGCGGTAAAATTTTACGTGATAACGATTACTGTTTATGTTTGACTTCATCTCATTCAAGTCTGAACGACCCGCGACTGTGTCTCACATGAATATGTAACGTGTAACATCGGCATCGTAACGTTAGCATTGAGGAAAGTGGTGACAGCACGCAGGACATTTACCAACCCACTAAAAGGACGAAATCCAAGGTCTATATGTCTATGTCTATCTATATATTTTCTATATCTCTAGCTCTCTCTCTATATATATATATATATATATATATATATATATATCTATATATATATATATATATATATATATATATATATATCTATATATATATATATATATATATATATATATCTATATATATATTTATATTATATAGGATACTTATATCTATATATATCTGTCTATGTTGTAATTTGTAGTTGAAGAAGCTAAGGCTAATGCTTCAAGCTACTGAGATGTTTGACCAAGAGTAACCTGGTTGACTCGCTTCGCTAACTCACATTTCGTAAACGTTACTGTTGCTGGAACGATGTTCTTCTGATGCAGTTAAAATATTAATTTATTCAGTTAGCGCCACAGCGGTCAAAAACCTTTTGCCCTTCCAGGTCAAACACCTAACCAATAACAGGCAGCTACCTTTATACCTGACCCTCAGGTAACAACACAGCGACACCCACAGACACACAGAGTGAACTACAATTCAGAACAACATATTTGGCTCCTAAACAACTGTGTCTTTATTTACACATTTATACTTATTTAAGGTTCAGCTTAAAGTCAAAACTTTATTTCATTTGAACTTCACTATAATTTTTGTTCCTGATAATTGTTTGCATATTTTGACCTACTATGGTTGTTAAAGTGTTTTATTTAAATTTGCACCAGACAAATAAGCTTTGTTCCTGTTATTTATTTTGTTCATTTAAAATAAAACCTCTTTCTGTGCCAGTTGTTTGCCCTTTTAATGTGAAAGTTTCATTTTGATAAGATTTTGGCTTCTGATGTTTTAGTATGACAAGAAAATCACAAGATTTAGTGAAATTATTTAAAATGCATGTCTTTTTTGGACATTTGTACAGCAATTAAGAATATCGCAATAATATGGTAGACCGGGATAATTTGTTGGCTATAATCGAGATATGGTTACATCCCTACTCACCGTCTGGTGTCGCTCCTGCGCCTGCTGGATCTCGCCCTCCAGCTTGTCGTGCTCGGCCTGCAGGGCGCTCAGACCCTGAATGGCGGTCTGCCGCAGACCCGCCAGCTCCTGAAACAAACCACCGAAGAACACGGCCACCTCCTTCATCGCCTCCACCTGAGAGGGAGATGGGAGACATGCAGGAGGCCATTCAGGGTCCAGCTGCTGGGTCAGACCGGGTCATTACTGGAACCAGGGCGGGTCTCAGACTCACTCTGTCAGCGAGAGCTCGCTGCGTCTCCACCGAGGCGTTCAGGGTGTCGCTGAGCTGTTTGACGGCAGATAAACCCATCAGAGTCCGAGTGGTCAGGACTTCCTCCATGTCCTGTTGATGCTCCTCCTAGATGGACGCAGACACCCCCCCCCCCCCCCCCCCCCCCCCAGTTAAAACCAACACTCCTGGGGCTCCACATCACCTGGTTCTGACTCTGAACAGCCTCACCAGCAGCTGCAGGACGCTCTCCTTGTCCTGCAGACACAGCGCCTCGTGCTGCTGCACCCTCTCCTGACAGCGGGCCACGCCCTCTGCCACCAGCGACCCGACTCCGCCCACATAAGACTCCACGGTGGTCAGGGCGCCTTTCAGCGCCGCCTCGTTCATGACGAGCAGTCCGTCTGGACGAGAGAAGAGAACAGTGATGGTTGACATCCAGGTGGAGACGTTAATGGACGCGGTCCAGGTAACGGACGCGGTCCAGGTAACGGACGCGGTCCAGGTAACGGAGCGTCTGCGGTCTCACCGATGGCCTCGGAGTAGCTGCTCAGCAGGTCCTGGTGCTTGACCCGGTGTTGCTGCACGCAGCGCTGCATGCTGCTGAACGCTCCCTCCATCTGCTGAGCAAAACTCTGCTGGATCTGCATGTTGTGCTGCTCCACCTGCAACAAAAAAAACCCAAAACATCATGACGGGTAAATGTTCCCCAGAAAGCAACACCCCCCCCATATAAAAGAGCTTTTTATTGCAATATAACCAGGGCTGGGCAATGATTAAAATTTTTTCCCTGATTAATCACGATTAATCGCATTGCATACGCAAATAATAATAATCATCATCAATAATGATGATGATAATCAAATAATGAATTCAAAAGTAGTGTTAAATGCACTTTTATTTAAATGTTCTGCTGCCATATGAACTAAAGTGTCATAACATTTGTTGTTCAAACACTTTTAAAATTAGCACTTGTCAGTAACACATATTTAGTGTAAATCTCATCTTAAAAAATGTAAAATAAAATAAACCTTATTGCCACTGCCAGGACATTAATGTCATCCTGTTTTTATAAAAAATTAAAAAAAAAAAAAAAAAGTCTACAAACAAAATCCAACAAAATGATTGTGTCTCAGCACAATCAGAACATTGAAACAGGTAATTTCAGAGGTAACAGCAGAAACTTTTAACGGGGAGTTAAACTTGTCAGTTGTTACAAATAACCTTGTTTCTGTTGAATCCTCTGTCTGGAAGAACTTTAAAATGAAAATGTCCATGTTAAAGTTCAGTAACTTTACCAATCCGTGTATCAATCATTCTTTCCATTTTCAACTGTCAATCAAAAAAAAAAAAAAAAAAAGTGACATTTTATTACGTTTTTTTATCTAACAAAAAAAAACAAAAAAATGTCTGCTTATTTTTTTTCATGTTTTAGACTTGGATCAAAAATACAAAATCATAAAAACGGGCCACAGATCTGAATGTTTTATAATGGAGGACTGGACTTTCTGTTGTCATTACACATCTGTGCCACTAGATGCAGTAACCAGCTAGAGAACAGCAGGACAGTGAACACATGGAGCAGATCTGATGGAACATGGAGGAATGACGACAAAGTTTTGTTGTTGTCCAGAATTTTTTTTTTTTTACAGAATTAATATTGCTACCTGAGTTGCTACCGGAACTGTTAAGTTCACGGATTTTTACCGTTCTCCATGTCTGTTTTAGCTTTTTTGCATGTTTACCTGCTAATTCTCTTCCAGTTCTGCAGCAGCCAGTAACAGACTTTTCAAAACAAAAGCATGTGAGCAACATGCGTTAACGCGCGATAAAATAAATGTCTCCATTAATAAATGAATGAGTTAACGCATTATTATCGCGTTAACTTTCCCAGCCCTAAACATAACAGATGTGATAACAGCTGTGAGGGGTCTTCACCTGCTTCTTCCTGTCCAGCTTGGCGTGGAGGCCCGACACGTCACGAGTGCTGGCTTTCACCGCAGTCAGGAGCTGAAAGCAAAGACGAGTTTAGATTTTTGAAAAAGAGAAGTGGCTCCGAGGGAAAAAAAATAGCTTAACAGGAAGTCACATAATGAACGCTCTACAAATAAAGCTTATTAATAGGATGGAAAGTACAGCGAGAGTAAAAAGAGCCTACAGCAGTGAAAAGAAAGAGGAAGGATGTGACGTCAGAGCTCAAGAGCAGTGAAACAGTTTCTACCTGTCCGGCCGTGTTGAACAGCGACTCCTGGGCCGAGCTGAGCTCCGAGCAGACGAACTCCTCCTCAGAAAGCTTCTCCTTCGTCTGCTGCAGGTCTCTGCTCGTCTCCTCCAGCCTGAGAGCCACAACGTTTAGTTTCCATTAAAGCATTCAGATTGTGTCACCAATGTTCCACGTAAGCAAAGTTCTGCACCTCTGCTGCTTCTCCTCCAGGTTAGCGGCGCACTGCTCCAGTCGGGTTTTACTGTCCACGAACAGATCCGTCACCTGCAGAGGACAGAGACCATGATGGACCATCATTGATCTTTAGATCTGCATTAACAGACTTCCACAGATGGAGAGCTGGAGCACAGATTCAAGTCTTAAACCATCAGAGTTTGGCTTCATGCTCTGCTGCTGATTCTACAGGAACCACTAACGTGACGGCGTCATAATTTACAGCTCAGACGTTAGATGATGAAGCTTCAACGGTGTCAGGAGCGCTCTGCATTTGTGTTAACATCAGGTCTTATCAGGTAGACGGCTGACCCTCCATCCACTCCAAAGCTCACCTCACAGGTATCCTGACAAAAGCAGGTCAGCCGCACCGACACCCATAATCACGCACACATCTGTGATCTTAAACCAGTGGTTCTCAACTGGTCTGGCTTCAGGACCCACCATCACCCTTAATGACAAGCCGTGACCCAAATCACGGGTCATGGCCCACTTTTGGGTCGCGACCCACCACTTGAGAACCACAATCTTAAGGTCTATATGTCAGCTATTTTTGTTTTGTTTCTGACTAACTGGTAGAGGTGGCACTTTTTATTAACCTGTTGGGCTGTTTATTTTGTGAAAGATGTTTTTTTTTTTTTCCAAATCAAGGAAAATTTCCAACTTCTCAAAATTAATGAATGAAATGATCGTGCAGTTTGAATCGGGGATAGTAAAATAGAATATCACAGAATGACAACACAAAAAAAATAGGTTTATTGGTGAACCAAAATAGCAAAAACCAAAATGACTTCAAGTGGGAAATATTCCCTTTGATGCTCAATTAGCTGCCTTTTAATTAAATCCAAAACACTTCGATTTAGTAACTTCAGCCTTTTTACAGACTCAACATGCACAAACATGAAATAAAAAATAGGGATGTCCCGATCACAGTTTTTGGGTCCCGATCCAATTCCGATCTTTTAATTTTGATGATCGGCCGATTTCCAATTTTTCCCGATCCGATTTCACTTTTTTTGAGTGGGCAAACAGAGTTTAATTTCCCATGCATTTTATTTCCTGTGTACATTAATAAACAGGCCTGCATCTAAGCTGAGATTGATCTTTTATCATCTCATAAAATAAACGATAACTTATTTAAACACTCTTCTTTCTTTCTTTTTTGTTTGGGAGAATTATTATAAAACACATTTAGTTACAGAACAGTGACTGTTCAACAGTCTCAGTACTAAAAAACACAGCACTATGGGCCTGATTTACTTAGATCCTAAATAAAGAGTACTAAATTGCGTGTGCACTGAAAAAGTTTGCGCGTGCTGTTGTTGTGTGTTTTGCGGGTGATCAACTAAGAATGCTCGCGCAATTGATAACAGGTGCAAACCGCAGTATTTAAATGAGGTGTTGCGTGTCTTACGGTTTGCGCCATGGAGAGTCTGGATGGAAAGCAGGATAGACGCAAGCGCAAAATGAAATTTGACGAGTTGGAGTTAGAGATATTAGTGGAAGAGGCAAATAAACACATTCATGAACTACAGCAAAGAAATTTAAACATTACCAAAAGAAACGCAATATGGGAGAAAATCTGCGATAGAGTAAATGCAGTTGGTAAGACAAAAAGAACGGCAGATGAGGTTAAAAGAAGGTGGCAAGATATAAGGCGAAGAACTAAAGAAAAAGTGGCCTTTAATAAAACTTTGGCAAACAAGACAGGTGGAGGGCCTGCGGAAGAGATGCCTCTAACCAGCATTGAGCAGCAGGTGCAGCTCACCTTCTGCAAGGAGCAGATAACTGGGATACTGGGGTATGACACGCTAGAGCCAACTGCAGAACAAGGTAGGCGCACAATAAGAAACACTTTTTTCTCCATGAAAACACATGATTTATTTATTATCACAAATCACAAAAAATGAATGTGCCTCCTGTGGCAACCTTTTGCTGAATAATACTCGATTTAACATTCAAATAAAATATTTAACTTAACTCATTCAACAGCTCCAAGATGGAATCGCTAAATAGTCGATATGTTTCAACTATCTGGTTTTCATTCATTCCAAACAAATTTACACGAGTCCGAAAGACTCTCTCTCTGCGTATTCTTTGATTTTGGCGATGTCGCCTCCTTGCCACAATAACAGCAGCCATCGGTGCGTAATGCTGGGCAGATTAGCACCTTCCTTTCGAACGTATTAAATACAGACGCAATCACAATCCCCGCAATTACTTTCAGGGTTGGTAAATCTCATTGCGCGTGGTAAATGGACCTATTTGCATTTTCCCCTCCCAGTATTTAGCGCTTTCTGGCGGGTACGCCCCATATTGATTATTCATCAGGGCAAAAGTACTAAATGAACAGCGTGTGCTATTTTGCTCATTTGAGAGGCGCAGTCCTCTTTGCACGCAGTTAGTAGATCAGCTTGCACATTGGTTTGCGGGTGATGTCAAGTTTGCACACGTTTTTACGCACGCAAACCTTTAGTAAATCAGGCCCTATGTGTGCAGCAGGTGAACTTGGCTAGCAGTTTAAGGCAATGAAAACACTAGCAGAAGTCTTTGCAATCAATGAAATCACACCAGAATAAAAATAACATAAAATATTAACTTAACTTCTTTCAAGACCCGCTGCACATGTTCGCGCACCTTTGTGTCCTTTGTTGTTCATGTAATGATGGGAACGAGGCTCGAGGTAATTAATGAGCCGGGTAAATGCCTTGTATTCCACAAACTGAATGGGCTGGTCATCCTCGGTAATACATTCCGCGATTAGCTCGGTGATTTTTCTGTATTTCTCTGAGTCTTTCGGGAGTTTGTCCTTTCTTTTAAAAGCTACACAGAGTGTTTGCTGGTGCCGACGCCTGACAGAAGGCTGCGTGCTCATGCTGGTGCTTTTTTTAGTGTCTGATTAGATTGGTGGTGTTGTAAACTCTCTTTTTACTTACCCCTTCGTGATATATCAGCCTTCCACACGTTGCAAGTCCCAGTTGAAGCGTCGGTCTTTGTAATTTTATAGCGCTGTCAAACTGCTGACATTTTTGCTAAAGTTTAGCCTGACGCCGCCAGTCTTAAAACTTTTAAGGTGGATACAAGACAGCGCTGCTGGGAAACCTCATTTCAGTGCAAATTATTAAATGTATATAGTTTAAAAAATATTTTTGTTTGTGTAATATGATCACTTTATTAATTTGTGTTAATCAGGATCACTTTTTGAGGAAAAGAATAATGAAAAAAAGATCGGTTTGTTATAATAATGTTGATCGGCCAATCCGATCCACCTTAAATTTTTAGGATCGAAGGCCGATCCGATCAGGGGATCGGGATCGGGACACCCTTAATAAAAAAGTGCAACCACTGAGCAGTAGTTTCAAAAAGAACTCAAATATGTAGCATTTGTTGAGTATTCACTTCCTGAATATATAACAATTTCCTATTAAAACTATCTAGTCACTTATTTAAGCATTAATGATTAGGCTGACATAACAATCAGAATATTTCAGTAACAGCCATTTTTAAGACTCAACAGTGCTCTTATGCACAAACATGAAATAAAACAGTGCAACCACTGAGCAGTAGTTTCAAAAAGAACTCAAAATATATAGTTTTATCTGAATAACCACTCACTGACCTTTGTCTTTAAGATAAGAAAATCCATATCTGATATATTCTTGGTTGTATCTGTGTTTCACCTGCTCAACATATGGAACAACGTTAACTGGTTCTGATTCTGCCCTCGTTCTCTTCTCATGGAGTGAAATGGAGCCAGACAGCATCAATATTAAAACCTAACGTTCCTAATGATGCAGGCGCCTGCAGACATCAACATTTTCTGCTGGGAGGGGTCAGATATCCACCCAGCAGATGTCAGAAACATCACCAGTCTGGAACTGGTTTTGCTGCCATCTACTGGTCAGTGAAGTAAGAAGATCTGTAGTTTCCCTGTTCAGTTTTCTATAAACTCAGTTTCATTTACAGATTTATAAAGTAGGTCAGGTCCAGTTTGTTTCTAGTGTCTCAAGGACCAGTCATCGTTCTGCTCAGGTTCCAACACCGACCCCAGCCGGGACCCCTGAACCGACCCCAGCCGGGACCCCTGAACCGACCCCAGGGAGGGCCCCTAAACCGACCCCAGCCGGGACCCCTAAACCGACCCCAGCCGGGACCCCTAAACCGACCCCAGGCTGTGGTGCAACGTCTACTTCACACTGAAGTTGTTCTGGTAAATAAAGCATATGTGATGGTGAAGGTGTGAAAGAGAAAGCTGTACCTTCTTCAGCTCCTCCTCCATCATGGTGATCTTGTCCACATACTCTGTAATCTGCTCGTCGTGGGAGGTGATCTGTGTCACCATCGTCCTGGAAACACAAACACACCGGCGTCAGTTCACCCAGCAGCCCCGCCCCCTGACTGCAGACCAGTCCAGATGTTCACCATGCAGCCCCGCCCCCTGGCTGCAGACCAGTCCAGATGTTCACCCAGCAGCCCTGCCCCCTGGCTGCAGACCAGTCCAGATGTTCACCCAGCAGCCCTGCCCCCTGGCTGCAGACCGGTCCAGATGTTCACCCAGCAGCCCCGCCCCCCGGCTGCAGACCAGACCAGATGTACACCCAGCAGCCCCCCCCCGGCTGCAGAGACCAGACCTGGTAAGTGAACTTTGTTCCAGTCCCCAAACCCCCATATTTCAGAAAAGGAAATGAAATCCCTGAAACAGATGAGCTGGAATAAACCTGCAGCCAGTCTCTAAATCTCCATCACTTCTGCAACAACTCCAGGTTTGTGTAAGTCGGTCGTTAATTTATGTACGGTCCCTAAGTGGGTCAGAGTCTGTGACTTACTCGTAGTTTTCTGAGGACAAATAAACTCCGTTCTTGTCTCGTGTGGCTGCCAGGTCTCGTTTCAGGCGCTCAATCTCCTCGGTGTATTCCTGAGTGGGCGGGGAAAAAGGAAATGACTTCAGCTGCAGGTTCCAGGACGTCTCCCGTTACGACCGTCGGGACCCTCGTACCTTAATGAGCGTCCTCTTGGTGAGTTTCTGGTTGACCTCGGGTTTGTTCATGATGTTCTTGGCTCTGCTGGCGTACTCCAGAGTGCTCAGAGTCTCCTGCAGACAGAAGACAACGTCTCATTATATCCAGCAACATGAACAAGGACGAGACAACAACCCGCCACCTGCCCAACAAGAACAAACGCGTCCTCAGACGTACCTCCACGTTGCTGGAGGACGGAGACACGGTGGCGATGATGGAGGTCTTTGTGCGTCCCCCCAGCGAGTCCTGGAGGATTCTGGTCAGCTTGGACTCTCTGTAGAGGAAGAGGAGACGACTAATCCAGACTGAAGCCCACAGAGACGTCAGCCAGCATCCAGGCACTGACGGGTCTAGTTTTAACCATTAATCATCCCGTTTATGTCAGAACATCTGTTTCAAGCTGTCCTGGTCTATATGAGGAGACCTAGTTACAGACACAAAGGTCTTTATTTCAACATCTACAGTCAGTTTGGTCGATAATCTTTCAGTAAAAAAACTTAAGAGAAAATAGATTAAAATCAAAAATCCGGTGTGGTGTTTCATTAAAGCCAGGATGGAGGAATTTCCTTTTATCCACATCTGATCTTCGTTCACATGTATTATGCAGGGCTTAAAGTAAAAAAAAGTCCTGAGTCTGAACTTTTTTTTTTTTTTTTTTTTTTGGGGGGGGGGGGGGGGGGGGGGGGTTTTGGGGGGGGGGGGGGGGGGGGGGGGGGGGGGGGGGGGGGGGTAGTGGATCCAACGCATACTCACTATTGGCAACTTTTTGTCATTGTGCTTGGTAATATACAAGATGACCAACAATTTAAATGTGAATTTTAGAAAGTAAAGGTTATTAAGTTATAAGTGAAAACATGTAAGCTCAGTCAAGCCCATTAATCTGATTAATTTAGCAACTACTTAATTCAGTAAAGAATTAAGAAAAAGAAAAAGTAAAAACAAATTGCAACTTCTCCATCATTTTTGTTCAAAACAACGGTAAATTAATTTATAGGAAATACAGTGCCTTGCGAAAGTATTTTGCCCCCTTGAACTTTTCAACTTTTTGCCACATTTCAGGCTTTAAACAAAGATTTTTTGTCAAGAATCAACAAGTGAGACACAATTGTGAAGTGGAACAAAATGTATTTGATATTTTAAACTTTTTTAACAAATAAATAAACTGTAAAGTGGGGCGTGTAATATTATTCATTCTCCTTGCGTTAATACTCCGTAGCACCACCTTCTGCTGCAGTTCCAGCTGCAGGTCTCTTGGGGTTTGGGTTAGGGTTAGACTTGATTACACACAGGTGGATTCTATTGATCATCATCAGTCATTCAGGACAACATTGGATCATTTAAAGATCCTCACTGAACTTCTGGAGTCAGTTTGCTGCTCTGAAAGTAAAGGGGCCCAATAATATTACACGCCTTACTTTACAGTTTTTTTTTAAATTGTTGTAAAAGATTTAAATATCCAATAAATTTCATTCCACTTCACGATTGTGTCCCACTTGGTGTTGATTCTTGACAAAAAATTAAAATTTTATATCTTTATGTTTGAAGCCTGATATGTGGCAAAAGGTTGAAAAGTTCAAGGAGGCTGAAAACTTTCAGAAGGAACTGAACAATCCATTGGGTCTGGACTCGTCTCCTCTTTAACATACAGTCATGGAAAAAATTATTAGACCACCCTTGTTTTCTTCAGTTTCTTGTTCATTTTAATGCCTGGTACAACTAAAGGTACATTTGTTTGGACAAACATAACGATAACCACACGATTGCTCATAAGAGTTTTATTTAAGAGCTGATATCTTACCATTTTCCATGGTTTTCTTGATTATAACCTAAATCACTTAAGTTTTTACATCAATAGCTATGGCGTTGTACTGCCAAAAACACTGCTTTTATGCATTCAGTGTTTTCTTTTCTGTCTGTTTTAGTCACATGATGACGTTTAGTGGTACCAGGTATTAAAATGAACAAGAAAGTGAAGAAAAAATGGTGGTCTAATAATTTTTTCCATGACTGTATGTATATGCAGAGGCAGTTATTAGATTATTAGATGTTATTATTCTGGATGCATCAGCGAACCATTACATTTAGTATTTTTTTTCCATGTTGTGGGTGGTTGCTTCAACAACATTCAGAGAAAACGTCCATCCTTGGAGCTGATCAGACGGACATCTCTAGAACTCTGGAGCTGTCATGTGTGTTCACATAACTGGCCTGCTGAGTGGAAATGGACAGATTTGTAAAGCTTTTTTATTAATGCTGCTTTTTTTTTTTTTTTTTTTTTTTTAACACGGATCTACAGCGGTTGAGTGACCGTTAATGATCAGTCGCATTCCACAGTGAACAAGAACGCGCGTATTTTCAAGTCGGAAATAAAACCGGTTATCGGGGCCGCTACGTCCGCAGCGCTGTGGCTGTTGCTCCGGGAAAGCAGCTCTCCGCGGGAGCTCGCGGAGAGCTGCTTTATACCTGACGTCTCCTTCGTGACGGCGAAGAGCTTTTTTTCTTTTGCTGCTATAGACTAACTTCTTGGAGCACAACACAGTCAGGTACCAGGTAGATTCTGGCGGCAGCACCCAAACCGGCTCTGTCCCCTGTCCCTCTGTCCCCTGTCCGTCTGTCCCCGCCCAGAGACACTTGAATTTTGCCTTCGTTCTTCTGATTGCAGGAGAAAAAACCACCGGCTCACCTCGCCTGCGTTTTAAGACCATTTAGAAATAACGTGTTTCTGTGCGTGTTTTTTTTTCCCTAAATCATAGTCAAAAGCCAGAGATCCGGCACGGCGCCGGAATACTTTAACCCCTGATAATGGTTTACGGTTTCATCAGCGCCTCCACCTGGTGGACTCACCTGTACGGGACGTGAGGTCTCTTCTCCACCAGGGCGGTGATCACACGGCCCAGCGTCAGCAGAGACTGGTTGATGTTTCCCGCCTCACGAGCCCGTTTGTCCACAGCACCTGAGCGCCCGATGTTCTCGCTGCCGGCCAGATCCACCTGCAGGGGCGAGGGCGGAGACTTTCACCAGGTGCCCATCAAACACTGCTTCCTTCCTGCTCGACGTGAAGCCATACTGACCAGGTTGAGTTTGCCGATCTTCACCAGCTCCTCTCCGTCAAGAGTAATCTCCTTCATGTGGATGGTGACGGAGAACACGGAGTGGGAGCGACTGCAGAGACACGGGACACAACTGGTAAACGCTCAGAACCGCCGGTGGTGGCGGCAGCTAGCGGTGCACGATAACTATCGGGCCGATAACAGGACATCATCCCGATAACTCAGATATCACGACAAATAGCCCCGATAACATATATATTTCTGTCAACACGGCAGTGCGTCGCTCCCTCTGAGCCTTGAATAACCGGCAGTGAATGTTATGTTCAAGTTACGACTGCATAATCAGAAAAACGATTACTCAGTAAGGAAAATCAAGAATACCCCCTCATGCCAGAAAACAACTCGTTAACTCGGTCATAATTTTGGTAGTTGCTGACTTGAATTGATATTCTCAGTATTTTCCCTCATGTTACACATAAAAAAAAAAAGATAAGAAAAGGCTGAAAGAACGACTAGCAGACGAGGGAACGTGGGAATTTACGTTACACCTTGAATGCAGCCTGCAGCACAGCGCTGATCACAACAAACATGGCGGCGTGGAACTTCGTTAAAGTTTCAGAAGACGATAGTTTGGTGGTTATTTGTGACGAATCCTTCGAGTGAATTCTACGAGGAGGGAAGCACAAGCTTTAATACGTAAAACCTGATCAGCCACCTACAACATAACAATCGTTTCCATGGAGTTTTGAAATCACGCTAACGTGAGCTAATGGAAGCTAATGCTAACGTGCACAAGCCAGCAGCAGTCTCCCCTCCCCTTATTCCTCCCATCTAAAGCTTCCATGAGATTAAAAAATAAACAAAAACTACTGAATTTCATTTACTTTAAAGGTATTCATTTAAATGGAACCACAAGCCAAAATCCTTTAAATGTTAATCTTTTTCAGTTTGTAATTCTGATGCATGTATTTCCATCAGTTCAAAGAGCCTTTATTTTTTATATCAGTCAGTAATGCAGCTTATTTAAGTTAATGTAAGATATCAAATAGGTTTGTTTGATAGCTTTATGAAAATGTCTAAGAGACTTGCCAATTTTTTAATTGTAAAAATAAATATCTATTCATTTTAAGAATCAAAACTGTTTTTGGTTTTGTTCATAGTATTGATGTAATGATCTTAGGTATATGTGTGTGTTATTGGCCTTTAGGAGCTGAAATTTATCAGTTATAAAAACAGTCATGGTGCTAGCGGCGGCTGGTTCTGCTGCTAGCGGCGGCTGGTTCTGCTGGTACCTGGAGTAGGCGTTCATGAGGGTGGAGGCCGTCTTTCTCTTGGCTGCTCCTCTCTCCAGGATCTGGTACACCTCGTCTTTGTTGTGGACCGTGACCTCCTCCAGGCCCTTCACCACCATGCCACGCTGCAACACAAACAGGTGTGAGGACAGTGAGGACAGTTGGGACAGGACTTCATGGATTCAGCAGGACGCTGAAAGGGAAACAGCTCCATGTCATCAGCTGTTGGACGGAGACCTTGTTGCGGGGGTCGTCGAATAGCTGCAGCCGCTCGTTGACATCCTCTGTGGGGCTGAGGAGGTCGAACAGCTCCTCGTTGTAGATCTCCAGGAGGGACACCTTGACGGAGAACTCTGTGCCGTTCTCAGAAAGCTTCTCGAAGATCTGGTGCAGCGTTCGTGGGATGATGCCAGCCAGCGGGTCCTAAACCAACAAACAGGAAGTTCAACTCTCTGGAGCTTCTCCCTGCAGTCAGACGTAGAGAAGCAGCTCCACTGCAGAGCTCGGACGGTGTTAATTAACCCCTCGTTAACTGAAACATACTCGAAATCAAACCGATTCTGATATTAAAGGTAGAGCAGAGGACTGTTGCTATTTTTAGAGTTTGGCTCCCCCTGCTGGTGGAGGAGCTTAAGTTGCTTTTACACACCAGCTTAAACGAGTTTTTGTTTGACATCTCTCAGCTTCTCCTGCATGGCTTTGAGCATCTTTGTTTCCTCTGCTGTGACGACCACCTGAGCTGTTTCATCGTTGTTGAGCAACGTGGAAAAAGGTTGGACGTGCGGCCGTCAGACCAGGAACGAACTTGGTCTCTTTTTTGCTGATGGCATCATCATCATGGTCATGACCGCTGATAGACGACGCTTTAAAGAACAAGAAAATATTCCTTCAACCTGAACTGAAACAGAGAAACTCCTCTGTTCTGCTTTATCTGCTCTTCATGTCAAGCAGACCTGCTCAAATAAGAGACTTCAGGACCCAAAGTCCCAACGGATCATTATATCCACGTCGTTTGTCTCCAAGACATCCAACCCTTCCTGTTTCATCCTCTTCCCTCCCAAAGACACCTCATCATCATCATCTCAGCCACCTCCAGCCTGAAAGATCCACTGACTTCACTGCTGCTCCATTAATCTTCTCTAAGTTCAGACAATCAGCCCTGCCTTTAGATAAACCCTGACTTTACTCCCCGTTTCTCTGCACGGTTCAGTCCATGTCTTAAAGCTCCTCCAGACATCCTCACGGTTCCACCTGCTTCTCTTTCCTCTCCACACATTTTCTGTCTTTGTGCAACAGAACTTCATACCAGCAGATTTTTACACATCAACCGATTATCGGCACCGATATTTGGTATTTTTGATGTATATCGGCCTTTTTTTTAACACAGCAGGTGATTTAAAACTAGTTATCTTGGCTCAGATGCAGCCCCGCCTCCATCTCCAGAATTGCCCTGCCCACAGCGCCGTCTGTTGGTTACGCAAACCACGCACGATGACAACATCACATGACATCTTCTACACTCACAATCACTGAATACTGATACTGAAAAAATTACCAGAGTAAACCATAAAGACTGAGAGACGCAGATATGAGACCAGAAAGAAAAAGCTCTACTGAAGTTGTTAAAATCTGCAGCTGAAAACAGTAATGGAGCAGCAGAAGGTTTGGAGGGATGAGAAACGAGTCAGGGACTGAAGAAAAGCAGAGGAACCTCTGACAGCTATGAAATCAAAGAAGTATATTATCACCTGCCCTGACTGAAGATGAGACTTTTAAATGTTCTCCTTCTTCAGGACGTATTTTTTGACAGATGTAATTAATACTCCTGTGAGACTTGTAGTCCTGAAGACACGGTACCAGTAACATTACTCTGAGCAGAATACGATTAAAACATCATGAACATCAGCAGCAGCTCTGCTGGCTGGTGGGACCTGCAGGTGTGTCTGAATCACCTGAGACGAAGCTGCTGAATATATCGATGTGGAAACTGTCCGTTATAGTTATAGAGAGTTATTAAAAAACTAAATTCAGTCTAGTTTTATTTATTTCAGGAAAGCGTGAAGAGGATCAGAAGAGTGAGACAGAGAATCTGCAGAACAGCAGAGGTTCAGGGTAAACTCTGAACCTCTGGTTCAGGGTCCAGGGTAAACTCTGAACCTCTGGTTCAGGGTTCAGGATAAACTCTGAACCTCTGGTTCAGGGTTCAGGATAAACTCTGAACCTCTGGTTCAGGGTCCAGGGTAAACTCTGAACCTCTGGTTCAGGATAAACTCTGAACCTCTGGTTCAGGGTTCAGGATAAACTCTCAACCTCTGGTTCAGGGTTCAGGGTAAACTCTGAACCTCTGAGAGGAAACAGGACAATAACAGCTGCTGAACTTCTTTTTGTGTATTCAGTAGTAAATCAGATTGATACTAGACTTTTTAAGCTACAGTAATATTAATCAGTAATGTAGCAGCTGAGCTCTGATTGACAGGCTGCTTGTTCAAATATAACATTTAATTGTAAATCAGCTAGATTCTTCCCAGATGCTGTAAAAACTAATCCTGATGAGTTGATCAGATGTCAGCACGTGGTCCACTTTAACTCTCTTTTTATTTCAGATGGATGGAGCTGTGTGGTAATATTTTAATCTACCAACACCAGAGATCATGGAGCTCATCTTCAGCAGGTCTCCAACCAAGAGAGCAAGTTTCACTGGAGACAAGAACAACTTTGGTTTTTAATCTCCTGCTGCTGAACTGAAATTATTTTACAGCCACATTAGTGGAAAATTCTGTTTAACTTTGTTTTATTGACTTGATAAAACTTAATGGAGCCATTCAATTTTCTATTTCTCTTTATCAGTGATGCTCCTGTACCAAGGAACTCCTTGCATTTCTTGTATAAACTTATGATAAAGATAAGTTTTTCATTAATGTTGACGTTTTACTTTATTAACTGTGAAACATTTCAGGAACTGTTGATGTGACTTTATTAAACCTAATCAGACTCTGGACCTCCCTCAACTTACTGTTTATCTGCTTTTTTTTTTTTTTTTTTAATAAATGTATACTTCAGGCATTTAGACAAAGTTAAGTGTTGGAGTTTGTATTTTTCTAAATTTTGACACCAATGTTAACTTTTACTGTAAATGAATATCGGCTCCAAATATCGATCATTGGCCTCCTCGATGACTAATAATCAGTATCGGCCCTAAAAATAATAATAATAATAATAAAAAAAAAACAACCATCGGTCAATCTCTAGTTTACAGCTCTCCAGGTGTTCTTCACCTGCTTCTGACTCTCAGAGATCACAACAGCATCCACAATAGTAGGACATCACCACGGTGACAAGACGGCCCATCTCTGATGAAAGCCACCTGAAAGCCTGCTGTTACTCCTACTGAACATCCCACCGTGGTCAGTTTAGAGTTTAGAATTAAGAGCCTCGTACGGAGAGAAGCTCGTTTCCTGCCACATGAAACTGTCTCCAGAGAGGTGAGACTCACCTCCTCCCAGGTGAACTCCTCGTCTGGACTCCTCTCTCCCTCCATGGTGAACGTCTTCCCCGTTCCCGTCTGACCATAACTGAAGACGGCGGAGAAGAGCTTCATTACTCAACATGAACCATTAAAACCATCAACAGAGGAGACGTGAGCTGCAGCTTCCTGCCGGTGACTCACGCGAAAACCGTGCAGTTGTATCCCATGATGACCTCATCCAGGATGGGACAGACGACGCTCCTGTAGACGTCGATCTGCTTGGCAGCTGGACCAAACACCTGAGGAAGGAAGAGTCCACAGTTTCACCTGGAGGAGGACGTGTCCTCAGGGGTCATCCTGATGCTAGAACTGACTTCACTACTACTTTACTTTCTCAAGAAAATAAGTGCTTCTGCTTCTACAATTAACCAGATAAAGAGACTCAACACATCTGGGTAAAATGATCAATAACGTCAGACAGACTCATTAGCCGTGGGACGGGGAGACCGTCCTCACCATGTCAAACGTGTAGGTCTTCCGTGACGCCTTGTCGTTGATGCCTCCCGTCCTCACGATCACCTCCTTCCTGCTCTGATCGCAGTCGATGACGCCGTAGGACGACTTGCGCTCTACGGTGTTGAAGGGTCTGAAACGCAACACGTCACGTACGTCATGTGTCAAACATGTTTGGATGCAAAAGCTGATCTGAGTTACTGCGAGGGAGGAAAAAAAAAAAAAAGTTTTTACACTCTACAAAAAGAGCGTTTTTTTGTCTTCACCAATGACAGCTTTCAGTTTTCACTGATGCCTTTAACCATCTTGTTTAAGCTAAAACCCAATAAAACCAAACACTTTTTCAGACAGAACTGACGGTTTTCAGGTGTGAGTTGATGTTTGGGTCATGGACCGAGTCGTCTGAGGACAAACATGTCCATGATCTCCTTTTTTAAGGTCATCAGGACCCCTGACCGCCATTAAAACAGCGTTTTAATGGCAGCTTCTTTTATTCTACCTGCATAAAAATAAATTAATTAAGATAGTAGCAGTAAACATTTACTCTTGTTTTTGTGTACTTCGCTTTTATTTTTGCATCTTGACACAAGAATTTCCTCCAGGATTAATAAAAGGTCTGATTGGAGCTTTTTCGTCTGGTGGGAAAAACAAAAACACACAACCATCTTTCCAGCACAATAGGCTGGATAATATAGCTACTTCATGACCATAATATAGTGATTTTACACCATAAATTAAACACTAGGCTGTGAAACTTTAACTTGAAGCCACACATATCCAGCCATCGAGCATCAACTCGACTCAGGATTCAATTCCAGGCCACGAAACAATATAACACCAAAAAGCATTTATTTAAGGTGTCAAAATATAAATTTCAGACAACAAAACATGAATTCAACACCACAGAGAACATACTCAAGAAATACTGAGCTGAACAAAAAAAAAAAATCAACAGATATTAAGAATAAAAAGGGGTTTTGTCTGTCTGGGAGCCACGTGATGAAAATATTTAACCATCACCAGAGGGGTGTACTACGAAACGAGATTAGAGGGTTAGCGAGGTATGTTGAGTCTAAAGCCCGGATTTCCAGTACCACGAAGGTGGCTCTCTTTTAACCTGGCTAGATCACCATGGTAATTTACTCTGCAAGCTTAACCTGGTGCGGAGCAGGTTATGTGCAGAGTTTAGGCTCAAATCGGCTATAAAAAGCGATTTCACTTACCACCTCTTTCAGAGATGGCATCACCTTTTTAGAGAAATCCCGTTGACCTGAGCGATTGTGCGAGGATCTCTATGGAGGTAGAGAGTATTCAGAGACCGGACTGATCCGCTGGCTTCCCATGACCATATTCTCTAGGGAATACGTTACATTTGTAATCTGCTAGAGCCAGATATTGGCAGCGCCACCACACGCAGCCGTGCGCTCACAGTAGCGCAAACGGTGTGCATTTCTTTGCGTTTCTTTGCCGCGGGAACCTACATGCATTCAGTTGGTGACGCAGAAAATCTGAGCCAGAATACTGGAATAAAGGTTGTACTTGCTCTTACTGAACTGCTGAATATGTTTGTAGTATTCCCTGGCCATCTGCCCACGCTTCAAATAAAAGAAGCGTTTAACAAAATCGCAGTTAACATAAATTAATAGTCCATTACATTGATGATCAGTGTGACGTGGAATTTCATGTGAAATGTTTTAATATAATTCATTCAGGTTTAAGAGAGCCACCATCGTGGTACTGGAAATCCTGGCTTTAGAATCAACATACCTCGCTAACCCTCTAATCTCGCTTCGTAGTACACCCCTCTGGACCAGACCGAGATGATCCAGACCAACACCGTCCATGAAACCATTTCCAGCGACTCACCTGCATCTCACCACCACCTGGATGTTCCTGCCCTTCTCCTCCCGTTTTGCTCCGTTTCCGCTGGATAAAGACATGACTGCAGAGAAACGAGCCTGCCGAAACCGAAACAGCTACAATCAGAACCGGGTCCAAAACGGTCTCTAGCCCAAACTCAGAAACCGCAACAGGAGAACCAGAACTGCCAACTGCTCGGGTTTTAGTCCATAACGACCTACCGGATAACGGTCAACACTTCTCCTCCTCACGCTAAACAGTATCCGTTGATGGTCCCACCGCTTTATAAATGTTTAAAGGTGTAAAAGCTCCTCGGACAGCAGAGTAAACTCCCAGAACAGACGACTGTGGCGCTCTAAACCTCCAACAGAAACTTTTTTTAAACTGTACTTTTAAATTTTACTCAACCAATAGCGAAGAGGCTGACGGGCAAACAAACGACACAATTGGTCCGAATGGGCACGTGGTTTCAACAGCGCGGAGCACCATGGGAGAAGTGCGCTTCAAGCTGCAGCTCTAGGTGGCGACATAGTTCAGAAAATAATTTATTTTCTTGATTCTTCATTGTTCTGATTGCCAATCAATAACATGTAAAGACGTTTGATTTGCTGTGACCTTTAGGAAAACGCGTGATTCAGACGGTATTTCTGTGGCTGTTATTTTGGATAAAGATGCCGTAAACAGATGAACATCAACAGCAAAGTTCCTTCAGTTATTTAAAATAAGAGATCAGTGAAGGAAGAGAAATTAGGAAATAAAACTTAAAGAAAGCACAGACTTACTCAGGTTCATTTTCACTGATAATGAATAATTCTCACCAGTTATATCAGAGCATGTAAAGACATTTTTGTGGGAAATATGATATGATATGGCATAATATAAAAAATGAAAGGTAAAAATGTACAAGAGAGGGACAGGAGGCAGAGTTGGAGGTAGCAGAGGTTCAAATGTTGAGGTTCTCTTTGCGAGGAACCAGGATGGAGCGGATCAGGACTGAGAACATCAGGGGGACAGAAGATGTTGGACATAGGACAGAGAAGGTCAGAGAGACCAGACTGAGATGGTTTGGACATGAACAGAGGAGGGATGAAGAAGATATCTGGAGAAAGATGATGAGGATGATTCATTCAAGAATCCTTCCAGGCCAACACAAAACTGGTCGCAGCGATCTGTTATTACAGTTAACAGCAAATTTAAAAATCCATGCCCCTAATTATGCATAGATTTGTGGTTTTACTTAATTTTCAACAAATAAATTACACAAAAAATGTTCCCCATGAACAGTTGTCATGGATGTGAAACTATCTTTTAAGACCAAAACTATTTTTGGACCAGGATGTGAGTTGGCAGTCAAGAGATTGACTTACTGTCAGAGCCAGAGCCCAGTGATCAGTAAAAAACCTGCAGCCTCTTGTGGTCGGTAGAGGAACTGCAGTCTCTAGTGGTCAGTAGAGGAACTGCAGCCTCTAGTAGTCAGTAGAGGAACTGCAGCCTCTGGTGGTCGGTAGAGGAACTGCAGCCTCTGGTGGTCGGCAGAGGAACTGCAGTCTCTAGTGGTCAGTAGAGGAACTGCAGCCTCTATGGTCGGTAGAGGAACTGCAGCCTCTGGTGGTCGGTAGAGGAAATGCAGTCTCTAGTGGTCAGTAGAGGAACTGCAGCCTCTAGTAGTCAGTAGAGGAACTGCAGCCTCTATGGTCGGTAGAGGAACTGCAGCCTCTGGTGGTCGGTAGAGGAACTGCAGTCTCTAGTGGTCAGTAGAGGAACTGCAGCCTCTAGTAGTCAGTAGAGGAACTGCAGCCTCTATGGTCGGTAGAGGAACTGCAGCCTCTGGTGGTCGGTAGAGGAACTGCAGTCTCTAGTGGTCAGTAGAGGAACTGCAGCCTCTTGTAGTCAGTAGAGGAACTGCAGCCTCTATGTTCGGTAGAGGAACTGCAGCCTCTGGTGGTAGGTAGAGGAACTGCAGTCTCTAGTGGTCAGTAGAGGAACTGCAGCTTCTGGTGGTCGGTAGAGGAACTGCAGTCTCTAGTGGTCAGTAGAGGAACTGCAGCCTCTAGTAGTCAGTAGAGGAACTGCAGCCTCTAGTGGTCGGTAGAGGAACTGCAGCCTCTGGTGGTCGGTAGAGGAACTGCAGTCTCTAGTGGTCAGTAGAGGAACTGCAGCCTCTAGTAGTCAGTAGAGGAACTGCAGCCTCTATGGTCGGTAGAGGAACTGCAGCCTCTGGTGGTCAGTAGAGGAACTGCAGCCTATGGTGGTCGGTAGAGATACTGCAGTCTCTAGTGGTCGGTAGAGGAACTGCAGCCTCTGGTGGTCAGTAGAGGAACTGCAGCCTCTGGTGGTCGGTAGAGGAACTGCAGTCTCTAGTGGTCAGTAGAGGAACTGCAGCCTCTAGTAGTCAGTAGAGAAACTGCAGCCTCTGGTAGTCGGTAGAGGAACTGCAGCCTCTGGTGGTTGGTAGAGGAACTGCAGCCTCTAGTGGTCAGTAGAGGAACTGCAGCCTCTAGTAGTCAGTAGAGGAACTGCAGCCTCTGGTGGTCGGTAGAGGAACTGCAGCCTCTGGTGGTCGGTAGAGGAACTGCAGCCTCTAGTGGTCAGTAGAGGAACTGCAGCCTCTGGTGGTCGGTAGAGGAACTGCAGCCTCTAGTGGTCAGTAGAGGAACTGCAGCCTCTAGTAGTCAGTAGAGGAACTGCAGCCTCTGGTGGTCGGTAGAGGAACTGCAGCCTCTGGTGGTCGGTAGAGGAACTGCAGCCTCTAGTGGTCAGTAGAGGAACTGCAGCCTCTGGTGGTCGGTAGAGGAACTGCAGCCTCTAGTGGTCGGTAGAGGAACTACAGCCTCTGGTGGTCGGTAGAGGAACTGCAGCCTCTGGTGGTCAGTAGAGGAACTGCAGCCTCTAGTGGTCGGTAGAGGAACTACAGCCTCTGGTGGTCGGTAGAGGAACTGCAGCCTCTAGTGGTCGGTAGAGGAACTACAGCCTCTGGTGGTCGGTAGAGGAACTGCAGCCTCTAGTGGTCGGTAGAGGAACTACAGCCTCTAGTGGTCGGTAGAGGAACTGCAGCCTCTGGTGGTCAGTAGAGGAACTGCAGCCTTTGGTGGTCGGTAGAGGAACTGCAGCCTCTAGTGGTCAGTAGAGGAACTGCAGCCTCTAGTGGTCGGTAGAGGAACTGCAGCCTCTGGTGGTCGGTAGAGGAACTGCAGTCTCTAGTGGTCGGTAGAGGAACTGCAGCCTCTAGTGGTCGGTAGAGGAACTACAGCCTCTAGGTGTTGGTAGAGGAACTGCAGCCTCTAGTGGTCGGTAGAGGAACTGCAGCCTCTGGTGGTCAGTAGAGGAACTGCAGTCTCTAGTGGTCGGTAGAGAACCTACAGCCTCTAGGTGTCGGTAGAGGAACTGCAATCTCTATTGGTCTGTAGACGTGCCGGCTGAACTGGAGCTGTTGGGTCAGAGCTTGCTGGGCTCCGAGTGTCTTCAGGTGAGTCAGGGAACATCTTCAGGTAGGATCAGCAACGCTGCTGTGGTAGCTGAGTTGAAGTGTTCACGGTAAACCCTTCCAGGACTCTTTAAAACATCATTAACTGGTCTCTGTGGTGGAGCTGCTGGTCTGCTGGAGGCTCCGCTGTAAACGTCTCCAGCTGTTGACGTGAGCAGTTGATGTTTGGATGATGTTCAGAGATGATGATGTGAACCGTTACGTATTCTTCACAGGTTCTTCTATGACTACGTATTTATAATCCTTTAAGGTTGTATTCTCACAGACAAAATACAAAGTAAATGTTTTATAAATGACTTTACTCATGTGAGAATTCAATGTTTTTAAATCTGGATTTTTTATTTTTTTTTAATTACATTAATGCGTAGATGAATGTGCATGAATACTGCCTTGCTCAGGTACATTGTTTATGACAGCTGTCATAAATATATAAACGTTTCCTCATCCCCTCGGCCCCTCGTAACCTTGTACCCTTGTTTCCTCGTCCCCTCGGCCACTCGTAACCTCGGCTCCTCGGCCCCTCAGCCCCGTTAAAACTGGTCTGGTACGTTCTGTACCAGTGAAGTGGTTGGGAATTGGGTCCGGCCGTCCAGGCTGGAGCAGCTTTAATTCAGATTTTATGACAGATATCAGCTCATGACACGTATTCATATATATAGTAAATAAATGATAGAATAACGTGACGTGTGTTGAATGTGGATGCTGAATGAAGGCAGATGGAGACGTTCCTCCACCGTCAGGCCTCCATCTGAACCTCCATCTGAACCTCCATCTGAACAATCATCTCTCTGTTCCAATCTGCTGTCCAGCAAAAATCCACTTCATTAGCATAACAATTTTAACTGCGAGGGTGGAAGCGAAGTGAGGTGGGAACAATCGGATTGTTTCTCCCCTCCCTCTCCCTCTCTGAGTTTTTGTGATTGGCAGCCCACTCGGACCCCGGGTGACAATGACCCCTTCCGGGGGCGAGCCACCGATCCAGAGGAGCGGGTAACTTTGTGGTCCGGCAGCCAAACGCTGGGCAGCATTCACACGGAGGAGTTTCTCCCATCCAGCCTCGGTCGTCTTTCAGCCTGGCTGTGTGGACCCGTGTGGACCCGTGGAGGCCCGTGGAGACCCGGAGGACGACCCTGACACGCCAGCGCTTCTTCTCCGTGAGTCTGATGTTTGTTCTTTTGTCAGATGAGGATGCCGGTCTGAGAACTTCACAGCTGCCTTCAGAGATCCAGCGCTGCAAATTATTTGGTTCTTATTAAGAAAAAAAACTTACATTTAGGAGCGTTAGATATTTTTTCTTGTTCTAATAATTACTTTCTTATTTTTAAGTCTTCAATTTATCAGTATAATCTTATATCAAGTAAAACTTTACTTTTTTGTCTTAAACAGGCAGGGAATCCTAAATTGAGACAATTAACACTTAAAATAAGATGTATTATATTTTTCCTCCTCATCAAAATAAATCTTGTTTTAAGACTCAATAAAAAACTATACCTTTCTTAAATCTAGAAACAAGTGTCCCTTTAATCTTAAATTAAGAAATCTTACCAAGTGAAATTATCTTGCTGCATGGACAGATTTTTTCACTTGTTTTGAGAGCCTTTTTCCTTAGTTGTAGGGTTTTTATCTTGTTTGCAGTGAGGCCTTAGATGGCTGCATGAAGATCTCTGGCGCTGAACATTCTTCTCTTCTGTTTTCTAAATGTCTGTATCTCCACGTTTCTGTCTCCAGCTTTGATTCTGGCTGCTGAAACTGGAAACGTGAAGATGTCAGGAGTCAGAAAACGACTAAAAATCAACTGTCGAATGGAAGATTTAGGATACTAATTATAAAAATTACAGGTTATCTGCTAATTTCATTTGTTTTTCAGGGCAAACTGAGAAATATTTTACCTTCACCTTTATCTGATGTTAGAATTTATTTGATTTTTTACTTCTAAACTCACAATTTTACAAGACTGCAGACCCTTTATGGTGACTCTCGTCCATCTGGAGCGTTTTAGACAAAAGAGAGCGACTGCAGCCGTCTTTGATCATTATCTGATCATCTCTCAGCGTTTTAGATTTCAAACATTGTCCAGTGTTGAAGATGGAAGATGAGGGTCTTTTCTCCTGGATGATAATGTTTACATCAGTATGGAGGGAAAGATGAGCTGAATGTCCATCAGCCATCAGAGAGCTGGAAGGAGGATCGTTCCGGCTCAACACGAGCAGAGTTGTTATAAAACTGATCACAAAGCTAATGATCCTGGTGTGATGTCCTCCGACCGTCTCCGGGTCTCCGAGGTTGTGTGGAGGCCTTTGACTGCAGCTCTACGCCCATTCATGCTTCTGTCTATTATCCAGCACTCAGCAGTCAATACGTGTCCCATGAATATGCAATCGCTGACGTTGGCGGCTCGGTGAGGCGCTGCAGAACCCCTGACCGGAGAACTGCTGGTTCAGTTCCTGCCGTCGGCTCATCCAGACTGGAGACGGTTCCTGGAGACGCCGGTTTAACAGGACCGTAAAGATCTTACCGGTCTAACTGACCTGCAGGGTGACCAAGGAAGAGGGCGTACGTGTCAAACACAAGGCCCGCGGGCCTAATGTGGCCCGCCACGTCATTTTATGTGGCCCTCGAGAGCTTGGGCATTATTGGCTTAAATTTTAAACCAATTTTTGAAGAATTAAAATAAGTTTATTATATGCATATTAACAATAAACTACATCTCCCATCATGCATTTAATCGTTACCCACAACGATAATGGTAGCAATGAGCAAGACGAGTTTTCAGATCTGATGGACTTAAGAAAAACCTTTACAAACTAACCCCAACATGTCCAGGAAAAGAGAAACTGATGCACAAGGAAGACAGTTTCATGAACGATGGAAAAATAATTACAAATTTGTATCTCAAGGTCAAATAACAGTTTGTCTTTTGTGTTATGAGGCGGTGTCAGTCGTGAAAGAGTTTAATCTACATGAGCATTGGAACACGGAGCTAAGTATACTAAATTTAGCCTACAAGAAAAACAAAGAACCGTTTCTGAAACCAAGGTAATGGATACTCTTACAACCACAAACCCTGAGTTTAATATAATAATGACTTGAATATTTGAAACTTGAATACATAATAATACAGAAACCGTTATTTAACAATATAATAAGGTGTAGTTTAATTTATTTTGATTTTCATTGCATTTTGTTACATTCATGCTGTCGATCTGGCCCTTTGAGGGCAACCATGACGCTGATGTGGCCCTCAGTGAAAATGAGTCCGACACCCCTGGTGTATGGGTAAACTCTGAATGTCTTCCAGCTGCGTCGAAGGCTTCGGTGTCTCCAGTGTGCCTTAAAAACTGATTCCTCTCATCAAACCAGAACAATTTGGGCCAAAAACGTTGAAAATCCCGAGGCGCCTGAAAACATGGCGGTACGTAGTCAGGAGAAGCTGCAGTGGAGGAAACGAGGTGTCGACCGACTTCTTTTGTTCGCTCTGCTGTAATCTGGATCTGAAAGGAAGGTGTCGCCGTGAGGTCAGAGGTCACACATGCTGCTGGGGCGCCAGCTGATGACCGCGCAGGTCCTCCCAACCGGACAGAGAAAGGCCCGGAACGAGGGCCTCGCTTCTCCGCTCAGCGCCCTGTTTGCTAGAATTGCGGCGGCGGTGGTGGTGGGGGGGTCAGTGAGGAAGCTGAACGTTAACGTTGTTTCAAGACAAAGATCCATATTAACAAAAACAGCGGATGACAGATGATTAATCGGCGCGGTGGGGTCCGCCGAGCCGCTGGACCCCCGGCTGACACCTCGAGCCACCAAACACAAAACCAGAAACCCCCCCAGAGCCTCGGCGGCCTGGAGGAGCGTGGGCGAAGGGTGGAAGGAGGGCGCCGTCCCCATGGAGCCGCCGGCGTGCATGTGCGCGTGCACGGCTCTGACAGAGAAAGAAAGACGTCGAGTTTATTTGAAGCTCAGAGACACAAGACAGTTGTGTTTGTGGAGCAACCAAACCCCCATCTGCCACCGGGTGGGCGGCTCGCCACACAACCACAATTCACACCAACATTTTTGTTAGTGTGGGCGTTCAAAAGGCTGAGAGCTGCAGTCGTCCACTCGGCTCCGCTGCACGCCCGAGCTGCAGGACGCCGTTCAATACCCTTTACGCTCAGAGCGCCCACATCAGCACACCTCTGCCACAGGAAAGAAAAAGAAATTACCAACAAAAAGGCTGTTTGGTACGGCGGAGTATTAGTGCCACACTGAGAAAAAAAAAAACTGTGGGCAATGATTTTTTTTTTCATTCTTCACTTACGAGAATAAAGACGAAATGTCGAGAATAAAGTCAAAATGTCATGAATAAAGTTGAAATGTTGAGAATAAAGTCAAAATGTCGAGAATAAGGTCGAAATGTTGAGAATAAAATCGAAATATTGAGAATAAAGTCAAAATGTCGAGAATAAAGTCAAAATGTCGAGAATAAAGTCGAAATATTGAGAATAAAGTTGAAATGTCGAGAATAAAGACGAAATATTGAGAATAAAGTTGAAATATTGAGAATAAAGTCGAAATGTCGAGAATAAAGTCGAAATATTGAGAATAAAGTTGAAATGTCGAGAATAAAGACGAAATATTGAGAATAAAGTCAAAATGTCGAGAATAAAGTTGAAATGCAGTTTCCAGAATAAAGTCAAAATGTGGAGAATAAAGTTGAAATATTGAGAATAAAGTCAAAATGTCGAGAATAAAGTCGAAATGTCGAGAATAAAGTCGAAATATTGAGAATAAAGTTGAAATGGTGAGAATAAAGTCGAAATATTGAGAATAAAGTTGAAATGGCGAGAATAAAGTCGAAATATTGTAAATAAAGTCGAAATGTCGAGAATAAAGTCGAAATGCAGTTTCCAGAATTCCAGAATATGTATAGTTTCTTTTTCTGAATAGACGCAATTTCTGACACAATCTCTTCAAAGTACGAATACTTATTATAATACTGTGTCTATGTGATAAAAGCACATAGACACAAACATTATGTTGGTAGAGTAAAGCTGTTTTGAATAAATCTTTAAGGCAACTTTATTCTGGAAACTGCATTTCGACTTTATTCTCGTAAGTGACGAATGAAAAAAAAAATCATTGCCCACAATTTTTTTTCTCAGTGTGGCCCTAATACTCCTCCGTAGTTTTGTGATTTTTGAGAGCTTTTGGCAGCAGTCAGTGAGAGAAACCGCCCCCCCTCCTCTGATTGGTTCTCTGGAGAACTCAGACGTTACCTTTAGAAGATAAAACCTCTCTCGTGTTCAGGAGCATCTCCTCCGTAAAGACAGGACACTTTTTCCCGGTCGAAAGGAAACGGTCATCTGATCCTCTTTTTCACGCTTTATTTCATTTTAGATTTGTTTGGATGCTAAAAACTACCGTATAATGAAATAAATATAACACCGTAAAATGACCAAGTTGAGAAGAGAGAGATCAAAGCTGACGTTCAGAGGATGGAGATGTTCTGTGGTAGAATAACAAACCTGAGTCTGAGTCTATTTTAGATGCATGGATTAATCTTTAATTTCCCTCTTTTCCCCCGGTAACTTCACGTTTGGTTTAATAACTCCTAATAACTCCAGTAACTGCAGCTGTAGAAGTTCCGCCTACCAGGTCATAAAGGTACGAAGTTCTGGAGACATCTTCAGGCTCTGCTTAGATTACTGGCATGAAGAACTGCGCACTAAAAACTAAAAACATCAAAAACACGTGTTTTTGTCCCAACATACAGTATTTATAACTCATATAAGAATTACTTTTACTTTTATAGAGTAACATGAAAAAAAAAACTCAAAGGAAACCAGATCCATTGGTTTGTATCCTTTAACATGTTTTTTTTTAAACGTAAATGATGGACATGAAAGAAAGAAGTAGAGGGAGATGAGGGACTGGAGTCTGAGAGACATCAGCTGGTTTCTGGTCCAGATCAGAACTTTTCTCTTTCTTCTTGACTCCAGTGGTTTTAACTGACAGTGTTCTGACCTGGTGGTTCAGTTCTAGCCTGGTGGTCCAGTTCTAACCTTTACAACTACTCTTCACTACTACCTTTCGCTCCTACTTATCATTGTTCCCTTCACTTCTACCCTTCAATCCTCAATCCTACTCTTCCCTCCTACCCTTCACTTGTATCCTTTTCACTTGTATCCTTCACTCCTACCCTTCACTCCTACCCATGACTCATTCACTTTGCTCCTACCCATCATTGTTCCCTTCACTACTACCCTTCAAACCTACCCATCAGTCCTACCCTTCAATCCTACTCTTCACTCCCACCCTTCATTACTTCAGGAGAACGACTAGCAGCTTTTTTGTCCTCTTACAGAAAACAGTAGCAATTTAGCGAGTCACAAAATTAAAAGACATTTGTTTTTGTTTTTTTTTTTGCAGATTTTAAAATCTGCAAGTCACTTTTACAACAAATTGTAAATGTTTGTCAGAAAGTTGCAGTTTATTCAAATTTGTGATTTTTATGGCTCAGAACTGTGATTTTATGTTAAAAAGTTGTGATTTTTGCAGAATTGGTGATTTAAAGCTTTTTATAACAACAAACTGAGAAAGAAACTGAATTTTCCAACAAAAATGTTAAAATTTAAGGGCAATTCTGAAAGCTCAGTTTTAGTTTTTAGTTTAGTTTTTTAGTCCAGAGTTGCGATTTTACCAAAGAAATTCATGATTTTACAACAAAAACATGAAAATGTTGAAAAGTCACGATTTTAAGACAAAAAGCACCGAATTTAAGCCAAAAAAACTGAATTTTGTTGAGTTGTGATTTGATGTCATAAAGTAACAGTTTTGTGAAATTCGAGGGTTTTCTTTGTTGTTCTTGGCAACAAAGTTACTATATTTTGAAATTCACAATCTTCCAACAAAGATTTGTGATTTTATGTTTAAAAAAAAAAAATCTCAGATTTATGACAGAATGTTGCAACTTTATGACAAACAAAAGTAATTTTAAGGTAAAAAGTTGCAATTCTGGAAAATAAATTTTTTAACTAAAACGTTGCATTTAAAGGTTTTGATTTTTTTCTAAATTTCATGATTTTACAGCAAGATTTCAGGATTTTATGACAAACATAGTTTCTTACAAAAAACTCTTCTGATCTCTGAGTGTTTGATTATGGAAAACAAGTAAAACCGTCTTATTATATACCGTATAATATATAATAAATTAGTGTAATTTAAAGGTGGAGTAGGTGTTGTTTGAAAAACGGTTCCAGCAATCCAACTCAAGTGAGATTTTGAAAATATACACTCCCTCCCTCCTCCCAAAGGCTCCGCCTCCTCCTCTTCAGCTCACCCCTCGAAACCACACCTTCACATGATTCACGACTGCATGAACCATAGGGAGGGAGGGAGCGGTGATATTTGATGGACGTATTAGGCAGCCAATCAAAATAGTGATGATCACTTTTTTGATTGGTCAGAGTTTTTCTCTGATTATACCTTCTAGACTGGACCAAAATGTTTAGTTTTTTTTGCAAACATTTTATTTCAGTGGGTGCAATGGAAATGTGAAAAGGTTTTCAGGCAATATTGTAAAAAGTGTTGCAAAAAAACAACACCCACCCCACCTTTAACTGAGTGTTACCGTTGACTTCCTCCAGAAACTGAACTGAAATAACTGGTTTATTTGTGAGAACAAAGTTGCAGTTCAGTGTTTGCTTCCACATACAGACATTAAAGCCTCCTCGTGTCATTATAACCGAATTATAAATACGATTTAGCTTTATTTGATCAATTTCTGTACAACAAGAGCGAAAAATCCTCCCGAGGAAAGGAATTAATTATCATTGTGCCACTAATCACCTCATCCATCTCAGCGGCCAACAATGGCGCGCAGCAGTCAGAGGCTGATCAGCTACTGACAACCAGGACGGATAACAAATGGCTCCGCGCTTCAGCGCGTGGGCTCAGCTGGCACGAGCAGCACCGCATTTACCCGGATACCGGCCATATAAGCAGACGGAGCTCGTGTCACCTCACCGGAGAACCCATTTATGGAGACAGTGTCACCGGAATTCCGAACGATGGAGCTCCGGTTTGCTTCTTAACGAGGCTGAAAGCAGCCCGGAGCACGCGCACACGCATGAAAGTCACCAGCGAAATCCCAAAATTAAAATTCGCGCAGGAGTTTGGTCATATTTAGATCTTTTTCTCCGAAAAGCATCCTGTGATTCCTTATCTAGAGCTCCCTCTAGCTCTGAGCCAAGTCCATATTTGGTAAATGACGTCACGGGACACCCAGAGATTCCCTTTATAACCATACAGCATCCTCTAAGAGCTGTTTAAAAGAGATGAGAGGCGGATAAAAATGTGGGAAAACATTCACTACGTCCGAGAGCCGGTCAGACAGCAACTCTGACTTAAAACCGAACGGAATGACGGCTAAAGTGATTGACGAGGTTTCCGCGTGTCTGCGCAGCGCAGACAGTGTTTCTAAAGGTGTGTTCGCGCCGGAGAGGGCTCTGAATACAGAAACAGCGATTGTTTTCAAGGAAGAACCTGTAGGGGAGGAGGAAGATGAAGGGAGCGGGGATGAGAAGGAAGACGGTAAGCGTCCGGTTCACGGTTTGTGGGGAAACTTCGCACAAAAACGTTCAAAGGATGCAGATTTAAAAAAGTTAAATTACAACTATAAGATGGAAACACCAGCTGCGACGCTAACTAAGTGGACTTGTCTGTGTTTTCAATCTTCTGTTTGCAGAGAGGGGCACACCTGAGCTGGGCGACTTGGCGCAGTACGTGGCAACTTTACATGCACAGCCGGTGGCCTTCAGCGGCAAGTTTTCAGAGGATTCCGGGAGCTCGGGAGGACCGTGGCCGCCAGGAGACGTCGTCAACGTGGTCGGCGCTGACGTGTGCGGGTCACCTGCAGACTCGCCTGATATTTGCGCGGGAGGAGAAGGGGGAGGCGCCGGCGGCACAGACGCAGCGGACGGCATCATGGCGCACGGCCAGCCCGACATCAGCCACATGTACGCGTCCACTCACCCGCACCCGCACCCCGCCCCGTCCTACTCGTGCAGCGGGGACATGTACCAGGACCAGGCGGCGGGGGCGTACCTCTCCGCGTCCACCTGCGCCGTCTCCTACCACGCCCCCCAGAACTACAATTCCGCGCCCAAACCGGCCGTGGACGGCGCCGCGCTGCTCTCCATCGTGCCGGAGTACGGCGGCTTCTATCAGCAGAGCAGCCAGAGGGACGTCCAGGCCTCGTTCCCGGACAGAAAGTCCCTCCCGTACCCCCTGGACCCCCTCAGGGTGCCTCCGCCCCTCACGCCTCTAAACACCATCAGGAACTTTACGCTCGCCGCACCCTCATCCGCCGCCGACGGCCCGATGGCCGCCGCTTTCCACGGCCATCAGAACCTCCCCCTCAGGCCGATCTTGAGACCCAGGAAGTACCCGAACCGCCCGAGCAAGACGCCCGTCCACCAGAGGCCGTACCCGTGTCCGGCGGAGAGCTGCGACCGCCGCTTCTCCCGGTCGGACGAGCTGAGCCGACACCTGCGCATCCACACCGGCCACAAGCCGTTCCAGTGCCGCATCTGCATGAGGAACTTCAGCCGCAGCGACCACCTGACCACCCACATCCGCACGCACACCGGGGAGAAGCCGTTCACCTGCCAGCAGTGCGGGAGGAAGTTCGCGCGCAGCGACGAGAGGAGGAGACACATGAAGATTCACCTCCGGCAGAAGGAGAAAAAGTCCCCTGCGTCCTAGTTCTCACCGCGGACGACGAATGGAAACTGAGATGTGTCCCATGTTTTCAATTAATCCACCAAACGAGGGCGTTTTTTTAGTAGCCATCAAAACAAAATCAAGGAGGACCCGTTTTCAGTAGCTCCTGCGCGTCCACACAAGTAAATCCGAACATGAAATAACAAAAAGCCTGTTGTGGTCCTGGTTTATGAACATATTAGTGATCTGGCAGGATGCGCGCTGCAGCTCTCAGGGATCCATGCAGCAAAGAAACAGAAACGACGGTGAAAACTGATGCAGGACCAGTTCCTGCTGCCTCCAGGTCTGGCAGGCTCAGCTTCAGTTACAGCAGCACAAAAGAGTTGTTCCTGTCAAAATATCAGATTTAATTTAATGTTTTACGGATATTTGTTTACTTTTGTGGAGACTAATCCGGCTCCTGTTCCTCTTTATCAGAAAAAAACTGCTTTTTATATGTCACACAAAAACGATGAGACCAGCAGAGACAGAGGACATCAGGGCGGAGACCAGACCTCCACACCCACAGGGGGAGCCACTGAGCTACAAATCATAAAACCTCCTTTCAACATGAGCCACAGACGTTTGCTCCTGAACGTTTCACTGTCAGGTTTTTCTTGAAACAGAAAAATAGGTGCAAGTTAATTCTAGTCAATCTAAATCCTAATTTAATGGCGACAAACTGTGAATTTTGATTTCAGATACATGAAAGGTGACTTATTTCTTCTAAAAGCGGAGTCGGTTTTCTCAGGTATTAACTGCATTTCTGACATGTTTTTATGAAAATGTCACAAACATACAGAACAGCCACGGCAGCGGGTTTCTAGGGGGCGGAGTCAGCAGCACGGCCCCTCCCACCTCTTCTGGGTGCGGTTTCTTTTTAAATGAGGGGAGCCTGAAAGATGAAACTGATTTGGTTTGTGATGTCACAGTCAGCTGCTGAAACCTCAGTGAATAATAACAGGATTTTGTTATGTACGACTTCTAGACTTATTGGTCATTTTAGACTCCTAAATATAAGCTCTCAAGAACAGATTAGATTTTTTCATAATGCACCCACTTAAAAATAATTTTACACCTACATGATGGAAAAAGCTGAGAAAACAGAATCTAAGTTTTAACAGACAAACCTTGAAGGAAAAAAGGGAAGAAATCTGAAACCAGAGTGCGCGGCTAGATTTAGTGATGTCACAGAGGGGCGGAGTAAAGGCGGAGCTAAACTTTCAGTGGCTTCAGGTTACATGATGTTTTCTTTCCTGTTAGCTGAGATCGTAGCCTGACCTGCTGTTTGGTTTACATGTTTTTGATTTTGATGGTTTCTGAACATCATTTCTACCTGATAAATGTGAGATTAAAAAAACTATCTGGAAAAAAAAATCCTTGTGAAAGATTCTGTTGATGTGTTTTAGGATTTTTATGCAAACGAGATGAGATTTAAAGCAACAGAAGCTTCTTGTTCACTAAAATAAAGCTTTTGTTCCGTTGTCGTGTCCTGTGGCTGCTGTTTCACACACCAGCGTAAAGTTCAGATAAAAACAAAAAATAAAAAACTGTTTCTTTCTCCTTGTGTTTCAGGGAAGTTGAGGAAACTGTTCATGTTTTAGGCCAGTTAGCATTTCCAAAAATGTTCTTTATTTGCAAAATGTCAGAATAAATGCTAAATAAATGATAAATGTTTGGAGGGAAACGAGGAGAAGCTTTCCCAACTGTGAAGCACGGAGGTGGCAGCATCATGCTGGTTTGTGACTGACACCTCCAGCACTCAGACTTCAGCTCATGTTTCTGCAGAAGGGTCATTCCACCTCAATTCAACAGGACCTTCCCGCAAAGTTACTACATTATATTCAAAGTTCAAAAGAAAAAAAAAACAAGCAAATCAGAGATGGTCAGGCGGGAATTTTTTTTCTAATCTGCTGATTTGAGGTGGAATGACCCAGAAAAGAGATCGAGGGAATCTGGCTCATCAGCACTCAGCTCCAAACCTGCATCTCTGATGGTCTCAGAGGTGCTTCAGGGTCACATCTGGCCACATGTGGACCGGAACCATGAACGCCTGAAGGAAGACGAGGTTTTAGAGCAGCTGCTTCGTCAGCTCCAGTAGCAGGTTGGACCTGCTTTCTACTTCAGAACTGCCTCCATTCCTGGTGTCACGCGTTCACCAAGCTGCTGGAAACGTTCCTCAGAGGTTCTGGTGAGTCAGAACCGAAGCCTCAGTTTCCTGGTTTCAGCTGACAGCTGGAGAACATCTGCAGCTGGAGAACATCTGCTTCAAGGCTCCTTGGTAGAGTTCCTGTCGTCCTTCTATCATCTCCAACCAGTCTGTCCATCCTCCTCTGACCTCTGACATCAGCAGCTGGATATCTTCTGTTTCTGGATCATCCTCTGGAGACCCTGGAGATGGTTGTGGAGAAGATCCCAGTAGACCAGCAGGTTCTGGAACCCTCAGACCAGCAACCAGGACACGTTCAGAGTCACTTCAGTCTGGTCTTTCTGCTTCATCCTGATGCATCAAATCTATATCACAATTTATCAAACATTTCACCTTGATTTCAACTTTTTGTTCTCATAAATCCCTGAATGTCTCTGCTGCAGATGTTTCTAATAAAAGACAAGCTGAAGGTGAACCCAGATGATCATTCAGAGAACATCTGGAAGGACTAACAGGGCTGGGATCATGTCGGTCTGAATGTGTCCAGCTGTTTAGAGACGAACTGCTGCGCTCAGATTCAACAATTACCTCAGTTTTGAGTCTGATCAGCTTCAGATCAATAAATCCTGTTTCTGTGTGAACAGCTTTGCTGCTGGAAGATCTGAACGTGATGGGAGCTTCGTAGCTTATCTTTGTGTTATTCTTTAATTAGTGTCATTTCAAGCCTCTAGAGCAGTGATTCCCAAAGTGTGGGCCGCGGCCCCCTGGTGGGCCGTCGTGGTACTGCAGGTGGGCCGTGAGAGGTCATTAAAATTAAACAAATATGTTTTAAATCCTCAATCTTTTTTATGTTTATGTTTTTATTATTGTAAAATATTAACGACATGATTTAAAAACATTAAGAAATAACAAAAGAAGCCAGTTAAGTGTTATTCTACTGTCATCTTAACTTAATATGACAAGTGTCACCTTATTTGTTGACCCCTCACATTAATGTCAGAACATAGCTTCTAGTCCTGGATGTTGATCACAGTTGTGATTAAAGGTTCTGGTGGACCGTGCAGATTTTTCACATTTCAAATTGGGCCTTGGTATTCTGAAGTTTGGGAATGGCTGCTCTAGAGCACCCAGAGCTCCAACACCAGAACCTCTGAGTGAACCCTGAATCCAGAGCTGCTGCTGAACTGACCCGAACAAAACCAGCCTCAAACTGAAACCAAAACACTTCTCTGCTCTTTATTTCCAGATCACATTGACATGTTTTATCATTCTAGAGAAAAGAAATCCCACTTTTACAACATGATCTATGGACTGATTCAGTGCACATCTGTCAAACCAGCGCTCACGTTCACGTCCCTGAGGATCGGACTCTGCAGCTTCTAAAAGGTTCTGGATGTTTAAGCTCCTTCAGAGTTCAGCTGTCCGACTGGAGGAACCAGGAAGACCAGTGAAACCACCGATGGCGCTGCGTTCAGGGGGCAGGAATCCCCTGAGAACATGCGCCGCATCCTCCATGAGAAAGGGCCATTTGGGAGAATAAATAAAAAAGCAAAACATTAGTGTAACTGCTTATTTTAACAACCTGCTAGAGTTTCATCCTGACAGCTGATCTGCACAAACGACTTCAGAGGAGACGATGAGGCAAGAAGAGGCAGAATTCCCAGCGTGTCTCGAAGGCAGCGCGAGCAACCTGCACATCCTCATTTCTGCTAAATAAACAGACTGCGTCTTATTTTGGTCAGTTAGGGTTAGTCAGTTACCGACGTCATCATGGACGATGTCATCAGGGACTCCAGTTCTGGTTCTGGGTCAGTTTTTTACCAGTTGCAGCTCCTGCGTCGCTCTGAATCACTGAATCTGTCCAACCTGCTCACAACTCAGCCAGCTGCTTGTTTCTGAGTTGTTCTTCTGGGGATTCAAACCCGTGACTCTGGTTTGTGGACCCCAGGAAGTTTATAATCAGAGCTAAAAAAAAAAAAAAAAAAAAAAAAAAAAAAAAAAAAAAAAAAAAAGAATCACGACACTGAAATGTTTCTGTCCACATAACCAGAGACAGCTGAGCGGCCTCACGCCTCCTGATGAGATTTCATCATTATTTGGTCTCCATGGAGACCAGAAGAGCAGGATGAACACCAGCCAATCAGGGATCAGTATGTCACCTGATACACCGACATGACACACCCGGTGGGACCAGGTACCACTCAGAGGAAGAAGTTAAGGCATTAGACTTAAACATCACTGGTCTTCTGCTTCATTTACCATAAAATGTGATCTGATTGCAGCTGTTGACTGGGATGACTGGGATAACTGGGATGACTGGGATGGGAGTCTAAAGTTCATCTGGGTGGTTTGTGGCTGATAGCAGGGTCAGAGCTGGAACAGCTTCTGAAACTAATCAAATACTCCTTAAAATCAAATAAACTGGTTGGTGCTGCTCTGCTGTCAGACGGGTGGGTCCCTGATATCTGCTCCCTGGTCCCAGCAGCCGGAGGCACCACAGCTCCAACTGGTTTATTTCCCTGCTCCCAGTGAAGTTCTATTCCACCTGTGGAAAAGAGCTGCAGGTGAGCAGGTGAGCACCTGAGCTGTCACACCTGCAGACAAACGGATTCATGATTGAAAGGGATCCTTCATTGTCCAAAAAGCTGAGAGTCCAGTACCAGAAACCCCCCACCTGGTGCAGCAGGTGGTGGATCAGAGCTGGACCTCCGGACCCGGGTAAGGCTCCCCTCCGCACCAGAAACTGGGCGGCTGTGAGACCTCCATGAGCCAGACCTCCTTCTCCTGCTGCGGGTCCTGCAGCTCCGGTTCCGCCAGGACCTGGTAGTAGTGGCAGTCCCTGCCGTCCTCCGGGTCGTACGGGGGGGCCAGGATGTCCATGAACGCCGTGGGCTCGTCCACTGCGTCGATCTGGTGCAGGTTGTCCCGGTCCGGGGACAGGACGCAGGGCCCGCTGTCCTCCGTGTACTCCGCGGAGGAGCGGAGCACGGAGCGCCGCAGGGCGCCCACGTGGGCCGGGGGCGCCGGGGGCGCCGCCGGGCCGCCGGGCGGCCGCTCCAGCCGGTCGAAGCAGCTGATCCGGGCCTTCCCGTACAGAACCTTGAGCACGCCGTGCATGCCCGGGTGGTCGTGCAGCGGGATGGAGGCGCCGCTCTTCAGCAGGAACACCCCCATGCTGAACTGGTCCGTCTCGCAGATGTGCATGTAGGTGACCGGGGGCGCGCCGTGGTGGTACGGGTGAGCGCGCGGGGAGCCGTCATCGGTCATCCGCGGGACCAGCTTCAGGTCCGCGGCGCGCACTTCCGTCATCAGGCTCCTCAGCTTGTTGTGGTTCTCCAAGAAGGACGCGGCGGCCTCCTCTCCGCGCCGCGGCGCGCTCCTGAAGGTGGCGAGGGCCTGGCGCGCGATTCTCTGGACGAGCGAGGACATGGTGCTGTCACCGGGACTCATACCGAAGAGGAGCGCCGCTGCCCGTGGCCACCGACGCCGTTAGCTGGGACGTAGCTGGCGACGAAGATCGTCTGTTGAGGCGATGACGCACTGGTGACGTGATGACGCACTGCTGACGCGATGACGCACTGCTGAAACCTCTGCTTCGATAACACAGTTCACAGGAAAACCTGATCAATCACGCCTCTTCATTAATGTAAAAAACTATTTCAAACGTTTTTAAATACATCAACATTGCAAGTGAAATTCATTTAAAACTTACGTTTATTGCCCAATTGATCACGCTGACCACTTTAATGGAATTAATTAGATTATAAATTAGAATTGATTGGATAATTAACTGGAATGATTTGGATTATGAAATGGAAATTATTTCCGTGTAGCATGTAAAGTAAAAACTAAATAAATAAAATAAGTAAATAATAATAATAATAAATAAAAACTGGTATGTATACATGAGTACATCAGATTGAGGGAACAATCACCTCCTATTAAATTGAAATTACATAAGGGGAAAGGAAGAAAATTAATAATTATAAAAAAAAATATGAATAAAAATGAATTAGGGAAAAATAAATAAATGAATAAATGAGTACTTAAATAAATAATAAATAAGGAAGAAAAATCATATTGACAGCTATAAGGAGTTCAGGATAAATTGACAGTTGTAATTAAAGTATACAATTGCAAGGGGAGTATTTGTGTTTTTGACACTGTTGAAATAAGGAGATTTAATTTTTAAGAGCAGTCCATGAAAGGGGGGTGAGGGTGGGGGGGGGGGGGGGGATTCAGCGTAGCGACACTTGTGAATATAGTATTTTGTGAGAATTATCAAATTATTCACTAAAAATTCTTTTTTTTTTCTTTTTTTTTTTTTATTCTTAAGAATTACACCAACTTGAATGTTTTGAAAAGACCAGAAATCTATGTTGATGGAGCTGGATGATATTAAACCATGGAGAGACTTCCATTTATCTTGAATGATCTCACATCCAAAAAATAGCTGCTCTATCGTTTCTACATTCGTTTTACAAATATAACAGTTATCTACAACTAATTTAAATCATTTGTTAATTAATTCATTTGAGGGATAAATGTTGCTGATGGTCTTAAAATGTATTTCTTTACATTTGGGAGGAACTGGGAATTTTAAGTATTTTGTACGAATAGCTGATATTATAAATAAAAACAAGTACCCCCTTCCCCCTCCCCCCCACCGCTCAAGAAAAATATTTTAATAATCTGACAGCAGAGTGAGACCTCTGTCTTTCTCCAGATCTTTGATCGGGTCACAGCTCATTTTAAAGCGATTTTGCTCAACGACATCGTCACTTATTCGCACTATGAGCGCGCGCGGAGCTGCGTGTTGAGTAATAAAACAACAGATAAACTCTGGGGTTAATTTACAACCTTGAAACACGCTGTAAATCAGAACTGAGCTGCTGAACATCGATACCCCATTTGTGACAAACCGTCAATCACGTCCGCACCAGACAGCTTTTCGAATTTACTCTCGGTGAATTGTGGGAAAAGTAGTCCCTGAAACAACCGGTACCTAGATGCTCGACCTAACAAGTACATTTTATTCAGTGGTTGACAAAATATTTCAAACAATATTATGGTTTTCAGCGTAACAGTGCAGTGTGAAGAGTGTGAATTTCTCAGTTTCTTTAAAATCCATCCACTGGTTAAGAAGATAAACTACATTACCCGACATGCCACGGAACGTTTAGCGTTTAAACGACCTTTGCCCCCCCCCCCGTGGACGTCCCTCTAATTTAAACGGTCGTGGTGTGTTAAAGGAAGACAGGTTCCGTGTTTGTAGCTGCACCTGCTTTCTGAACGTTAACAAAGACACACCTGTTAGCATGTGAATCAAAAATCACAGTTAGAGAGACATATATGCCGTAAATAAGTCCTGTTTGTTCCAACAATGACATTTGACACAGAACTGTTTCAACAATGACACAGTTTTTAAAAAGTTGGAACGCTGTGTAAAATGTAAATAAAAACAGAATATTTGCAAACATCATAAAGCCATATTTTATTATCAGGAGAACATAAAGAACATATCTGATTCTGAAACTGGGACATTTTACCATTTCGTAGAAACATCAGCTCATTTTGACTTTGATGGCAGCAACACATCTGTAAAAAGTTGGAACAGCAGCAACAAACAGCTGGAAATGTAACTGGCACAAATCAAAAACTACCGTACCGTACCGTCTTCTTCCGCTTATCCGAGGTCGGGTCGCGGGGGCATCAGCCGGAGTAAGGAAGCCCAGACCCCCCTCTCCCCGGCCACTTCTTCCAGCTCCTCTGGGGGAATCCCGAGGCGTTCCCAGGCCAGCCGAGAGACATAGTCCCTCCAGTGTGTCCTAGGTCTTCCCCGGGGTCTCCTCCCAGTGGGACGTGCCCGGAACACCTCACCAGGGAGGCGTCCAGGAGGCATCCTAACCAGATGCCCAAGCCACCTCATCTGGCTCCTCTCGATGCGGAGGAGCAGCGGTTCTACTCTGAGCCCCTCCCGGATGACCGAGCTTCTCACCCTATCTCTAAGGGAGAGCCCGGCCACCCTGCGAAGGAAGCTCATTTCAGCCACTTGTATCCATGATCTTGTTCTTTCGGTCACTACCCAAAGCTCATGACCATAGGTGAGGGTGGGAACGTAGATCGAGCAGTAAATCGAGAGCTTCGCCTTCCGACTCAGCTCCCTCTTCACCACAACAGACCGGCGCAGCACCCGCATCACTGCAGATGCCGCACTGATCCGTCTGTCGATCTCCCGCTCCATCCTTCCCTCACTCGTGAACAAGATCCCGAGATACTTAAACTCCTCCACTTGGGGAAGGACCCCATCCCCAACCTGGAGAGGGCACTCCACCCTTTTCCGGCTGAGGACCATGGTCTCGGAGTTGGAGGTGATGATTCTCATCCCAGCTGCTTCACAACCGGCTGCAAATCGCTCCAGCGAGAGTTGTAGATCACGGCTCAATGAAGCCAACAGGACCACATCATCTGCAAATAGCATAGACCCAATCCTGAGGCCACCGAACCGGATCCCCTCGACACCTCGACTGCGCCTAGAAATTCTGTCCATAAAAGTAATGAACAGAATCGGTGACAAAGGGCAGCCTTGGCGGAGTCCAACCCTCACTGGAAACGAATCCGACTTACTGCCGGCAATGCGGACCAAACTCTGGCACCGGTCGTACAGGGACCGGACAGCCCGTATAAGGGAGTCCGGCACCCCATACTCCCGAAGCACCCCCCACAGGAATCCCCGGGGAACACGGTCGAACGCCTTCTCCAAGTCCACATAACACATGTAGACTGGTTGGGCGAACTCCCATGCCCCCTCCAAGACCCTGAAGAGGGTGTAGAGCTGGTCCACCGTTCCACGGCCGGGACGAAAACCACACTGCTTCTCCTCAATCCGAGATTCAACTATCTGACGGACCCTCCTCTCCAGGACCCCTGAATAGACCTTCCCAGGGAGGCTGAGGAGTGTGATCCCCCTGTAGTTGGAACACACCCTCTGGTCCCCCTTTTTAAAGAGGGGGACCACCACCCCAGTCTGCCAATCCAGCGGTACTGTCCCCGACGTCCATGCGATGCTGCAGAGGCGTGTCAACCAAGACAGCCCCTCAGCATCCAGAGCCCTGAGGAACTCCGGGCGGATCTCATCCACACCCGAGGCCCTGCCACCGAGGAGCTTTTTGACCACCTCGGCGACCTCAGCCCCAGAGATAGGAGAGTCCACCCCTGAGTCCCCAGACTCTGCTTCCTAATTGGAAGACGTGTCGGCGGGATTGAGGAGGTCTTCGAAGTATTCCCTCCACCGATCCACAACGTCCCGAGTCGAGGTCAACAGCTCCCCATCCCCACTGTATACAGTGTTGACGGAGCACTGCTTCCCCCTCCTGGGACGCCGGATGGTGGACCAGAATTTCTTCGAAGCCGTTCGGAAGTCGTTCACCATGGCCTCTCCAAACTCCTCCCATGTCCAAGTTTTTGCCTCAGCAACCGCCGAAGCCACGTTCCGCTTAGCCTGCCGATACCTGTCAGCTGCCTCCAGAGTCCCACATGCCAAAAACAGGCCTTATAGGACTCCTTCTTCAGCTTGACGGCATCCCTCACTGCTGGTGTCCAAATCAAAAACTAATACAGGAATATTTGACAATTAATTCGGTTAACTGGAAGAATTCAAGACAACATGGAGGTTTCAGAGCAACATCTGCTCCGTCAAGACTACCTCTCTGTCAGGGAAGACCTTCCAGATTTCGACGATACTGAACCAGATACTAGATCGTTACAGCATCATGGTTTCACAGGGGAGGAGTCCAGGAGCTGAACTGGTCTGCCTGCAGTCCAGAAACCTTCATCTGAAGCATCAGAGAACCAACAGTCCAGTTGAGCAGCTGGAATCAGACCAGAACGGGACCTGAAACTCCAGCAGCTGATCTCCACAAGAATCAGTCAATAATCTGGATTACAGGCTGCCACTTATTACAATATTACATTTACAAATAAAATGCTCCATCCCCTAATCAGCAGGTGATTTAACAAATCAGGTAAAATCAGCAGGTGATTTAACAAATCAGGTAAAATCAGCAAGTGATTTAACAAATCAGCATGTGATTTAACAAATCAGGTAAAATCAGCAGGTGAATTAACAAATCAGCAGGTAATTTAACAAATCAGGTAAAATCAGCAGGTGATTTAACAAATCAGGTAAAATCAGCAGGTGATTTAACAAATCAGATTAATTCAGCAGGTGATTTACCAAATCGGCAGGTAATTTAACAAATTAGGTAAAATCAGCAGGTGATTTAACAAATCAGGTAAATCAGCAGGTGATTTAACAAATCAGGTAAAATCAGCAGGTGATTTAACAAATCAGAATAAATCAGCAGGTGATTTAACAAATCAGGTATAATCATCAGATGATTTAATACAAAAATGATCCTAGATCATTGCATCACAGTCATGTTTCAACTTGACTTAACTATAATTCTTCAATAGATGTCTTCAGTATATTTTATCAGCCATTTAAAGGGACAAAACCCACCACTATGTTGCTATGATCATTGTGAGAACCCGAACAGAATATGGCTCAGGCTGATGATGAGCTCAGAAATAAAATAACAGTTCAGCATGTTAAAGGGAAGCGTGATAAGAACCAGCTTCTGTGACTCCAGCTGTAAATATTATCTGGAAGCGTCAGGTCCACGGGACTGCAGCCAGCTTCCCAGGACCTGACCAGGATCTGACCAGGACCAGCTTCCCAGGACCTGACCAGGACCAGCTTCCCAGGACCTGACTGCAACCCCAGGTTTATCAGGGCAGGAAAACATCTAAAAACATCCAGAGACACTCCATGATCCAGGAACATGACCGCCTGGTCCCTGTCTCCTGTTTGGACAACAACAGGCTCCATGGAAGAAGACCCAGGAGGACTAAAGGATGAGGTGAAAAAGCCTGGCTGGAATAAACCAAATCAGTGTTGACAAGTTTCTGGGGGAATTTCCATCGACTGATGAGACAAAACTGAAGCTCTCTGGAAGGTTACATCATCATCTGTGTTCCCAGATGGAAAAAAACGAGTTTCTGAAGTAAAGAAGACGTACGTACCGTGGGTGTAGGGGGGGAGGTTGGGGGTGGGCCTGAAAACAAGGAAACAAGCAAACAAGGAAGTCTCAAGGCGGCATCTCTGGGATGGCTGTGGCTCAGGAGGTAGAGCAGCTGACTCACCTGGGAGTCACTGGTTTGATTCCTGGTCTTGTAGTCCACGTCTTTGGGACGTTCAGCAGTGTGGGACTGATATCTGTGCACATCTCCAGTGCTGTGGAAGTATAGAGGACATTTTGGACAAAGTTAGGTGAGACAACATAAAACATCACCTAAACACCTAGGGATGTACCATAACTGTTTTTTAAAACTGATACCTATAACTTTCAGCTCCTAAAGGCCGATACAGATAACCGATAACACACACATATACCTAAGATCATTACATCAATGCTATGAACAAAATCAAAAATAGTTTTGACTTTTTAAATTAACAGATATTTATTTTTTCTAATGAAAAACTATTGACAAGCCTCTCAAACATTTTCATAAAGCTTTCAAACAAACCTATTTAATATCTTAAACTTAAATAAGCTGCATTACTAACTGATATAAAAAATAAAGGCTCCTTGAACTGATGGAAATACATGCATCAGAATTACTAACTGAAAAAATACATTCCTCAATGACAATAAAAAATAATGCACAGGTCATAATGTCAATGGCGCCACCATGTGATGGCTAGGGGTGGCTACAGCCACCACTGGATTACTCTGAGCCACCCTTTAGCCACCCCAAGGAGGTGCATTGGATTTATGTAGATCTAGGAAATATATTTTAAACATAGGCTTCTATATTTTTAACAGAAATAGCAACAACAATAATATATATTAGTAAGAATAAGAATCAGACCACAACGGGATCCCTACTACCAATGTTACATGCAGTAGATCCATTGCTCCGTTCAAATCCCCCCCCCCCCCAAAAGACGCGATGAACAGACGCGAGGAACAGACCAGAATTCAGAATTCAGGTGGTGCTGAAGTCAGTTTGGAAACTGAAGAAAGCATGCAGTGCATTCAAGCAGCAAAACCAATGCTACAACGAATTCTGAAAAGGACTTTTTTGGATATGTATGTTATACAGAGTTTGCAGTGTTTGTGTAGTATATTTATTTGACTGGAAATACGTGGATATACTTTATACATGTGCATACTGAATGAGTGAGACTTTTGCTTGCTCTATGAAGTTAGCACGCTAAGTGGAAAAGTTAGCATAGCTAACTAACCACTTTGCTGAATTGCTTTCAATCTACAGAGGTTAGAGGATGAAACAAAAACACGATATATCACATTTTTTTGGCAAGAGTGGAAGTACTAGTGAGAAGAAAAGTGAGAATGTTGAGAAGCAGAACCCCGATGTAGAAGAAGTACCGGTATGCAGTGAGGATGAGTCCAGGGTGAGAACAGGGAGAGAAGGTGCAGACGATAAATCAAGAATTCCTAGGCCTGCAGGTAATATTCAGCTACTGAATTGGATGATGAAGACATCAGTAGTAGAAATCCATTGATCTTGCTGTTGTGCATTAAGTGTTAAATGAGCCATTATGAAATGTTACAAAAAATGGGTTGGATGTTTATTCCTTCTAATAGGTCATGTTGATTTATATGCTTGAACCAGATGTAAATATGTGTAGGCAAAATCCACAAACCATGGCTTTGACTATGAGGGAAATGCTGTCTCCTGTTCACTTAGATGGAATTCTTAGACATTAGAAATACCTATTGAATATGGAATTCTTCACAAGAGCTTACAACTGATGCTAGTAGTAATGTAACAATGAGTATGTTATTTTACCTTGTCATTACTTAATGTTTTCAAAGGTAAACTGGTGCCTACTCTTAATATAAGTAAAGTGATAATAAAATACTGATAAAATATATGAATATAAAATATATTAAGTATATATATATATCTATATATATATATATATATATATATATATATATATATATATATATATATATATATATATATATATATATATATATATATATATATATTATTTATTATTTATTTATTTATTTATTTTTTTGGTTGGGTATGCCACCCTAAGAATTTGCCTTGCCACCTACTAGCCACCATCAGATTTTTTTTATGCTGGCGCCACTGCATAATGTACCGACACAAGTTAGACTTGTCTGTGTTAATAAACTGAAAAAGTGCACTCCATAGTAACAGAAAATTACGTTTAAAGGATTTTGGCTTGTGGTTCCATTCAAATGAATGCCTTTAATTAAAGTAAATGAGGTTTGGTAGATTTTCTTTTTTTAAAATCTCATGGAAGCTTTAGATGAGAGAGATGATGGATAGGAGAGGAGAGGGGTTGACCTGCTGCTGGCTAGCTCATTTTAGCTTACGTTAGCACGATTTCAAAACTCCATGGAAGCGATGGTTATGTTTCAGGTGGCTGATTGGGTTTGACGTATTAAAGCTTGTGCTATTTTTTCCTTCTTCGCTTGGAGCATTTGTCACAAATAACCAGCGAACTATTATCATCTGAAACTTTAACGAAGTTCTACACCATCGCCGTCATGTTTTTTTTTTCAGCGCACTGTTCCGCAATGCTGCATTCAAGGTGTAACGTAAATTCCTCTGTTCCCTCGTTTGCTTGTCGTTCTTATGGCCTTTTCTATTTTTTTCTTTTTTCTATGTGTAAAATGTGGGAGAATACTGCGAATATCAATTAAAGTCAGCTACTACCAAAATTATGACCGAGTTAACAAGTTGTTTTCTGGCATGAGGGGGTATTCTTGATTTTCCTTATTGAGAAATCGTTTTTCTGATTATGCCGACGTCACTTGAACATAACATTCACTGCCGGTCATTTAAGACGCAGAGGGAGCGAGGCACTGCCGTGTTGACAAAAATATATACGTTATCGGGGCTATTCGTCGTGATATCGGACCTATCGGGATGACGTCATAATTTCCTGTTATCAGCCCGATAGTTATCGTGCAGGCCTATAAACACCACGTCTGATTGGCTGCTGGGATGGAGCTGTCAGGAGCAAAAATAATAGACTAACCTGGACTTGATGGCGGTTAAACAGCTGTTGAACTCTGGGGGGACCAGTCAGACTGGAAGAGCAGAGAAGCTGGACACCATCAGCGTTAAGTTAGATGGTAGGAAATTAGGTGTCCAAGAGTCAGCAAAGTAAATAAACTGGTCCCAGGAGTCTGATGGACACAGAAACGCTCCTGTCAGTGGGACAGGACATGGACCGGTCCAGGATTAAATGTCCATTCAGGTCCAACAAACGCTGAGCTTCAATCCGAAAGAACAATCGCACTACACAACACCCCCCACACTTCACAACCCGAGTACACACCACACCCCCACTGTCCTGTCTCTTTAACTGTCTTGTCTTTAAATGTTTCACTGCTGGTGTTTTTAGTCCTCTCTGACAAAAATCAGGATTTAAGATGTTAATAAAGATGTTAGAATTTACTGCCAGAGAGGACTGAAGGACACATTCACCCTTCACACGCCCACAAAAAAAACAGTCTGCTATAAGATTAAACAGCATATAAATACTAGATGGTTTTGCTAGACAATGGCACTAAACCTGAATGTAAATGCAGACACAAAAAAAAAACAAAAACAGAACAAATGCAGAGAAATGAGCAGACTCAGCTGCCATCAGGTCTTCGTTTCTCATCCTGATTAGAGCAGCTGGATCTGACTCATAAACCTGACTGAAATTTATCAAAGACAAATCTTTGATTTGAAAAAATAAAGGGAGGTTTAGAAACTGGCCTGTAGCTTTCAGGAGCAGGTTGGACTTCTGCAGCAGCGGTTGACCAGCGGCACGTTTAAAAGGACTGGGACCAGTTAGTTTAATCAAACTCACAGGGAACGACCGAATGAAAAGCTTTTAAGAACAACGGCGAAAAAAAGCTCATCAGCAGGACTCGTTCTGGAGACTGAAGGATTAACGCTGTCAACGAAACCAGAGAAAAAGATTTCAGTGTTGCAGGAAAAATGAAATCAGCACCACAGAGGTCAGCTGAAGGTCTGAACATTGATGATCTTATCTGTGAGGAATGTTTTACAGATGCTGTTAGAAAACAGATCAGCTGATCAGGAGACACCAGCATCTTTCAGCAGTTAGACGCTCCTTCAGACAGTCCAGGAAACATCTGTAGATTTCCACAGAAGTTCAGTCCTCCTAAAGTCACCATGAACACATTTATCCAGAGGGTAGACCGCTGGTTTACAGAACAGATCCTGGTTAATGATGGAGACCCAGAAACCACGGTAACTGTCCTCACTGATGGAGTCCTCCACACGTCCCCCCATGAGTGGTCCACCACAGCAGGACAGCTCCATCAGACCGGACCGTTCATCCTGGAGGGATACGTCCTGCCCAGAGACAGGAAGCTCAGCATCACTGACCCGGGTCCAACAGGACAACGACGGGGAACGAGCCCCTGGTCCTGACCAAAGAGGACAAGGACGAGTCCCCAGGAGAAGATGTTGAAGAGTTTCTGAAATGAAGACGTGCTGACAAGCATGGACTGTTGCGCCTCTGACTTTTAATGAATTTAATGAGGTTGAGAAGAAGGAACAGCATTTTGGTCCTCCTCTACTGACCTCAGAGCTCACCTGCAGCCAACCTCACCTGCAGGACACCTGAACCAGGCTCAACTCCAGGCTGACGTGACGTCGTCTCCACTCCCTGCTTCCTGGAGCGAAGCTCTTCAGCCCTCTGGGGTCAGAAGGTCACGTGGGAGCGTCTCTCCAGTCCCACAGCTGGATCACGCTGATCCAGCTGTGGGACTGGTGATAGATGATGGTGTAGTCTAGACCAGTGGTTCTCAACTAGTCTGGCTTAAGGACCCACCATCACCCTTAATGACAAGCCGCAACCCAAATCAAGGAAAATTTCCAACTTCTCAAATTTATTGAATGAAAAGATCGTGCAGTTTGAATCGGAGAGAGTAGAATAGAATATCACAGAATGCCAACACAAAAAAATAATTTTATTGGTGAACCAAAACGGCAAAAACCAAAATGACTTCAAGTGGGAAATATTCCCTTTGATGCTCAATTAGCTGCATTTTAATTAAATCCAAAACACTTCACTTCAGTAACTTCAGCCTTTTTTAACAGACTCAACATGCACAAACATGAAATAAAAAAGTGCAACCACTTAGCAGTAGTTTAAAAAAGAACTCAAATATGTAGCTTTTGCTGAGTACGGACTTCTTGAATATATAACAATTTCCTATCAAAACTATCTAGTCACTTATTTAAGCATTAATCATTAGGCTGACATAACAATCAGAACATTTCAGTAACAGCCATTTTTAAGACTCAACAGTGCTTTTATGCACAAACATGAAATAAAACAGTGCAACCACTGAGCAGTAGTTTCAAAAAGAACTCAAAATATATAGTTTTAGCTGAATAACCACTCACTGACCTTTGTCTTCAAGATAAGAAAATCCATATCTCATATATTCTTCGTTGTATCTGTGCTTCACCTGCTCAACATATGGAAACAAACTTTGCAGGTCTTTTTCTATGGTGTGAACTGGTAGGTGTCAACTCACATTACAGGACATTATCGCCATCTGCTGTTGAGGAGTATGAATGACACGTTTTATTTTTTTTTTTTTTAGCATTTCCCTCCCCAGGCAAAGGCCCACGACTCACTGAAAATGGGTCTGCGACCCACTTTTGGGTCGCAACCCACCAGTTGACAACCACTAATCTAGAGATCTGCTTCAGACCCTGCAGGCCCATGAGACCAGCACCACTGGAGCGTTTGGACACTCATGACTGGTATCTGGTGATAACAGCAGCTGACATCCAAACACACGAGTCGTTCTTGTATAAGCGTGTGTGTTAAGTACGTTCACGCCTCTCAGGTGGAGCTTCCTTCCTTTTTTTTCCTGAACCAGTGACCAGTTTTCCTCCATCTGGTCTGGACTGAATGAGTTAGTCGCATCCACATACTAAACTTCTAACCAGTCGTGATTCTGCATCTTAACATGAACAATATTGTCTAGTTTTGAATTTGATGGCTGTAATGAAGCTCAAAAACGTTGGGACACAAGCAACTAACAGCTGGAAAGGTGAGAGAAACACAGAGGAACATCTACAGGTCTTTATGGTGACTGGGGATGAAAAGGTCTGAAACCTCTCTGGACTCAGGAACAACTACAGAAGAAAGTTAGAAGAACCAATCAGATCAGTCGGCTCCACAAATACATGGTTAAAGCTCGTTTATGACAAGAACGACAACAAATGTGGCACGAACATGACCACAGAAAAATTCACCGACTTCTCTTTTGACATGAACTAAAGCAAAGTGGAAAATTTTCTCCTCTTGGAAAATTGAAATTTTAAAACCATTAAGCTCAATTCAAACAGCTGATAGTAAGAACAAACCAGGGAGCGACATTCAGACCGCAGTTCCTCTACTAACCACTAGAGGCTGCGGTTCCTCTACTGACGACTAGAGACTGCAGTTCCTCTACTGACCACTAGAGGCTGCAGTTCCTCTACCGACCACTAGAGGCTGCAGTCCCTCTACCGACCACCAGAGGCTGCAGTTCCTCTACCAGCCACTAGAGGCTGCGGTTCCTCTACCGACCACTAGAGGCTGCAGTTTCTCTACCGACCACTAGAGACTGCGATTCCTCTACTGACCACTAGAGGCTGCAGTTCCTCTACCGACCACTAGAGGCTGCAGTCCCTCTACCGACCACTAGAGGCTGCAATTCCTCTACTGACCACTAGAGGATGCAGTTCCTCTACCGACCACTAGAGGCTGCAGTTCCTCTACTGACCACTAGAGGCTGCAGTTCCTCTACTGACCACTAGAGGCTACAGTTCCTCTACCGACCACTAGAGACTGCAGTTCCTCTACTGACCACTAGAGACTGCAGTTCCTCTACCGACCGCTAGAGGCTGCAGTCCCTCTACCGACCGCTAGAGGCTGCATTTCCTCTACTGACCACTAGAGGCTGCAGTTCCTCTTCTGACCGCTAGAGGCTGCAGTTCCTCTACTGACCGCTAGAGGCTGCAGTTCCTCTACTGACCGCTAGAGGCTGCAGTCCCTCTACCGACCGCTACCGACCACTAGAGACTGCAGTTCCTCTACCGACCGCTAGAGGCTGCAGTTCCTCTGCCGACCGCTAGAGGCTGCAGTTTCTCTACCGACCGCTAGAGGCTGCAATTCCTCTACCGACCACTAGAGGCTGCAGTTCCTCTACCGACCACTAGAGGCTGCAGTTCCTCTACTGGCCACTAGAGGCTGCAGTTCCTCTATCGACCACTAGAGACTGCAGTTCCTCTACCGACCACTAGAGGCTGCAGTTCCACTATCAACCACTAGAGGCTGCAGTTCTTCTATTGACCATCTCAAATGAGGATGTTCAGACATATTTGATCAGAATTAAAGTAAAAAAACACTTGCTAGCATTACAGGTTCTCATAAGACCTCCCAGCCAAGCAGAAATCGTTAAGTCATGGTAACTGAGCTAAGGTGGGTGTGCTCCAATCATCTTCCAGGCCTCGTCAGTCCTCTTGCCTATTAACCAGAGTTTATTGGGATCAGCTCCAGCCAATAAGAGCTGAGGCTTCAAAAGCAGTCTTCACAAAACCTACGGGTGATGTCACAGGGGATTTGTCCGGTACTTTTTATACAGTCTAGGGTACATACATGTTTGGACATCCTCCTGTGCAGAAAATGTCTTTTTCAGGAAAGTTCTTTGCATCTTTAAGCAAGTAAATGCTGCATCCATTACAAAATCATAGCTCTGTGGTCAAGTGTCTGGGCCTCCCGTAAACTCCATCAGCTGGTCTCCTGAGCTCCCAGACACTCAAGGACTGTTGCTGGAGGAGGACAGGAGACTTAACAGCTGGAAATCAAATTCAAAATGAAATTACTTTCTTCTCAATACCGTACAGTTCTTCAGTTTAAATGTCTGATATGTTTTTATAAGTTCTGTTGTGAATAAAATATGTTTCTGTTCAGCAGAACGAGCAGGACAACCAGATGATCCAGATGTGGATCCAGGCAGAGATGCTTTCCCACTGAGCCTCCAGATCTGACCCTGACTGGCTCCAACACCTTCATCAAAAAGAAACCATGACCGAATGTGTGGTGACCATGAGGACAACAGCCTCTCCAGTCCGTGGAGATGTCAGCCATGTGTGTCGGTCAGTGTTCTCCTCCTAGTTCTCCTCAACAAACCCGTCCTCATTAGCAGGGACTGAAGGCAGGCTGAAAATAGATGCTGTGATTCAGAGCGAGGACACTTTTAGCTCTGAAGTCTGGATGGGCTGCGTGGGTCGCCATCCAAACCAAATAAACAGCCTGAATTATGACTGTGCAGCAGAACCCGGCCGGCCCACCAAACACAACACGCCCTCACGGAGCCTCTTATATTTAGAAGACAACTCGTTTGTGTTGTTTGTGTGGTTTACAGGCTGCTTTGACATTTTCTGGCGTGTTCATCATCATCTCCCGTCGCCTCCTCAGCCACCAGTCTGACATGTTCAGAACCGCAGAGCATCGCTTTGACAGCTTGACTGGATGTTCGCCAAAGTCTCCCTGTTTGCTGCAGCGGCTCCTCGCCGCTAAAAACGGTTTTAAACTTTAACTTTGAAGTCTTTAACTGCAGAGGAGACAGCTGGGAGCCGTGACAGGCTGATGGCATCCAGGAGGTCCCAGAAGAACCCAGAAGAACACCTGGAGCTCTGCAGGTGTTCTTCTGGGTTCTTCTGTGACCTCCTGGAACAACACCTGGAGCTCTGCAGCCTCACTGGCCTCAGTGAAGGTCAGAGTTCATGATTCAACCATCAGAGAGAGACTGGACCCATGACAGAGTCCCAAGACCAGAACCACTGCTGACCAGAAACAACACAAAGACCCAGAAGACACCTGGATGATCCACAGGACTTCTGGGTAAATATTCTGAGGACTGACGAGACCAAAGATGAACTTTCTGGAAGGTGTGCATCCTGTTCTGGAGTAAAACTAACAGCATTTCAGAAAGAGAACATCACAGTCAAACACGGTGGTGGTAGTGTGATGGTCTGGAGCTGCTCTGCTGCTCCAAGACCTGGACCACCTGCTGGAACTGATGGAGCCATGAGTTCTGCTCTCTACCAGGAGATCCTGAAGGAGAACATCCATCAGTTCCTGACCTGAAGCTCAAGAACACCTGGTTCTGCAGCAGGACGATGGTCTGAAGAACACCAGCAGGTCCACCTCTGAATGGACCAGAAACCAGGAACAGGGTGATCCTGGAGCCCCAGACAGGATCCTGTACTGTAAACCTCCAGCATGATGAGGGCCTTCAAACCCTTTAAAGGTTCCGTATTACTCAATTATGACCCAAATTCATGTTTATCAAGCACCACGACAGTCGTTTTACTTCGATCTCAAAACCTAAATCCTCTATTTTCTGTGTGCTCAGGTGAGCACCCTGTTTGGCCTCGTGCTGCCCTGCTCCCCGCTCACTCTGCTGTCATTGCTCACCTTCCTGAGCCAATCAGATAACTGTCAGCTGCCACGGCGACAGAGACAACTGGAGGATGCTTCTTTGTGAGCTGAACCACATGTAAAGGGGGCGGGGCCAGCTTGATCTGCACCTGGACTTCAGAGGACCACATCTGCAGCGTGGCAGGATGATCCCTTAGGGGTGGGGGGAACCGCTCAGTCGTCTTAGGTGATCCCAGCGTTTGGTCACGGCTCCTCCAAAACAAACTAGGCCAGTTCAGGTGCTACAGACACCAGCTGATGCATTCTGGGAAGGTGATGCATCTACCGAGAAGCGGTGCTGAGGCAAATCCGGGACTCTCTAGATCGATTATGTCTCTCACCTGCTCAGAAACGCCTTGATGTGTCCCCAGTAGAGCTGAGCAGGTAGCTGGAGAGAAGGAGGTCCAAGGACAGGTGTTTGGACCGTTGTCTCCGCTACCTGAACCCAGATAAGGGTGGCTGGATACAAACCACTCAAAAACAAAAGAAGGTGAACATTTCTGGCTACATCTGCTGAGACGATGACAGGACCAACATGGTTGAGCTCAACAGGAAGTCCTTTGTTGGCTTCATGGCTTTACTTCCTTTGAGTCTTCTGAAGGACTCAGGCCCTGAGCTGGGACAGAGGTTATGTCCTCTGGACCTCCAGCAGTGTCCTCATGGACATCTATGGCAGCTCAGTGCAGATTCTCAGAACCACCGTTGGCCAACTGATTTCACTGTTTTTGAATCTTTCTCTGGTTCTCTTTCATCTCGTCGGAGTAAACTGACGTCATCTGTACTTGTTTTGACACTAATTTCCATTTCCAGCTTGTCTTTTTGCTCCTCGTTTGTCCAAAGCTGGTGACTCCACACAAGCAAGAGCAGGAAAAGCGTGGATGTGAGATGGTGTTCTTCCTCAGTTCCTTATAAAGGCAAGAAAGGACCGGTTTGAGGTTTGTGTGCCGTCGTCCCTCTGACACTTCACTTAAGTCCATCCAAATGTGTTTTGTGACAGAGGCGTCGGTCCACCGGGTATAGACAGGAAACTGGATCTGGAGGCCAGAGAATCCCTCCGGGACCTTTCACATGCAGGCGCTGACATCACACGTAACCTCGAACTCTCCTCTGGGTGTTAATGAGTTTCTCCATGAAGCAACTTCTGCAACAGCTGCTATGAGCTGATGGTTCATCTGTCAGGGACACTGTCCTACGTAATATTTAGGTGATATTTGGGGGTACAGCGGTCTGGCGGGGCGTAGCTGTCTGTACAGTCTCCAGTCTCCTGCAGGGGTCTCTTATCTTCGGCCCATGTGGCCCGTCATGGCGGCCGGATCTACCATCTGTAGACGCTGACGCTGATTATTCTCAAAACAAGCTTCTCTCTGCGCAGATCGCAGGACGTCAGCGAGGCGACTTCATGGCCGAAGGAGCGGACAGGGAGCTGTTGTGCGAGCGTCCGTGGTGATGTCAAAGCGCCGTGCTGTCGTGTTTGCTCTCTCTGTGAAAGACCAAGAGCCGCTTTGATTGTTGATGCCGTGAAGCCGTTAGGAACCGTGACACAACAAAGCTTCTGGATGGATGGATGGATGGACAGCTCTGAATCAACAGATAAAAACAAGGAAAAAGGCAGAAATGAATCTGTTTATATGGGGAATGTGCAGACTAACAACTATTATTTGCAGTATTTATTGAGTATTTTTGAAAGGCCTTCCAGTAGTGACACTATCAGTGAAGAATGGACTGTTTTAAAACATTAAAAGCGTGAATCTCACAGCAGTAGATGGCTGAAGGACCTCAGAGGTTTTAGACCCTGAGACGGCAGCTCAGAGCTTCTGGAGGAGGCTTTTCTCTGATCTGGGTTGTGAAAGTTAACATGTCTCTGCTGTCCCTCTAATTTTCAGACTTTCTCAAGTCTGGGTTAGGGTTAGGGTTAGGCTCGAGCGAAGGTCCCCAGGAAGGAAGACAACACGCTGTGTTACGATCATAACCACTTCCATATGCTTTCACACACATTAATCCACTCGGGACGCCTGCCGCCTGAATGAGAAGCTGTTAACCCTTCGCTTCCTGCAGCCTGACCTGACTGCAGCATCCGGGCTGCTTCAAGTTCCCATCATGCAAAGTGGATGCACTGGAAGTAACCTGTAACTGCAACACAGCATTTTCCAAACCTCTGCTTGTCTGTGTGAACTCTTCAGACTTCTCTGGATCCACCTCAGAGAGACTGAACTCCACTCCTCTCTTTCCCATGTCTCAGCGCTGTTTTTAAACGCCGCCATGCTGATAACAGATCTTGTTTTCTGAACTGTATGCTGGATGTAACTTTCCCTCTGCCGTGGTTCTTCACATCCACGACCCTCTTTGCTTTCATCCCTGGGTTTGAACCGACTATCTCAGCCCTCCCTCGTTCTCTCATGCTCATCTCACTTGCTGTGCGACGGCTCCCCCTGCTGGCCCACCTGCTGCAGTACACCCTCAGCCTGGTCTGAGTCTGGTCTGACCATTGAAGGCGACTTCATCAATGAAGGACAGTTGTAAGCCAGTCTCTGACGTCTTCATCAGAAATGTGGCGGTTTCTCCACCTACATCACGATAACATCTGAGGCTGACGTGAAGAGAGCAGAGATGGTGATCCGACTGGACTGGAGACGTTCCTAAAGTTTTATTTTTGGGGATAAAAGCCTGATGATTCTGTGTTTTCAGATCACATCCAGATCACATGACAGTAATAACAAAGGCAACCTTAAAGTTACAGCATTATCATCTCTGTCTCAGAATTTACCTGGATACCTTTTTCATCCCATTGAGCTTTAGTTTTATTTTTTAAATGGTGCCTGAAAAATTCAGAATTGGGGGCACGTCCAGGGTGTAACTCCCATTACCATGACTACGAGGAGGTGGGGATGGAGGGATGGAGGAATGGATGGAACGATGGAGGGATGGATGGATGGACGGATGGATGGATGATGGGTGGATGATGGATGATAGATGGATGATGGATGGATGGATGAACAGCTAGATAGATGGATGATGGATGGATGGATTGATGGATTGATGGATGAATGGATGGACGGATGGATGGATGGATGGATGATGGATGGATGGATGGATGAACAGTGGCCTCCAGCCCTGACAGACGGATCTGTGAAAGTTCTGGAAGCTTTGTTAAGTGACCAGTTTAAATGAGATCCATTATAAAGATGAACCTTCATCTTCACTCAAAACAAACTAAACACACGCGTGTTCAGTTGAACCAGGAATCCAACACGAGTCATCTGACGTCATGACAGCTGAGGTTCAGATGCTGTCAGTGTTTCCTGTCATCAGTGAAACCAGTGAAACCAGTGAAACCAGTTCCCTGGTGTCCCAGCAGCAGTGATGTCACGGCCAACATCTGGCTCTGCGCTTGTTTCTCTGCTGCGGCTGCAACTAAATCAGAGCGACATCCTCTCAAGGGTTGGCAAAACATGTAATGGAAGGTTCCGGTCCGGTTTCACAGCTCCTCGGCGCCACCTGCTGTCCTACAGGAAACGTTTCAAAGCTCGGTAGTCTGCTCCTTTAAAGACGTATGTCTCACCATCTTCTTCTTTCTAGAATAATACCGGTACATTCAAAAAGGTGTCATATAAAATGTGCTTTTGGACTTGTAAGCTGGTCGTGTCCAGGTATCCAGTCCGATCCAAGTCTGTCCTGAAACCCTCGGAGTTGTTTCCTCACATAAACCTGAGCTGATCTCCATGACATGTGGAGTCTTAATGTTCTCCAGCCTCTTCATCAGCTGTGAACAGTTCCAATCCTGAATCCAATCCTGTTCTGCGTGTTTTAGATGTTTTCCTGCCACAACACACCTGACTGATGACAACGTTCTGACCGCAGCTCTGCAGATCACACCCAGATCTACTGGATCTTTCTCCAGATGACTCTGGTCCATCAGACTCTCTCTGTCAGTGTTTGGCGCAGAGCACTTCTGGATGACATCAAGCTCTCTGGGTCTTCAGACCATCCAGAACCCTGCTGCCAGAGTTCTGACCAGAACCAGGAGAACCGAGAACAGGAGATCTTCCACTGGCTACCAGCTACCTGCAGATCAGACTTTAAAGCGTTGTTAGTTTATAAATCAGTCAATAATCTGGGTCAGAGTCCAATCTAACCTCCTGGTAGCTCTGAGATGTTTATGGTCCAGTCAGAACCAAACATTGATCTGCTCTGCTGCAACACATGAAGGAACTGTTGATGTTAAACGTCTTTAACCAGGTTTAAAGCTGTTTTCCTGTAAAGACGTTCTTTAGTTTAGTTTGACCCTCCATCTGTTCCTGTGATGTTTGTTACTGATCCAAGCTTTATTTCATTACTAAATCTATTTTTATGTAGTTTAACTGCATTCTTATGTTGCTTTTATTAAAGTTATTATTTTTTTCTGTTTCATTTTAATGTCTTTTGTGAAGCACTTTGATTCGTCTTTGTGTCAGAAATGTTAAAACGTCAGCAAGATATTTTACTTTCAGGGACAAAATCATCACTTTTATTCTCAGATTTATCAGCTTCATCTCCAGAAAACAGCTCACTGGTGAGAGATGTTACCACAGAAGAAGATCAGGAGCTTTCTGTTTATTTTATACTTCCTGTGGCTGTTTTCCAAACTGCATCTTCACACACCAAACAGTTTGGAGTTTGTACTACAAACTGGTGCAGCATCATCGTTAATACATTTGAATCCCAGTGTGAAAGTGATAGTTCATGAGCAGCCTCCTGAGTCTTAATTAGAGATGAGTCCCCCCCCCCCCCCCCCCCCCATTCTGACATTTCATATACGGTGGTACCTCTACTTACCAACGTTTCTACATACGAAATTTTCAGGTTACTAAACGCCTCAAAGGGAAAATATTGCCTCTCGTTACGAAAAACATTTCAGGATACGAAAGTCATAAATCCAGTAGCGCTGCTACTCGCAGCTCCCAGAGTTTACTGAACGTAAACATAGCTGTCGGTTCTGTATCTCGGTTTGAAAGCGGTGCGTCCGAGCTGCTCTGCCATTGGCTATCGCTTACATCTTCCTGGCATCCCATTGGCTAGGAGGGCCCCTTGTCTGTTTGAGCGTAACCCAGCAACCAGGTAAACAAAAAATTTTGACCTCCGCCAAGGAGGTTGTGTTTTTGCCAGCGTTCAAATAACTCAAAAGTTATGGATGGATTTTGATGAAATTTTCAGGAGTTGTCAGAAATGTGAAAAGGAAGAACTGATTTCATTTTGGGTGTGATCCGGAGAAATCCTGGATTCTGGATGAATTTCAAATTTTCGATAATTGTTGCGTTTAGTGGAGGTCTGCGCTCTCTGAGTGCTTTTCTAGTTCTAACATCTATTTCTTACAGGTTTTTATGTCATTTCATGTATTATTTATAATTTATTAAAAAAAATAATGTTTGAATTTTGGGGGGCTGGAACAGATTAGATGGAAAACGCACCTCTACTTAAGAAATTTTCAGGTTACAAAACTACTTCCAGAACCAGTTAATTTCATAAGTAGAGGTACCACTGTATAAATATATGAATGCATACATAAATACATACTTTTTTGCCTATGAATTAATGAATAAATAAATAAATAAGATACATAATTGGACACGAAATGAATAATAAAAATTTGTCTCACATGTCCATTTCCCAATGTTAACAACGTCAGTACGGGGTCAGCGTAAGGTCAACATGACTGCCCTGTTAGCTTACGTCGTAATATAATTTAACCGCTGGAATTTTATTTCACAGATAGCAAAGAGAACTTTTTAGCACTTTTTAGGCCTACTCTGGTGCAGTTATCGTGTTCAGGTTATTTAAACTAAATAAACGGGACGTATGCATTTACAGTCGGAGCGATGCAGTGTGGCTTTGGATTATATTTTACTCTGGGGTGTCGTGAGATTTTATTCACTTTTGAAAGGTGTCGTGACTGAAAAAAGGTTGAGAAAGGCTGGTCTAGATCTTCACAGGAGTCATCTGGAGCCGATCTGAGTTACCTTTGGACTAAAGATGGGGAACATTATCAGTAATTACTGGTGAATATGTCAGAACAGGACTAAAGTCAGTGGTGGACACAACTGTCTCCCAGTGGGACTAGGAGACAGTCCCACTGTCTACTCAGCTGGAGACAGTTTTAATAAACAGTCCTGAGATCAGCAGAAGAGCTGCTCACTTGTTTCTGTTCGTTGGCACTGACGTCTGCTGTCCCTCCAGACATCAGCTTGGACGTGTCTCCGGCTAATTCATTTACCGTATTTTCTGGACTATAAAGCGCACCTGAATATAAGCTGCACCCACTAAAATTTAATCGAAATATATATTTTGCCACATATAAGCCGCACCGGACTATAAGCGGCCGGTATCCAGGCTGAGAAATAAGATATTTACATTGAAAGATTTTACCATAAGTGTTTATTCACATACCTGAACTGATTGTTTCTGAACAAAACTTGTAACACGGCAGTAAAAGTGCTGATCAAACAAAACACAAAAGTCATTGATGGTTTTATTCATATTTTCCTCCTGCACACTAAAACCAAGTTGCTTTATTTTTCCTCCTCCTGTGTACTGAAACCCCCCCACACAGCAAAGACATCCAGAACGGACCTGTGAAACGGACCCGTATCGGGGTCCACTTGCACTCAGTGCCAGATCTGCTTTGGAGCCGGATCGCAGACCTGCTGGCTCCACGCTGCGTCCGGTCTGCATCTGCGATTAAAACCTTACCTCTGCGGCGGGTCCGTTCAGAACCCTGAAATCCACTGGGGAACTAACAAACTGACTGGACAAATTTATTATTCAGTTTGTCCAATAATAACAGGTATTGATGCTCACAAAATGAATGTAGAGTAGCATAGCCAACATAGGCTACTGAACAAAAACAGAATAACCTTTAACTACTTGGTTGTTTTTTGGTTTTTGCACTTCCTGCTAGAGCGCCCCCTGAGGGCTGAAGGAAAATTCATAGAAAAGCCGCATCTCTGTATAAGCCTCATGGTTTAAAGCGTGAGACAAAAGTAGCGGCTTATAGTCCGGAAAAAACGGTGGATTATTTGAACTTCTTATCCTTGAATCAGTCCCACCAGCTGCTGCTGAACCGGGTCTTCTCCGGTTGGGGGCTGAACCGGGTCTTCTCCGGTTCGGGTCTGAACCCGGTCTTCTCCTGTTGGGGTCCGAACCCGATCTTCTCCTGTTTGGGTCTGAACCGGGTCTTCTCCGGTTCGGGCTGCAGTGACTCTGTGGGACTGAGATTAACCCACACGTACCCTGACGTGTCGACACGAATCAGCGGGAGCGTCTCTGCTGGAGCGCGTGCGTCACGCACCGGAACTCGGGGTCTCCCTCAGCAGATGGAGCGGCCCGTTGCCATGGAGACGGTCCAGTTATCATCACGTGACGCGGCGCCGTGAGAGCGAGACGGTTGGAGGATGAGAGGTTTTATGGCTGCGGTCAAGTGCGTCAATTTGTGTAAATTTGTTTGTGTTTGATGTGAGCGCCCACGTGCCTCGTGTGTTCACACTCACCCCGTGTGTGTGTGGGTGTGCGTGCGTGCGTGCGTGCGTGTGTGTGTTTACACTTGGGTGAGCCTTCTGTTCAGCAGCAGCAGCTCTCAGTGAGCTGAGTTTTTAGGTCGCAGTGTTCCCTCCACCACAACCACGTGCACGCACGCACAGAAACACAGGCACACACATGCACACGTCAGAGGAAGATGTTGGGCGCTATTAGGCGCCAAGCTGCCGAGGTTGTGTGTGTGGGTGGTTGGTGGGGGGGGGGGGGTGGTTGAGGTCACATGTGTGTGTGTTTAGGGCGTCCCAGAGGACTTGTCATGTACTCGTGCACGAAGCCAAGCTGAGAGGCAGTGTGTGTGTGTGTGTGTGTGTGTGTTTGAGATGCTGGAGGGTTAAAACCTCTATTGCTGTGTAACATGTCGACTCTTTTTAGTGAAGTCATCTAGTACAAACACACACACGCGCGGTACATGCAGGACAGACTAGCGCACACACACACGTGCGCACACACACACACACACACAACCACTAGGGATGTAACGATATGGAAAATGTGATATCCCGATTATAGTGACCAAATTATCACGGTTTACGATATCATCGCGTTATTCTTAATTGCTGTACAAACATTAAAAAAAAAAAAAAACACAGGCCACCCCAGTGGCGCAGTGGTTAGGGCAGGCGGCCCATATACAGAGGCTACAGTCCTTATGCGGCTGGTCGTGAGTTCGATTTCCAGCTTAGCCCCCCTTTGCTGCGTGTCTTCCCCGTTCTCTCTGCCCCCTTCCTGTCTCTCTACTATCAATAAAGGCCACTAGAGCAAAAAAAAAACACATACATTCAAATAATTTCACAAAATCTTGTGATTTTCTCGTCATATTGAAACATCCGAAGTCAAAATCTTATCAAAATGAAACTTTCACTTTTTATTTTAAATGAACAAAATAAATAACAGGAACAAAGCTTATTTGTCTGGTGCAAATTTAAATAAACACTTTAACAACCATAGTAGGTCAAAATATGGAAACAATTATCAGGAGCAAAAATTATAGTGAAGTTCAAATGAAATACATTTTTGACTTTAAGCAGAACCTTAAATACGTATAAATGTGTAAATAAAGAAACAGTTGTTTAGGAGCCAAATATGTTGTTCTGAATTGTAGTTCACTCTGTGTGTCTGTGGGTGTTGCTGTGTTGTTACCTGAGGGTCAGGTATAAAGGTAGCTGCCTGTTATTGGTTAGGTGTTGGACCCGGAAGGGTAAAAGGTTTTTGACCGCTGTGGCGCTAACTTCCGGCGTTATGGTTGTCGGATCAGTTAATGGAATAAATTAATATTTTAACTGCATCAGAAGAACATTGTTCCGGTAATTTTTCAATGTCCTGTGTGCTGTCACCACTTTCCTCCATGCTAACGTTACGATGCCGATGTTACAAGCTACAAATTCACGCGAAACACAGTGGCGAGACGCTCGCAGACTTGAATGAGGCTGATATTACATATCCAGGTAATCGACCGCGATAATGAGATGAAGTCAAACATAAACGGTAATCGTTATCGTGTAAAATCTTACCGCGTTTTACCGTAATACCGCTAACCGTTCCATCCCTAACACACACACGGTACCATAAGATAACGGGCCGACACACTCTCAGCAGTGAAACACTGAGCGGTAACGAGCGTGTGACTGGATGTGACCGGACAGCGTCGGCGCGCCGCCTCACGCGCACTGACACTGCGCGACCCACACACGGAAACGTCGCGGTCAGCGGGTTCACACCGAGGAGCGTCCGGTTCCACAGCTTCTCCGGCTCCGCCGGTTCAAGGAGAGACCGTCGCACCACCAACCAGGCGGTCCGGTTCTGATACGGTTCTGACTTGACAGTTCACATTTATAACTGACAGCCGTCCACGTGTCAACGCCAGAAAGCTTTGTATTTGTGACTGGATGGAGTTTTGATGAGGCAGGAAGGAAGCAGTCAGAGGTGCAGCTCTCATTACAGGCTTCTGCCATAAAAGCAAGTAATATGTTTTAAACATTAAACTCCTGCTGACTGTCAAAGGTTCAAAGATCTTCACCTGTAACATACAGGTGTCATTCTAGAAGCTCTTTAATGATTGAGCAGTAAAGAAACGTCATACCGGGACCTTCCAGAGATTTTATTAGTTACATCTGCAGTCTGGTCCTTCAAACTCTACCAGCCCACAGATCCGTCACCACCTGAGTCAGCCCTGAGACCTGAGACCTGATTCAGTTCAACTGTCCAGAGAGAAATTATTCTTATTAAAAAGGCAGTATAGCTTGTTGTTGTCTTACTGTTCTAGAAACCAATGGAACTGGTTCTCCGTTGGCCTGCCTGAGGACGCTTTCTTCTGAAGACCAGAGGACACCAGCTGGATTGTTTCTAGCTCATCACCCTCTACCTGCTGCAGCACCTGAGTCCTTCAGCTGAGCAGCATTTACCCTGAATCATGTCAGGAGCCTTCTGAGTTGACTAAGATGCAGACTAAGATGCAGACTAAGATGAAGACTAAGATGAAGACTAAGATGAAGACTCAGATGAAGACTAAGATGCAGACTAAGATGAAGACTAAGATGAAGACTAAGATGAAGACTAAGATGAAGACTCAGATGAAGACTAAGACGCAGACTAAGATGAAGACTAAGATGAAGACTAAGATGAAGACTCAGATGAAGACTGAGATGCAGACTAAGACGCAGACTAAGATGAAGACTAAGATGAAGACTAAGATGAAGACTCAGATGAAGACTGAGATGCAGACTAAGACGCAGACTAAGATCCAGACTCGTGGACATCTCAGTGACCTCACAGCTTTGGGTTAACAGTGATATTCTTTTTCTGACGGTGATAAAGGATCATGACATGTCGATATGTTGAAAACGCCTCCACAAACAGGCTGGGGTGTACTGGTAATTGATTTAATGATTAACCATCTGAATGCACTGATACAAAATAAACATATTGATCAGACATCAGCACATGTAATCTTCATCAAGAAGCAAGTCTTTTTTTCAGTGAACTCTCTTGTTGAACCCAGAAATAAAAATGTGAAATGATATTTTAGTTTCTTAGTGCATTTGATGTGAACGGATGTGATTTTTTTTCAATCAATGTGATCGTAAACATTTTTCATTTCATTGATGTATAATATTGTATCATGATGAAAATTTACACTCCTGCAGGATGGAGATCCGTCTGTTCATGGAGCCTTAGCTCCGCCCACCGGGAAGCAGCCAATAAGAAAACACAGCCAAATGTGCTGGTTTTCAGGAAGAGCCTCTCCTTGTGGTTCCTGGTCTTTATGGTTTGAAAACATTTACAGGCTGCTGAGTTTAGTGAGCAGCTACTCTTGACGTCCTAGAGATTAAAAACAGATCACTGGATGTTCTTCTACGTGCATCGCTGGACAAACCTCAATAACCCCCCCCACTGATGCTCACTCATCAAAGCCTTAAACCACTTTTCTGTCCAAGAATGACCGTTTTGACATATAAACATGTTCAGAAGAACATCTGGACAGCTTGGTCCAGATCATCTCAACAGTTCAGCCTTCCTTCACACATCTACTTTACAGCAGGACACTCTGGCTGAGGCGTCCTCTCATGTCTCATGGATAAAAGTGTCGTGGAGGATGGTCTGATGGTCCGGCTGCTCTGCTCAGATGTTGCCTGGTTCACAGAGGAAGAGGGAAGTCTCTGAGTAGGCATGTTCACTGCAGGTTTCTCTGGATGAGTCACCTGATAAACCAGAAACTCTAATGTGCTAAATGATCCTCTTTAAAGGGAGCAGTGACCTTTGTTTCATCCCGACCACCTGGTTTTCAGCATCTAAACTAAACCACTGAAAACAGAAGTGGATTCTGGTTTGACCAGGAACCCGTCACGGGTCTCTCAGGTGATAGCCGTGCACGTGACTTCAACACCACCCCCCCCCCCCCCCCAAACCTTCTAACCTGGACCTTTTTTTTCTTTTTAAAAGCGACAAGGATCTCTTTCATGACACTTTCACAGACAGCTTCCCTATGTTCTGTTATCTTTGGCTTCACATAAGTGACAAAAGAAGCAGAGTCGTGTTTCACGTCACAACGATCATGAAGGTTTCATGAACTGACATGTGACTTACACTTCCCTCCTGCATTATTAAGAGAGGAAACACAAAAGAACAATTACTAGAGAAGATAGAAATACATTTATGACACGTGTTCAGCTGTGAGGGTGGATGTGGACGACTGATTCAGCAGCAGCTGCTTGTCACAGCTGCAGAAGATCACTATCTAGTAAAGCTGGGCGATACTGGGAATGTGGTTATCGGTCCGATACCAAGTAAATACAGGGCCAGCAGTGTTAGGTAGTTCACTTTCTACATGAACTAGTTCAGTTCATAGTTCACAGAAATTAAAATGAACTAGTTCAGTTCATAGTTCACAGAAATTAAAATGAACTAGTTCAGTTCACCATTTCAAAAAATGTACTAAATAGTTCATTTTTAGTTCTTTTTTTAATTATTTTTTTAATGTTGCTGCGTGCAATTATTTGTCAAAATGATTGCCACTGCCCATATACTACACCACCAGAAACGGCGATTATTTCATCCATTTTAACTGTTGAAAACTATTGGTCCAATTCTGAATCCTGAACCAACCAGGGTTCACATTAGCATTAGCATTAACATTAGCATTGAAGGAACAGCCCATGTAAAACTGTCATTTCCCTTTCAGTTTCTCTCTACAGCAGCCATCCCAAACTTCAGAATACCAAGGACCAATTTAAATGTGAAAAATCTCCGCAGCCCACCGAAACCTTTAATCACAACTGTGATCAACATACAGGACAAGGAACCATGATCCGATATTAATGTAAGGGGTCAACAAATAAGGTGACACTTATATTAAGTTAAGATGACAGTAGAATAACTTAACTGCTTTGTTTTATGACTTAAAAAAAAAAATAATGTCATGAATATTTTAAAGTAATTCAAAACATATTTTAAAAAAGATTGAGAATTTAAAACATATTTGTTTAATTTTAATGACCTCTCACAGCCCACCTGCAGTACCACGACGGCCCACCAGGGGGCCGCGGCCCACACTTTGGGAATCACTGCTCTACAGTATGTTAAAAATATGAGGAAAAACTTGCTGCGAAATGGTCTTTATTATAAGACAAATACAGGTGAAAATGAGCATTACATAAGCTCAATTCATATTAAGGTGCAAATGTTTTTTCCCCCCCATTTCAGTATTTGAATCCCCCCCCCCCCCCCCCAGCAGTCGGGGGTCTCCTCCAGCTCTGGGTAACTGTAGCTCTCATTTTCCTGCTTGTTTTAAACGTTTGATGACGCAGTTGTTAGCGTGACAGAAGCGACAGCCGTGTTGCCATGTTTGATTGATTTCCTCAGGCTCGTTTGTGGTGGATTTTAAATGGGGTTCGCTGGAAACCTGGAACGGTTTTGACCGCACGTGAACTTTGAAAGAGCGTCGTTCACAACTGCCCAAATGAACTCGTTCACGCCCCCCACTGGTGAAGGAGAAAGAGAGCGCGCTCAGTTCACGTTCGCACAAAATATGAACTAGTTCGTGAACTGTGTTCAATGAAGCGTTCAGGTGGAACACTGGGAGCAGTATCACCGATACCAATACCGATACAGATACCGATACTTGTTCATATTGAGCTTGATTGATCAAACTGATGACCTTTTGGTGTTTTTGTGATTTTTGTCTTTGGATTACTTTGTTAAAACCTAGAATACAATTTTGGCAAACTTTATAGGTGACAGCAAAATACATTTTTCTGTAAATATTCCTTGGAGTTGAATTGTTATGTTCAAAATGTTTTTTCTAGTCCACCTCTTATTATATCTTTCAATTCTTGTGTAATTTTGTTTGCACTGTATGAACTTTCCTGTTGCTTTAACGATACATTTTCCCATTGTGGGATAAATAAAGGATAATCTAATGTTATGTTATCTTGGATAACACCTTTAAATGAGATACATGACATGTACTGGGTTATTTCAAGGTCTTAATTATGTTTTTTTGAGTTGGCTCCAGGAACATGTGACTTCAGTAACATGTAGTTTGAAAGTTAATATGAGTTGATGCTGAAAGTGACCCATCTGATGTACCTGGATCCTCTCTGCTGGACTGAAGGAGGACACAGCAACACAGACTTCAATGAGTTCACACTTTGCAGCAGTTGGTGCTTTTGGGAGAGAAAAAATCTTGAGTATCGATCTTTTTACACGAGTATCATTTGATATCAATACCAGCGTTGGTATCAATATTATCGATATTTGCTATTTAGTTCTCTCATGTTCGTGCAGTACTGTGCTGCGACCCACACGAGAGCAAATAACTTTGTTTTCATACAACACAGAACAATTTCCTAAAAAATATCATTAAGACGTGATGTCTCTGTCCAGAGATGGACAGATGTTCACTAACCTGAGACAAACTGGACGATGGAGATCTTCAGGACTTCAGGCATCAAAAACAGACTTGATTCTCTCCTGGACATCACTGATGGACTCAGGAACACTTGGACACTTGGACACTTGGACGAGGACAACTCGTCTGAAATGGTGTGAGGATGAATGGAAACTGTTCTGAGGTCAGATGGACCAACCATGGACGCCGTGTCCTGCAGACTGAAGAGGACAGGAGCCATCCAGCCGTTATCAGACAGTTCAACAGCTGCATCTCTGATGCTCTGGAGCTGATTAGTGTCTGTGGAGCAGCTGGAACATCTGGAAAGGCTCCATCAATGCTGCAGTGCAGGGGTGTCAGACAGCAGATCGACAGCATGAATGTAACAAAATACAATGAAAATCAAAATTAAAATTAATCAAAATTAAACTACACTTTATTATATTGTTAAATAACAGTTTCTGTATTTATCATATATTCAATTTTCAAATATTTAAGTCATTGTTATATTAAACTCAGGGTTTGTGGTTGTAAACCTGCTCTCGCACAGGTGATGTTAACAGAGTCTGTTGCCATGGTAACATACTCTGTTAACATCACTGAGAGTATCCATCACCTTGGTTTCAGACGCGGTTCTTTGTTTTTCTTGCAGGCTAAATTTAGCATACTTAGCTCCGTGTTTGCTGTCAAAATGCCGACATAGATTAAACTCTTTCACGACTGACACCGCCTTATAACACAAAAGACAAATTGTTATTTCACCGAGATACAAACTTGTAACTGTTTTCCCGTCATTCATGAAACTACCTTCCTTGTGCATCAATTTCTCTTTTCTTGGACATGTTGGGGTTAGTTTGTAAAGGTTTTTCTGAAGTCCATCAGTTCTGAAAAATAGTCTTGCTCATAGCTACCGTTATCGTTGTGGGTAAAGATGAAATGCATGATGGGAGACGTAGTTTATTGTCAATATGCGCTTTAAAGTGGTGCAAGCTTATTTAAAGTCTTAAAATATTGGTTTAAAATTTAAGCCAATAATGCCCAAGGTCTTGAGGGACACATAAAATGACATGGTGGGCCACATTTGGCCCGCGGGCCTTGTGTTTGACACGTGTGCTGTAGAGAACGTGGAGGTTTCAGAGCAACATCTGCTCCATCCAGACCACGTCTCTGTCAGTGAAGACCTTCCAGATTTCAGCAGGACGATGCTGAACCACAGACTGGACCATCACAGAAGAAGATCCAGCAGCTGAACTGGTCTGCTGGTCCAGACCTTTGACCAGACTGATGAGCAGCTGGAACATCCGTCTCCTCAGTGATCAACATCACCCTGGTCCAGATGTGTTGCTGACATGTCTCAGTAGGTCTCAGCTGGCAGACTTGCTGCAGGTCCCAGATGTTGCTTCAGGTTTGAATGTTGTGGTAGTGACATTTAAAAGGAGCATGTTTGGACAGATTTGATCAGAACAAACATAAAAGAATACTATCGAAGCCAGCTGGGCTGATGTAGATCACTACCAGTAACTGAACTGGTTCCGAAAATACCTTTAATTCTAACAACTGTGGAACCTTCAGATTATTCAGAGTGACTCAGTGATGACAGTAAATCAGGGTGAGGAGGTGCAGAACGGCCGTGGACGGTTGAACATGTGACCAAGCTAACCTTCATCAAAGGAGGCTCGCTTTAATGCCACAAACCTGCGGGGCGGGAGAGAGTCGACACACACACACATGAACACGAGCACACAGAGCTGCGTGTTCGCCAGCGGCAGCAGAACATCGCTCAGCTTTGTTTGTGTGTGGGCAGGGCTTCTTAGAGCGGGATACGTGACGCTTGTCCTTTAGACACAAACATCTGGTGTTGTTTGGTTTTACAGCGTCTGTTCGCAGCTCATAATTTTAACAGCGGGCTAATACGCCATTAAAAACCACTGAAGGAACATCAGACGGTGAGGACAGACCATTTTTATTAATGACCTGTGTTTGCAGCAAAACACAATTAACTTCTGCACAGGATTAAATGGAGCTATGTCAAAATAAGATGACAGGAATCAAAAAGTTAGTTTTGCAATGACAGCACCTGTCGATCCAGGAAGCTCTCAAGGTGCTTCTGTGTTCGACCTGATGTCGTGGAGAACATCTGAGAATGAAGGGAGGAGCGGTGCTTCACCTCCACACTGGCTGGATGAAAAAAACCAGCTGCTAACCCTGAATGTGGCCGACGTCCACAGCTGAGCCATCTCTGGACCACCTGCTCAGAGCGTCGTCCATGAGCGTCCACGACCTGATCCGGCTGTGACACGTCAAGCGTACGAGCTGTTTCACCAACGTGGACAGAATCTACTCGTGGACGTTCGTGGTGACTCAAATGAGTAAATAACAGGAAACAACAAAAGCTGTCTCCTGACGTCACGGTAGGAGAACCAAGACCGACCAAAGTTCTCAACTCAACTCCAGCTGACGGCCAGGATCACACAGCGGTCAACTGTTCCAGAGAGCAGAACCAGCTCCTGTGAAGGTCTGGTCACCTTCTGGACCTCAGAACTACAAAGACCTTCTGATCGGTCGACCTCAGTACCAACAGAGCGTCAAGATGAAGAAGCTCAGACAAGAACGGTGGTGCCAGAACATTTAAAACCTTAAAAACAAGAAACATACTCTATTCTGGAACGGACCCAGTAAAGAGCCAGGCAGCAGCGTTTTACACCAATTGGAGGTGACTGATCTGAACTCACGTATACAGAAGTCCAACCGTCCAACCGTGTGGTTGTTGAAACATGTATGCTGCTCTCAGATCAGGACGCCTAAAACTATTATAACCCTGCTTCCATCTTCAGTTCCCTCATCCAGGGGCGCCGCTAGGGATTTTGGGCCCCATGAAAAGAATCTTTATCGGGCCCCCCAACACAGCAGCGAAATTTGTTGATGCTATTTTTGATCATCATTAGGGGCCTCTCTGGGCCCCCCTCAATCATGGGCCCCTATAATCCGTATCCTTTACCCCCCCTTTTCGGCGCCCCAGCCCTCATCTCTGGCACGCTGCTGACACTGATGCTCATCCTCCAGCCCAGCAGGTGGCACTGAGGCACCGAACGTCTATCTGCCAGCTGCAAAGAAGATGCCTCAGGTGCATCCAGCGGCTGTCGGAGGATGAGGCCACTGTGTTCACTCGGCTCTCCGGGCGGGAAGTTCAGACGGCAGCAAAGAGTTCTGATGGACGGAAAAAATGCGGCTCATTCCAGCAACGGCTGTATGAGAAGAACTGGACAAACACCCTGGTTTCTGAAGAGCCACTGGGAATGCTGGGATGGACTGGGGAGGTCTGACACTGGGACGGATCTGGGTTGCGGTCCTGCTAGCTGCTTAGTTACGCTCCATCCCCCGTCTTCGACCCTTCCAGCTCACAGCCGGTCGTGGCGAGTCTGAATGAACGGCACGACGAAACAAACGGTCTTTAAAACAAGAACGACTGCATCAGCTCAAAGAGAAGACTGTCGCGACGCATCACAGCCACCTGTCAATCAAAACACCACGGCCGTAATCATGGAAACATTTTCATTCTACCTGATGTTCTGTCCAATTTTAGACCTGTTTCTAATTTGCCTTTTATTTCAAAGGTCATTGAGAGAATTGTTTTTACACAACTGCAAAACTGTTGTTTTAAGAAAGTAACTGTGTTCTTGAAAAGTTTCAGTCTGGGTTCAGGACCAGGCCCAGCACTGAGTCCGTGCTGTTGAAAGTGCATAATGACATTGCCCTTTCCGTCAATGCCAAATGTCCTGCTGTTTTAGTTTTGTTAGACCTGACAGCAGCATTCAATCCAGTGGATCATTCAATCCTCTTGTCTCGCCTTAATCAGTGTGCTGGTATTCGTGGTACAGCGCTAAAATGGTTTGAATCGTACCTGACAAACAGAAGTTTTTCTGTAACGATTGGCGACCTGTCCTCCTCTGCTGCTTCTTTGTTCTGTGGTGTGCCCCAAGGCTCCATACTGGGCCCTTTACTGTTTTCACTCCATATGTTGCCTCTGGGCTCTATCATAGCCAGGCACAACCTAGTTTTTCACTGCTATGGAGATGACCTGCAAATTTATCTTCCTGTGCTCCCAAACAAAAGTGGTGCTCTTCAAACCCTTTCTGACTGCACTGCAGAAATTAAAATGTGGTTAGGGCAAAATTTTCTGCACTTAAAGGTGGAGTAGGTGTTGTTTGAAAAACGGTTCCAGCAATCCAACTCAAGTGAGATTTTGAAAATATACACTCCCTCCCTCCTCCCAAAGGCTCCGCCTCCTCCTCTTCAGCTCACCCCTCGAAAACCACGCCTTCACACGATTCACGACTGCATGAACCATAGGGAGGGAGGGAGGGAGGGGTGATATTTGATGGACGTATTAGGCAGCCAATCAAAATAGTGATGATCACTTTTTTGATTGGTCAGAGTTTTTCTCTGATTATACCCTCTAGACTGGACCAAAATGTTTAGTTTTTTTTGCAAACATTTTATTTCAGTGGGTGCAATGGAAATGTGAAAAGGTTTTCAGGCAATATTGTAAAAAGTGTTGCAAAAAAACAACACCCACCCCACCTTTAAATGAAGATAAAACAGAGTATGTTTTCTTTGGTGATTCAGCACACTCTGGTGATCTATCTTTTAAAGTGAAAGCTTCTGTGAGGAAACTAAAACATGGATGTGGAAATCTATTTATTTCTGCTGTAAACGTGGACGTTCAAGCACCGGTCTCCAGGGAAACGGACTTGTCTCTGCAGGTCTCGTCATTTCTGTTCGGGCCTGAAAGTAAAAGTGTAGTTTGGTTGCGTGACATCATAAAGTCTCTGCTGCACTGATAAACGGACACTAAATTCTCACAGAGGGATCTTTATTTTCCTGGATTAAACACATCAGTCGCCGTCGTCTCATCTCTTCCTGCTTGCTCAGCATTTGTCACGTGAAAATGCAGCTTCTCGATGCTCCAAACTTCCCGACGACAACAGCTTAAAATAAAACAGAACAACAGACTTTGAACAGCAATAAAAAAAAAAAACCCGTCGGTGACTTCCTGAACTGCTCTCATTCAGATTTAAAAAACAGCTCACTGATTGACACTGTTGGATAGATGGGAGAGACTGTTGAAGACCAAGTGTGAAAATTAAAAGGTCCAGTTAACAGGAAGGAAACATCGGAACAATTGTTTCCTCTTCAGGCCACATTTTGTGGCGTCGCTTCAAATCCACTTATGGAGGTTCAACATGTCACTATCCCTGCGACCTCCCCATGACCCAGACCTCTAAACTGTAGCTGAACCCTGCAGCTAAATCCTGCTCGGCGGGATCGTGCAGCTAAAGCAGAGCTGAGCTGTGGCATCGTCCCCGTCCTCGTCCTCGTCCTCCAGCTGTAGCGTCATGAATAAGTCAGACTGGACCAGCTCCCCTCGGCTCCGGTGTTCTGGTGGCAGCGCCGCTCACATGCTGATGCATAATTCACTGCATCCCCGATCTATATTTTAGAGGAGTCCCCAGGGTTTCACACAGCCGATTAGCTGGAGTTTAAGGTAATTGTTTTTTTTTATTGTCCTGTCGCCACAACAGACACGGGAGGAAGCGTGTCCACGGCGTGTCCACGGACGTTCCCGACTGCTGCACTGAAACCAGCTGATAAAACGCAGCGCTGCTGTTTCTGAATTATTCCAACAAAACAGTTTGATTCATTCAAACACTACTTTTAAAACTCTAATTTCAAGCGGGTCCCTCGGGGAGAAACCACTGTCCCAGATTTAAACAGCTTTAAAAAAAGAGACTAATGCTAGAATTAATCATGGAAAATGTACAAAAAAAACATCTGTTAAAAGACTGCTTTCATGAGATTTTCTTTTTTTTGGCATCACGCTGAAAGGTCTCTCCAGGGACGTGATGATGTTTAGGTTGAGTCCTGGGTTAACTCCGTCTAAACAGGGAAAAAAAAGAAAAGAAAAGTGCATCTCCAGCTTCTTTACTGCAGAACACACAGACAGAAGTCATGTGACTAACCTGCTGGTCGTTTCCAGCTGAGTTTCCACTCATCTGCTCACCATCGTGATGATCCCCGATCACGGTGGTGGAAGGATGGAGGTCTGAGACGGACGTAGACTCAGCTAACTTAGGGCTGAGCTCTACGGTCGGTGCTTCCTGCCTCCGGGTGTCATTTTCACCTTCTGAAATGGTTTGTTTTCAGAACGGCGCCGCCCTGGTGGCCCGTTGCAGTAACTCTGGTCACATGTTCTTCTTTCTTCATCAGATTCATTAAAGTCTACATTAAAGTTCCGGTTTTTGAATCTTCTTCTGCGGTGGCTTGGATGCTGCTCTGCTGACAGGATGTTAGCTGGTAATTCTGGTACTTTAACCTTCGTTACGATGAGCTCCTGTGTAGAGGTCTTCACGTGTCCACTTTCATGGACCCAAACCCAAATGGACCCGTAAAAATTTGACCCGAAACCGACCCGACCCGAGCTATTATAATAAATCCGGGAGTCCGAACCTGAAACGACCCGAAATATTTGGACCCGGAACCGACCTAACCCGAGTCTTTAATTTCCAACCACAAACCAAACCAAGTTACCCGAATAGAACCGAGACAATCCAGCCCATAGTTGCTCATGTTAAAGTTGTCTAGCGTTGAATAAAACTTGATTTTCCTACCTAAAGTTGTCTTCTTCTACCGGTTCAGTTGCTACATAGGCTACGTGATCAGAATCAGAATCAGAATCAAATTTATTGTCGCCACTGAGCCAGCGTCCCAACACAGCAGAATTTGACTTCTCAGTACACCGTCCAAGAGAAACATACAAAAACAACACAACATATGGACAGGAGTCAACGGTGCTTGGGTCAGCGCTATAAGAGCGCTTCAATTTTAGCAGAAGAAAATATGATCACATAGGGGATGGGTGGGGAAGAGGATAAAAAACAGGTGTCTCACACCACATGTCCTTGATCAGAGGCACATGTTGTGGGATTCACAAAAAACCTCAGCACAGGCATAACAAGCTTAATACAAGACAAGACATCATATCAGGAAAAAGGTCCCAGCCAAGCGGCCCGTGCACGCTCGCCAGGTGGCACGCAGCCGGTGGCGTGCAGTGCAATCAGTCCGCTCCACGTGGGGGAGTACACCAGGATCCAGCGAGGACGTTGAGAGTCAGGGAAAGGCAATGGAGCCTTGTAAACAACAATAAATCCACGTCATTATTTTCTTTGTGGATACAGATGCTATTGGTAGCAGCTGCTAACACTAATAGCCTACACCGGTCAGGACGTGTCGTAAATATGTTCTCTCATCCAGCGTTGTCATGTTGGCGATCCGTTGTGCTTTACAGCTGCCGGGCAAACCGCTAATAACACGCTACGGCAACATGGTTGTTTCATGACAAACACGCCACGTTAATGAATAATTAATTAAACTGCCCCGAGTCCTGACATTGGCTGCCACTGCCAATATCTTTACCTCTCTGGAGTAAATGCGGACCCAGCCTGTCAGAGAGCACCGACCGGACCTGAGACTAACTGTACCGATTCCGACCCGAACCGGGAGTCACGTCTTTTGAATGGACCCGAGACCCGATTGGGTCGGGTCGGGAGCTCAGGTTTTCGGGTTGTCAGGTTATTCCGAAGACCTCTACTCCCATGACAACTAGGGTGTGGAATCGAGAACCGGTTCCTTTAGAGAACCGGTTCCGTGTGTTTCAGTTCCATGGAATTGTTTGGCAGTTTATCCAGTGATTCGCTTATCGATTCCAACCAGCACGAATCTCACCTAATTTACGCAAATTACGCACAGTCAATTCCAGAAAGCACTTACGTGATTAAGTTACGTTGGTTTAGCACGCGCATTGGAGTTGTAAACAACAATGGCGCCCACCAGGTTCAAACGCTCCAAAGTTTGGCTTCACTTCACCAAAGAAAGATGGCAACAAGGCAACTAGCAGTCATTGTAAAGTGGAGATAACAGCGTCGGGAGGGAACACGACTAACAAGCAGGAACATTTGCGCACACAACAGTGATAACGAATGTCGTATTTTTGACGCGCTTCGGACTGATGCCAGTAGCCAAGCTATGATCACCTCTACGGTTACTACGGAAGGCATCTCTGGTTAGTAGCTATCCCACTGCCGATGTGCCTCTTTGTAAAACACTATTATATTAACGCTATGCTATTAAACGAATGCCTTCTGCATTACATTTAGAAGAAGACCGTGACAAGAGAGAGAGTCTGATCATAGGAGAGGTGATCTTAGCTTGGCTACTGCCGCTGGGTTGAGATCCATCAGTCCGTCCTTTCATGACAGTTTCTTTGCCTGAAGGTCTCTCCAGAGACGTGATGATGATGTTTAGGTTGAGTGTCTGTACGGTGTCCTGGGTTAACTCCATCCAAACAAGAAAATAAACATGCATCACTAGCTTCTTTGCAGCAGAAAACACAAACAGAGTCATGTGACCAACCCTTCCACTTGTCTGCTCATCTCCAGCCACAGTGATGATCCTTGATCACGGTGGCTGGAGATGATGGAGGTCTTTTCCAGCTCTGAGCTGAGATGCTGAGGTAGCTGCAGGTAACTCAGGTGGCACCGGCAGCTCACCTGTCGCTGGACTGTGGAGGTTTCAAGCAGAACTTCACGTCGCTGCACTTCCAGCTTTCCAACAGTCTGCTGACTCACTTTAAGCTCTCATCTTTCTGTCTATTTATTCCTCGTTTCTACTGCAGCGACATGATGTCCCTCCAGGAGACAAATACAGTACGACTCAGTTGAGTTGGGCTCCGCCCCCCTTAGTCCTGCTACATCACTGATTGGTCATTTTAATCTCAAATGTATATGCTGTTAAATACATTTGCCTGGAGCTAATCAGTGTTTGGTTTCTTTGCTTCCATCTGGTTGTGTGTCTCTGTTTTTTTTCTGCCGTATTTTCCAGCAGAGCGGCTCGAGCTCCCCCCCCCCTCGCTCCGCTGAACTCTGTCTGAACCTCCACGTGAACCCTGGATGAACTTCGCTGAACTGATCCATTAATCTACATTCGGTGTAAAGCGGACTTAACGGCGATCCATGAGGGACACCTCCGACGTGCTGGAGTCAGCAGCGGCAGAAACGTCCAAAAAAAACACGAAACACGTGTACGACAAGCCACAAAGGGAGAAACGGTCGCCTCGGAGCAAGAGAATGAGAAAAGGAAGGAAGGAAAGAAGGAAGGAAAGGAGGGAGGAGAGCTTGAAAACAACTGCAGATTTATCTTCACTTCAACAAAACTGGAGAAACTCCATTTCACGGTTTAACGGAGACGAGTGACAAAAACAATCAAGTTATTTTTCTGGAGGAATAAAAAAAAAAAAAACCCAGAAAGAGTCAGTTAGTAAATCTCAGAGTGATCCGATTAAAGAGAGAAGTACAGTAACAAAGGTTTACTGTAAGTGTTCATTCGTGAATGCCGGTAACGAAGGGAAACAAATATCAAAGCGTCCAACAGATCAGCGGGTGTGAATGCGCTGAAGTCTCTCGCTTCGTTAACTCGACCCTCCACCCTGATGTGTTACGACAAGAAGGTTGCTCATGAAAAACAAAACGCTGTTTGGTAGGTCAAATGCTGAATTAAAGATGCAGGAGAGGGGGTGTGTTTGTTCCAGCACCTTCAGCTGAACGATGGAGTCCCGAGTCCTGGATCACAGAGACGCTCTGGATCCGACTGAACACGCACACGCTAGCAGCCCGCCACCCAGAACAGGCGTCCTCTGAGCGACCCAAGATCTCAGTTATTCATTTCTTTACATGCGCCAAGCCGCAGCGGCGTGACAGCGAGCTGTGAAACGGCGTCGTGCTGCTGTTCAGCAGATCTCAAGACGTTTCGCGTGTTATTTCTTGCCAGTTCCTTAATACCGTATTTTCCAGACTATAAGCCGCTACTTTTGTCCCACGCTTTAAACCATGAGGCTTATACAGAGATGCGGCTTTTCTTTGAATTTTTCTTCACCCCTCAGGGGGCGCTCTAGCAGGAAGTGCAAAAAACAAAAACAAACGAAGTAGTTAAAAACTATTCTGTTTTTGTTAAGTAGTCTATGTTGGCTATGCTACTCTACATTCATTTTGTGAGCATCAATACCTGTTATTATTGGACAAACTGATTAATAAATTTGTCTAGTCAGTTTGTTGGTTCCCCAGTGGATTTCCGGGCTCTGAGCGGACCCGCCGCGGAGGTAAGGCTTTAATTGCAGATGCGGACCGGACGCAGCGTGGAGCCAGCAGGTCCGCGACCCGGCCTCAAAGTGGATTTCATAAACGTTGCCGTTGCGTGTTGATGGAAAAATGACCGGAACGATGTTCATCTGATGCAGTTAAAATATTCATTTATTCCATTAACTGATCTGACAACCATAACGCCGGCAGTTAGCGCCACAGCGGTCAAAAACCTTTTGCCCTTCCAGGTCAAACACCTAACCAATAACAGGCAGCTACCTTTATACCTGAGCCTCAGGTAACAACACAGCAACACCCACAGACACACAGAGTGAACTACAATTCAGAACAACATATTTGGCTCCTTTACAACTGTTTCTTTATTTGCATATTTATACTTATTTAAGGTTCATCTTAAATTCCAAATTTTTTTTTTATTTGAACTTGCACTATAATTTTTGTTCCTGATAGTTGTTTGCATATTTTGACCTACTATGGTTGTTAAAGTCTTTATTTAAATTTGCACCAAATTTGTTCCTGTTATTTATTCTGTTTATTTAAAATCAAACCTTTCTGTGCCAGTTGTTTGCCCTTTTAATGTGAAAGGTTCATTTTGATAAAATTTTGGCTTCTGATGTTTTAGTATGACAAGAAAATCACAAGATTTTGTGAAATTATTTAAATATATGTGTTTTTTTTTTTTTTGGACATTTGTACAGCAATGAAGAATACCGAGATAATATCGTAAACCATAATAATTTGGTCACTGTAATCGAGATCACATTTTCCATATCGTTACATCCCTATTTTACAGATACCATGCTACATTGTGTTGTTAATCGTACTGTGACTGGTTCTGGGTCAACCAGGAGGCAGCGTCCAGCCTGAACCACAGCTGCAGGCTGCCTCCCAGGTAAACTGATGAACGGCTCGTAGCCGGCTGGCCGCCCCCGCCGGCAGCAGCCTGACCGGGACTCAGCTCTGTCGACGCCCGTCGGCTTGACTTGGGTCCTGCTGGTCCTTGACTGGTGCTCCACCAGTCCTGGTCTCAGCTCTGGCAGCACGGCATCGTTCTGTACGAAGACGCAGAAGAAACAAACCTACCGAGCCGACCAATCGCATTCGTCGGATGCAACGGCACTTGGAGAGGGGGCACGTCAGGGTCCGGCCCAGCTGAAGCCGAGGGGTCACGCCTGCGGTGCAGGTACCCAGAAGTCTGAATCAGGGGTTGGGCTCTGAGACGACACACCCTTCAGTGGAGTTTTCCCAGTTCCTCTTATTTAATCTGTGGATGAAACAACTGCAGCTGCTGCAAAGAAACAGAAATATTTGTGTCATGTCCTCCCAGTGTTTCTGGTCAGAGCTGGAGGCCACATACACATACACACACACACACATACACACCCACACACACACACACACTCTGATTTCTTCACCGTTTTGGGGATGCCAGTGAGTTCCCAAACACAGCAGGGGCCCCTGGGTAGAGGGGGCGGGGCCGCGGGGCATCCCTGAACGAAAGATGTAAATGTTTTGATTTGTAACAGACATGTTTCCTCTGAGCTGTTTGGCAACATGGGTGCCCTTTCTCCTCCCCCTCCCCCCTCCTCCTCCCAATGAAGCCTCTTGAGTTCGTGCCAGGGTGTGTGTGGGTGTGTCGGTGTGTGTGTGTGTGGGAGCTCAGCGGATCCACGAATGCTGTGGTAAATATTCTGCGTGAGTTCAGAGGGGGTTGTTACTCCGACACGCAGCGGTATTAATAGCTGTGAACTCCAGACGACCCTGAAGCCGCTGGCGACTCAGGCTGATTTAGCTTGGCGTCTCTCGGTGTAATGGTTCAGGCCGTAATGATATCACCAACGTGGTGGGCTCGGACTCATCTCCTCCCTGGACTGTCCTCTCCACGGAGGTGGTACAGTGTGACCACCTCACTCCTAACAGGCTCTGACAGTCCCCATCTAGTGTCCTCTCTTCACCCGGAGAACCTCTCCAGTTTGGTTTGAACTTGATACGGTTCTGAACCAGACAGAGCTGCCTGTCGCTGCAGCTGGGGGGGGGGGGGGGGGGGGGGGGGGGGGGGACTGCCGTAGATACCTGAATGAGGAAAAATCAGGGTTAAAGGTGCAGCATCCATCTACGAGTGTTGACAGCTGTGGCCATATGACCCTCAAAACGTCCATGACAGAGGTTAAAGAAGGACCCGCCGCTCACGTCCAAGACATGACGGTCGGGTCGGGCTGGATACAGAGCTCTGCTTATCCTCGTGATGACGGACTGTCATATCTCATCACTGTCGTCGGAGAATCCTCCCTGAATCATTTCATCCATTTTTGCTGCTTCAAAAAATAATGTGACCTCCATCACAAAACAGTAAAAAAAAATTAAATAAAACCAGGAGAAAGCTTTGAGGGGAGGCAGAAGACACACAGAGTCAAGTCTGAGTTCATAAATTCAACTTTCACAGTTTTACATTTATTCCAACAGTTTGGCTCATTCTGATATTTACTAACTGACCATCTGACCACCTGACCACCTGACCACCTGACCATCTGACCACCTGACCATCTGAACACCTGACCACCTGACCATCTGACCACCTGACCACCTGAACACCTGACCACCTGACCATCTGACCACCTGAACACCGGACCACCTGACCATCTGACCACCTGACCACCTGAACACCTGATCACCTGACCATCTGACCACCTGACCATCTGAACACCTGACCACCTGACCATCTCACCTCAGTGCTGCTACCTGCATCTGTTTATGTAGTCATTTCATTCAGTCATTTGTGTCCTCCATCCTCTCTCTGTCCTCCATCCTCTCCGTCCTCCATCCTCTCTCTGTCCTCCATCCTCTCTCTGTCCTCCATCCTCTCTCTGTCCTCCATCTCTCTCTCTGTCCTCCATCCTCTCTCTGTCCTCCATCCTCTCTGTCCTCCATCCTCTCTGTCCTTCACCCTCTTTCTGTCCTCCCTCCTCTCTCTGTCCTCCCTCCTCTCTCAGTCCTCCATCCTCTCTCTGTCCTCCATCCTCTCTCTGTCCTCCATCCTCTCTGTCTTCCATCCTCTCTGTCCTCCATGATCATGATCTGGGTCTCTGTAAAGACCTGGAGATAATTGACATTGTAACAGACGCTATACAAATAAAGTTGAATTGAATTGAATTGAACTGAAAAATGACAACACAGTTATAATAATTAGATTTCCAGCTTCCCGCCACACTGGTGGCAGCATTTTGGCGTTTCTATTATTTGTTCATCCGTCAGTTAACGGTCTAGACCCGCTTCCTCCTGGTCAGGGTCATGGGGGGTCTGCTGGAGCCCATCCAGACCCTCTTCAGGTGAGAGACCCTGGATGGGTCATTACTCCCTGCAGGTCTTGGTATTTTCTCTTGAGGTCGACCCATTTTTGCAACATTTCTTTCATACTGATTGCTGATTGCTGAGCTTCCTCCCAGAACCTTTCTGGGCTGCAGCGGTCCATTTGTGCAAAGAGTCAACGAGCCAACGAGCTTAACGAGGCTCATAAAGAGCAATTAAAAGGTTAGGGTGAGAGCAAGTTCATTTCTGCTGTCAGGTTTAACGTTTTAACGTCCAGGTCAGTCATCTCGTTTCTGGATCCAGCCCCTAGTGGTCAGTCCATGAACTAGGATTTCCCTCCTGAACTGGCAAACCAGATGTTGAGCCTCGTTTTAGACTCTGCCACGGCACGTCTGGATCATCTTCATGTTCCTGCATATTTAAGCATTAATGAAACTGTTTCTCGCTGAGCTTCGAGGGTCACCGACACTGAAACAACGAAGTGCTGTTTTTCTTTTCTTGTTGTCGTGAAGCTTTGCCCCGATGGCAGCGTTTATCACTCCAAGCATGACCGAGCCCTGGTGGGACCCCAACGGTTGTAGCTGCTGTTGAGTTATGTTCAAGCCTAACCTTAACCCTTGTGCACAACACAAGTGAACATCTGAGATTTTGATCCAAAATCCTAAAAAAAACCAAACTGAAGACAGTTTGTCTGGACTGTTTATGTTCCAGTTTAGCTCCAGTTACACTCGCTGTCCTCAGCATATACAGAACATGTGTGAAGGTTGTGACATCACTATTTTATATAGACATTAATTATTTACCCAGAATGCACTGTGCAGACATGGACACATGAGAAAACGTACAGAGGTGAGACACTTTGAATCTGAATCAGGTCTTCTGCTGGATCTTTTTTTGTGTAAAATCTCAATATAAAATAACAGAAAACACCTGATCATACCGGGTCTGAGTATAACTTTTTATTTTTTTTTTAAACTAAAATGAAGACTAAAAGGACCAATCCTAAACCTGCTCCGGAGTCAGGGGTCCATTTACCTTCATAAACAGTCTCTTCATGAGAGGTGGAGGTGGTTAGCATCACCCTAGATATATAACTCTAGATGCTGCATAACTGCAGATATCTAACTCTAGATGTTGCATCACCGTAGATATCTAACTCTAGATGCTGCATCGCCGTAGATATCTAACTCTAGATGCTGCATCACCTTAGATATCTAACTCTAGATGCTGCATCGCCGTAGATATCTAACTCTAGATGCTGCATCACCTTAGATATCTAACTCTAGATGCTGCATCACTGTAGATATCTAACTCTAGATGCTGCATCACTGTAGATATCTAACTCTAGAGTTAGATATCTAGATGCTGCATCACTGTAGATATCTAACTCTAGATGCTGCATCACCGTAGATATCTAACTCTAGATGCTGCATGCCCTACAGAGACCCGTTCTGACCGCCAGCATGTCGAGAAGGTTGTGAACCTGGTGAACAAATATCTACGTCAACACTTTTCTTTAATTCTGGACATTAATGACATTTTCTGTCCATGAAAGTGTGGCATTTTGTTTCTCCAGCTCAGTATGTGTCCGACACCAGAGACTCGGTTTGCTTTAGAGGGACAGTAACTATCTTTAGTCTAGAGGTCCACGCTCCCATAACGTTGTCCGTCTCGTCGTCGCTCAGTTTAAAGTCTTCCTGCAGAGCAGAGGTCTTCCTTTCAGCAGTTAGAACGAGTGAAAATGTTACCGCAGGTCATGTTCATGGCCACCAGAGTGCAATCCGAAGATCGTATTCATTATTTATGCATTTTAACGGTGCACCAAAAAGGAGATCGACAGAAGTATCAGTGCTCTGCAGTAATGTCGCCTCTGTACCAGTCTGTTGTGGTGAAGAAAGAGTTGAGAGGGACCAAAAAGGACGAGTCTCTCTGTCAGCCTTGTTCCTACCCTCAGCTATGGTCACGAGCTGTTGGTAGTGACCAAAAGAAGAAGACTGCAGGTAAAGGCAGCTGAAATGAGGTTCCTGTCCTTTAGAGATGTTATGAGAAGTTTGATTTGAGAGAGACTCGGTGTAGAGTTGCTGCTCCTCCATATAGAGAGGAGCCAGTTGAGATGCCTCCTGGATGCCTCCATGTGGAGGTGTTTCAGGCCCTGCAGCAGATCCAAGGACATGCTGCAGAGTTTACATCTCCTGGCTGGCTTGGGAAATCTCGGTATTCCCATGGGAGAGCTAGAGGAGGTGGTCAGGGTGAGGGTCAGGGATCAGCTACCCGGCAACCTGACCTAAGATAAGTGGAACTTAATGGATGGATTGGTGGACATTTGAGCCCCATCTTTGCATTTTTTCTCTTTACAGCTCTCTCCTTTGTTGCGTACCAGGGTTATGCCACTAAAAGCAGCACACAAAGCTCAGAGTCGATTCATCATGACCTCTTAATGCTATAACCATGAATCACCACGTCCTCAGAAGACAACACTGGAGCATTGGTTGTTGGAGGCACCATATTATTTTTTAGCTTTCATACAATCTGTGTAATGTATTTATCTCCTCTGATCTGTTTCTTGACCCTGGTAGAGGTGATGTATTTAACCGTGCCCTCACATTTGATAGCATGAGAGCAGATTACATAGACACCATGTATTACTCGAGTGCAGCTGCAAATATAAGAGATTAAGGACGTATTTCAGAGGTATTTCAGGGTCGACTGTGTTTTCAGCATTAGCACAGTTGACCAGAAACCAGTTTCCATCACTGAGTAAAAAGACACAAAACCTTTTATATCTCACTGTCTGACATTAAATCAGACAAGACTTTTCTTGTTTCAGCTCAGTCAGGATCACCAACTTTATTTCCATTTGCTAAACGCCAGAATAATAATTTTTAAAAATATTTCTTTACGTCCTTCTCCAGAGTCAGAAGTGTCCATCATCTCCTCAGTATCTGCTATCGTTGTCTCTGAACTGTCTGTCTCGGCTCAGTGGTTCTGGTTTCCTTCCAGAAGCTTCTCTCAGTAGTTTTCTGAATTCTGGTCTGTTCCTCCTGACAGAACTGGAGGAACTGAGTCCAGTTTGAAGGTCTCCTGTTCAGCTCTGAGCACAGATGTTCTCCAGGACAGAGATCAGGTCTTTGTGGTGTCCACTCCAGAACGTGGACTCTGTAGTCCTGAAGCCTCTCAGTAACTAATCTGGTGGTGCGTTCAGGGTCATCGTCCATCTGAAGACCCATTAGTGTCTAAGCTTTAACTTCCTGGCTGATGTCTGAGATGTTGCTTCAATATTTCTCCAGAATGTTCTTTCCTCATGATATCATCTTTCTAGTGAAGTCCACCAGTCCCTCCTGCTGCTGAACAATCCCACATCATGATGCTGCCACCCCTGTACTTCACAGCTGGATGGTGTTCTCAGGTCTTTCCTCCTCCAGATGTAACGATGGTCATCAGGTCAAAACAGTCCAGTTTTAGGTCCATCAGACCAGGACATGTCTCCAGAAAGGAAGCTCTTTGTCCCTGTGAGCGTCTCCAAACTGTAATCTGTCTCTGTTCTGTCTCTTTTGGAGAAATGTCTTCTTCCTGGCTAAGTGTTCCTTCAGTCCATGTTGGTCCAGGACTGGTTTCTCTGTGGATGATGACCCTCTCTGACCAGCTTCAGCAGCATCTTCACCAGCTGTTCAGCTTTTCTTCTGGGGTTGATCCAGGTTCATCTCTGGGACTCAGAACCGTCTCCTTCCTGAGGACTGTGATGGTGGACGTTCCCATGGTGGTTCTACTGGTGGAGAACTGTTGGAGCAGATAAACGTGGCTCCTTCAGACATCTGGAAATTGGACCAGGATGAACCAGACTGGTGGAGGTCCACAGTTCTCGTCCTGATAGCTTGGCTGGTTTCTTTCGAGTTTCTGCTCTGTCATATGGAATTCCTCAGGGCTCAGTTTTGGGTCCAAGTCTATTCTTGTATTTGTACTTCTCATTTTTACGTGGATGATGTTCAACTTTACTGTTCCTTTAATGACTCAGATTTTCTGTTTTTATCAGTGTTGTTTCAGTGCCTGGTAGCCATCAAGACCTTGACCTGCTCGTTCTAAATCACCTCTGGAGGTGTCTCCATCTTGATCCCGGGGTCCTCCAGTCCTGGTCCAGATGTTCCTGTGTATTATTCCTGCTTCCTGGTTGTTCCATGTCTGCTTCAGCTTCCAGCATCTTCCACCCTGCTGTCATGTGCTTCACTGCTTCAATCAGGTGCTGTGTCAATCCAAGGCTATACAAATATCAGTCAGTCAAGCGAGGAACAGAGGATGCTGTTGTATGTCTCCTTCACTCCCTCCTTCAACATATGGAAACACTTTACGGCAGTCCTTTGCATAGGTCTGAGTTCAGCGTTCAACACAATCAGGTGATCAAGAAATGACACCAGCTGAACACTGCTCCTTATGACATGCACCTGATCCATAGCTTCCTAAGTCATCAACCACAGGCTGTGTGGACAGGATCTGCTACATCTGGCACCGCCATTACCAACACCGGAGCACCTCAGGGCTGTGTTCTCAGTCCCTTCCACAACACACTTTACACAAATGATTGTACCGGCCCCTCACCCATCACAACTTTCTACAATAACACTGTAAACCTCTGCTCAATGACCACAACACAATCTCCTCATGATGGCCATCTGCTTGTAGGATCCCCAGGTATCTGTAGCTGTCCTGGACATCTACTACATTGCCCTCCAGTGGTTAAACCCCTTTAGTTGTGATTGTCTTTCCTCTCTGAGATACCTTTCATCCACACTTCTCCAGTCCAAATGACATCCTGATCACTACTGTACATCCTGGTGGGGTGAATCAGGGAGTCGATGTGATGCTCATTCTTGGCGTACAGCTCCTTGTCATCCATGTAGAGGAGGTGGCTGATGGTCAACCCACTTCGGAGTCTGTACCTGTAGCTAGCCACTCTTTGGGACTTTGGGCAGTCTCAGGCGACTGGGATGATGCTTGGCCCCTCCAGTGTTATTCCCAGTCCCTTTCTGTGCTCTGTTCATATATTGGTCCATGTTCCTACTCATCTTAGTCACTATGATGCCTGGTAGGAGCTTCCGTGTGGTGCTGAGGCAGGTTAAAGGCAGTAGTTGGATGGTATCTTTCCCTTCTGAGGGCTCTTCATGACGAGGACTGTCTGGTCTTGGGTCAGCCACTCCGGCTGGGTCCCGGCCCTCAGCAGCTGGTTCATTTGTGCTGCCAGCCGTTCATGGAGTGCAGTGAGCTTATTCAGCATCATGTTGGGTCCTTCTGCTGCCCAGGTCTTCATGTTGGACACTCTTTCATGGATATCTGCTGTTGTGATCTCTGGGTTCCAGGAGGTTGCTGGTTGTAAATCCAGCAGCCACTGGGTGGATCTGCTGCCACCTCACTGCCCTGCCATTGACTGTAGACCTTGGATGGACTGTTGGAGAACATCCAGTTTCATCTCCTGGGGGCTCATTTATAAATGCTGCTTATGCATAAAACATGTCCTGAGAGCTGCGCATGTCACTTTCCACATAAATGTTGTGATCTAAAAACAAACTTGACAGGAGAATGTTGGACACAAACTCTGATTCTTGAGCACAAACATTTTGGAAACGGGGAGAGTGGCGACGTAGGTGGTGATTTTAATTTACTTTCATATCAGACTCGTAGATCTGTGTAATCAAACAGGGAAGCCTGCAGTATTACAGATGTGTTCCTGTCGTCATGACGATTCCATCAGCATCAGCTCAGTATGTTCATATATCAGACTTCCATATTCAGATTATATACTAGAGCGGTGGATAGACCTGATTGATACATTAATTGTGACAAGGTCTGTAGCAATCAGTCTAATTGTGAAGCAAACATCTAAATTGTGCGTTGACGCTCGTCCATAATGCTGCATATGGTCTCGCTGCACTGCCTGATGATTGTGCCAACAGCAGGATCAGGATGGAGAGAGTTTTTAGGGACCGTGAAGATCTCCTGGTCCATGATGATGACTGGCTAATAGACCAGTCTAGATGCCCCAGAACAGCACTCTTGGATCTCTATGCTGAACTGGGTCCAGTGCTAAAGAGACCAAACCAGAACTGCATCATCCAGGTGTGTTCAGGTGGCGATAACTCTTGGGTTTCTGTGGGAATCGGCTCTTCCAGGGGAATTAGATCAAACACAGGTATGTATAGGGGAGTCGGGTCAGCCTAGATAGGGATGTTGGGGATGGTAATGATGATGACAATAACTATCATTGTTACTGTTAGCATTTATTTATGTTTTTTTCTTCTCTTGTTGCTGGTATTACTAGCATTATAGCCATTTATACTATTGTTGACATTATTAATATTATTACTGTTATTGTTACCATCATCATCGTCATCAGTAATATTGCTACAGATGCAGGTATGGATACACATGTGTGAGCGTTTATATGTGCATATGTGTGCATGTGTTCATATATTGTGACACTGCCACAGGAATAAGGTGCATGAGTGTCTGTCTTTCATGTCTGAGGGGATTAGCAAAGTGGTTCAGCAGTAAGCCAGTGTGATGGGTCTAATGGAAGAAATCTGTGAGCCGAAAGCCACAATTAAACTTAAAGACCAGAAGATTCATCTGCTTGGAGAAAGGATTGATGGCTTGGAGCAGCACTCCAGGGGAGATGATCTAATTATCGCTGGGCTGGATACCAGACATCGACGCTCTGCTCGGGCTGCAGCCAGCGACCAGCAAGGTGAGCAGGCGCCACCTGAAGACCTGCTCACGCTGAGACACAAGCTGTTAAATGTTTGAGCAGTGAGAGCGTTGATCTGGACAAAGAGAACATCTCAGTCTGCCACAAGCTTCAACATAAAGATAAAAGTTCCAAACCAAACTCACCAAGTCTCTTCTGAGACTTCAGGTGCGTGAAAGTGAAACCTAAACTCTAAACTCTTTAACACGTATCATTACAGAAATACGCTCCAGGGTGGCTTCAGCATTTGAATAATCTGTAGGCTATGAAAACGTGATAATATTATTTAAAGATATTATTTAAAGATATTTAACATATTCACTATTCATTCAGAAGAATGCCAAGACGGAAACGAGTCGAGATTAGTCGCAAAAGAGCTGTCGAAGATGCAGCAAAAAACTGCCAAAAATGGACACCTACTTCAAAAGGTTATCATGGAATAGTTAATTGTTAGATTCTTCTTATTTTAGCCCAAGCTGCTGTGGCAAGATGGTGGGGTGCAGGAATTCCCAAAAAGAGGCCAACTGTTTTTCCTTATGGGCCTAGGAAGACCCCATGTTCTCCATCCCCATCATCAGATGACCATTTAAATTACATTTATGGATGTGTAATAACCTGATAAAAGTCAATGACATTGCCTATCTTGTCTGTTTCCCTTTGATAAAAGTCCAAAAGTTGTGGTAGCCTATTAAAAATATCCAAAGTTCTGAATTCAAAAACTGTGTTGTGCCGTTTATTAGCATATCATGTGATAATGTGTTTTTTTTTTTTTATTATGGCCTTGTTGCCCTGGTATTTGGCATTTGTGCCCTCAAAAAAAAATGCCCCTTTGAAGGGCAAGTGGCCTTGTCCCTCAAATCAGGAAATTCCAGGCCTGGCAGAGAGCAGATCATTTCTCTAGAAAGTCAAAATCCCTTTACTGCCACAGGACAACAGTTACGGTTATAAACTCTGAGCTGCAACTTATGAGACCATGAAAGGCAGCAACAGGCTGCCAGGAAACAAATGCCAACCTGAATCTAGAGTACTTATGTCGAAGAAGTTGCTACCTGGTAAACAGGTGAGGATGGAAACAGGGAAGTGCTGAAATCAACAGGAACGGAAACAGGAAGACAGACAGGAGGAAATTAAACCAGGAGTCCAAACCAGAGATCAGGACAATTTCTGTCTCTGTCTCTGTCTGCAGCAGTTCAGACTCCTGTTGAAGGTGACATCGCTGCATCTGACCTTGTGAGATTACATGTGATCGTTGTCACGGAAACGCAGAGGGGGGCTCGTTCAGACGTGAGGCCTCCAGGTGCTGCTGATATCAGATTAATGGGAAGCAGCGCAGGTCTGTCTGCAGAGCGGTTTAGACTCCTAACTCTCTTTACTGCTGCCTGAGCCAAGACCGTTATCCTCTTAGAGCCGGTCCAAAACCGCAGCCAGACTTTGGGAAAGAAGACAAACAAGTCTGGCCGTCACTTTTCTTTGACCTCACTGGAAACGTCACGAAGTTAAGCAAAGACGGGAAAAGAAGTCAGACAACGGCGGTCAGGGAGAATCCTGCCACGGTGATAAATGTTTGCGTCCTCGTACTGGTTCACAGCCCAGAACAACGGGAAGAAAGCAGATGAGCGTTGCTCTAAATGCTGCAACAGATCTTCATCTGGTTTCCTTCCATCAAGGACATTGTTGACGGCAGCTGAAGCTTCGTTCTTTAGCATTTAGAGAATTCATCCCTACTTTTATCCCGGTCGCCGCTGACACCACCCAGATACTTCCAGGTTATTACATTCAGTCAGGAACTTCATACCAACCCCCCCCCCCCCCCCCCCCCCCCCCCATTAATGTCTGTTTTCATATCGGCAAGCCAGTCTGGTCTCCTAGCAACCATCGCGCAACCGCCATCTCATCAAGCGTCATCCCTCCACCCGTCACTGGATCACTGTTTCTGCCCACTAACGCTCTGAGCCGGGCCAAGACCGGATCCTTGCCAGAACTCCTGTGTTTCTGGAAAGGAAAAGGTTCCCGTGGTCTCCTTAAGTCCCGCCCCCATTAGTTACCGTTGTTAGCTGCTGTGTGAAAACCTTGTTTCAAGATCATTTAGACACACTTTAGACAACAAAGAAGCACCTTCGGTTAACAGCATGGCTGCTTCGACTGACCTTGAAGAATAACATCCTTGTTGATCTTCTGGTGTTAAGTTGGCAGTTTAACCCAAAGCTCACGTTTCGCTCCGTTTTGTTTGGACCGCCCACCTGGCTGTGATACCTGAAACCGGTCCTACAGGTGCTCCATGAACAAAGTTCTGCCATAAAACAGATGAGAGCTCCGGGTCTTCCTACGTTTTTCTATGGCGCTAAAACTAAAGAAGTCTGAGTTCCTGGTGACTGAAACAGATGCTCAACAGCCATTGGCTCACCTGCATTCAAGGGGTGGGTCTAGTAGGTCAACTGTCCTTCCATTGGGACGACTGTCACTTCGGTCGAGGAGCCACCTTCTCCTCGACACCAGACCAACCTGGAAGGGTCTGGAAGGGTCTGGGAGGGCCTGGAAGGGCCTGGAAGGGTCTGGAAGGGTCTGGAAGGGTCTTCAAGAGCCTGGAAGGGTCTGAAAGGGTCTGGGAGGGTCTGGGAGGGCCTGGAAGGTGCCTGAAAGGGTCTTCAAGAGTCTGGAAGGGTCTGGGAGGGTCTTCAAGAGCCTGGAAGGTGGTTGCAGCCCAACTGCTGCTGTCAGCTTTCCTTCCTGTCCTGGCCCAAGACCTGGCTCAGACCTGGCCTAGACTTGGCCTAGACCTCTCAGACCTAGACTGACCCAGACCTGACCCAGACCTGGCCTGACCCAGCTCAGACCTGGCCTAGACTTGGCCCAGACCTGGCCTAGACCTGACCCAGACCTGACCCAGACCTGGCCAAGTCCTGACCCAGACCTGGCTCAGACCTGGCCTAGACTTGGCCCAGACCTGGCCTAGACCTGACCCAGACCTGACCCAGACCTGGCCAAGTCCTGACCCAGACCTGGCTCAGACCTGGCCTAGACTTGGCCTAGACCTGGCCTAGACTTGGCCCAGACCTGTCCTAGACCTGACCCAGACCTGACCCAGACCTGGCCAAGTCCTGACCCAGACCTGGCTCAGACCTGTCCAGGTCTAGGCCAGGTTTGGGCCAGGTCTGGGCCCGGTGTCCATGATGTCCTCCTGGACACCGTCACCAGCAGCATAGACCAGAGGTTTTCAGATAAAACCTCATGTCTTAACCCTAAAAACATGAGGGCAGACTCGTCCTTCCAGACGCTGACTGCAGCTTAGCTGGAGGATCAATTTCTCTTCAAACCTTTGATTATTCCAGTTATGAGAGAGAAACTCCTCAACCTTAAAGTTTGTTAAAGATACTCAGGAACAATCCTTCATTCATCCATCCATCCGTCACCTGCATCTATCCATATATCCATCCATGTATTGATCAATCCATCTTCCCATCAATCTATCCATCTTTCTATATATCATCCTTCCATCCTTCCATCTTGCCATCCATATATAATCATCCATTTATCCATCCATCCGTGCATCTATCCATATATCCATCCATTTATTGATCAATCCATCTCCCCATCAATCTATCCATCTTTCTATATATCATCCATCATTCCATGTATCATTCCTTCCTTCCTTCCTTCCTTCCTACCTCTTAGGACTGAAGACTTTACTACAGTGTAGCTACAATGACATCCAAACACATGACATCCATCCATCCATCCATCCATCCATCCATCCATCCATCCATCCATCCATCCATTTATCCATCCATCTGGATTTGGATGGAGGGAGAAAGAAAACCTCATTTGCATCTTCCTTTTTCAACATTCTTATAATTTGATTTAAATGTCTCCTGTGACTGAGACCTGTCCAGGTGATGAACTGGAGACCTGTCCAGGTGATGGACTGGAGACCTGTCCAGGTGATGGAGACCTGTCCAGGTGATGAACTGGAGACCTGTCCAGGTGATGGACTGGAGACCTGTCCAGGTGATGGACTGGAGACCTGTCCAGGTGATGAACTGGAGACCTGTCCAGGTGATGGACTGGAGACCTGTCCAGGTGGACCTCTGCCTTTCACCTGGAGAGTTGGGATAGACTCCAGCAGATCCCCCTGACCCTGCAGAGGGTTAAAGGGGTTTAGAGATGGATGGATGGATGGATGGATGGATGGATGGATGGATGGATGGATGAATGATGGATGGATGGATGGATGGATGGATGGATGGATGGATAGATGGATGTCATGTGTTTGGATGTCATTGTAGCTACACTGTAGTAAAGTCTTCAGTCCTAAGAGGTAGGAAGGAAGGAAGGAAGGAAGGAAGGATGAAGGAAAGGAACTAAACTGAAGCTTTAACTTCCAGCCCTGCTGTAATACTCTCAGGTGACGTCAGTGGATCAAAACCTCAGTGAGCCCCAACTCTTTGGAGGAAACAGCAGCTGGTCCAGAAGTTTGGAGCGTTTGAGCTTTAGGAGAAGAAACAGCAGAACCGAGAGTCAGGAGTTTATATTTCAGACATCTGACCCCCCCCCTCCCCCCCCCTTAATGAGAGCTCATGATACCGCCAAGTGGATGAGGAGTCAGCCAAGTTCATGTTTTGTGAGATCAGACTCATGATAATCTAACTCCTGAAAGCCTCATAAATACCGTCCTGTTGTGGCAACAGAACCGTAATCTGTCCAGTGCAACAACTGACACCAGCGACGGGCCGTTGGACTGGACCTGGACACTAATGCAGTGAAGGGACAAAGTTCTTCTGTCTTGGATTAACAAAAGGAACAACCAGACTTTCAGAAGACCAGGAGATCCAGGAGCATTTTTAATTTCAAAGCCTCAAAATGTACTTCAGAGTTTTCCCACTCCATGTGAGGAAATGGTGAACAAAAACTGCAACCTTTAACTGAGCTGATCACCTCAATCCTTTGCTCTATAGATCCTAATAGATCAATAATCTTTCATTTTGCTTCAGTCACAAAGTCTTTGATCAACAGTTTTTACACCAAACAACAACAAATACTGCAACGTCTTCCTGGAGTCTGGGTCCAGTCCTCCTGACAGACGAGTCCAGTTTTATGGATGTTCGTACCTTTCTAGCGCCATCCAAAGGTCTAGATCCAGGTTACTGGTCCGACACAATCCAGGAAGTGACGAAAGCTGCAGTTCCTTTACTGACCACACGTGGCTGCCTCCAAATGTGAGTCGATCTCCACTGACCTCCATGTTAAAGTGTCCAGCTTCAATAAATTCAAAAACACAGTTTTAGTCACCACAGCAGCTATACGGAGATGAAGAAGGATGTTGGTCAGTTTTCACATCTACGCACCATCCAGGTGGAGAAGCAGAGGAGCCCACACCTGCAGGAGAAGCTGCTGAACATCTGCATGGTAAGTAAATGCTGTATTACGAATAATAATGCTTAAATTTACAGAAATGTGCTGTTATTAATTGGTTTCAATGACATTATTTTAAAGAAGTTGTATAATAATTTGTGTTTGATGTAATATAACAACAATGACACAAAAAATAATGTGATTCATCTTTCACAACATGTCAAAAAACTGTTGAAAAAACTAAATATTGGGTTTAAAGTGGCTACAACTTTAAAGACTGTAGCCTTTGTATTGTAGTGGATCCTGGTCTGCAACACCTGACAGAGACATGGCACTAGCCAAAGATGTATTTTATCAACTTTCTATTTTTGCACAGCATAAGTTTTGTTTTACACACTTTATTAAACAAACTCATGGGTACTGATTCGACCAGACAGACTTAACTCAGGGTGACACAGATTAACAAGTTAAATGTAAGGGGTCTGAATCAACAGGGGGTCAAACCAGCAACAGAGTTTACATGGCAGCATTAAATCAAATAGCTAACAAATAAACACAGATAAGCACCAAAACAACCAGGGCTGCAAAGGATGCTGGGAAAAGGAGTTGCCAGATCACTAGCAGCATATCTGTCAGAGAAATGCTTTATTAAAAGCATTTAATTGCAGCTCCCTTGGTGAGCTGATGCTCCATAAGCAGAGGCAGCAGCCATAAGTTCAAGTCCAACTCTTTATTATTCACCCTCTCAAGCTTTCCCCTTTCCCTTCCTCTCTTTAGATGTCCTTTCAAAATAAATAGAATTAATTACAATTTATTAATATAGTGTTAAAAAATGTTACCATCTAGAAATGAGTGTAATTGTAGTTATTTTCAATGAAAATATTAGTCAATTAACAAAGAAATTAAGGTAAAATTACAAATTTCTACTATTAATTCCTCAGTAATTTTAAATGATTTTTTCCTTTTTTTTTTTTTAGAGTTTTAAAGTTGAATTTTACAATTTATTCCCTTAAATGACAAGTATTTGTGAAATTACCGTATATTTGTGAACGTATTTTAACAGTAAATATATGTATTTCTAATGGAGTTTGTTTTGTAAAAGAACAAAAATATTGTGTTTTTTACAGTAACAGTGATTTGATTTTATTTTGCATTTGACATGTAAAATCACAGTCTATTTTTGTAAATTAAATGGTATTTTAAAAATACAGAAAAAAAATGTGTAAAATAGACAGTAAAATTCTGTTATATTACTTTTTTTTTTTTTTTTTTTACAGTGCACTGAACACTGGTGGGATCAGCTTGGACTGTTGCTGGTGTCAGAGGGACCAACACCACGTTGACTGGTTAGAGACTGGGATGTCAGCCCACAGCAGCACCACCACCAGCAGGAGGAGGAGCCAGACTGGTGACCAGCAGGAGGGGGAGGAGCCAGACTGGTGACCAGCAGGAGAAGGAGGAGCCATTCCTGAAAAATGAGGCTCCATTTAAAGGGGAATCAGGCTTTCCAACAGGATAACATTTATTGCCAAGAAGAAATAATGAACCAAACACTAGTTTCCTAGCTGTTTGTGCTCAGTTTAGCATGACGGTATGTTGGCTGCTATTATAGGCTGGAAAATCCCACCAGGAAAACTGTGACATTATTCAGGGCTGTGGTTTCCAGAGGTGGCACAAGTACTGCTAAATGTAACACAAGCGACCTTATTAAACATTTAAGGAGCCGCGGCATGAAAAAGCAAGTCAAAAGGAAAAATGGACAAACTGCAGCAGCAAAATCTGGACCTTTTCAGAAATGAGAGAGATTCCTTGAAGAACTCCAGAAACCAGACTGATCATACTGGATGACCAGTCTGGTGGTCGGTGGAAATGCTGGATCTCTGCGTCAGTGAAGGTGACCATTTTTTTGTTGCAACGCTTCAAAATTAAATCTCAGTCCTGTTACCGAAATCTGCATGATGGAAGAAGCTATGTGAGTAACAGCAGTGAGCGTAACAGGACTGAGTTGTCAGCATACATAAAATATATCGACATAGCATTCATACTAACACTGAGGATTCTGCTGATTTAAATAAATGTGTATTTCTAGAATAAATAAATAACAGATTAAATATAATTTAGGTAACAGGAGTGTAAGTTGTCGCTGTGTGGGGTTTGTCTAAGTCAGGGGTGTCAGACTCATTTCCACTGAGGGCCACATCAGCATCATGGCTGCCCAAATAAATTAAACTACACCTTATTATATTGTAAATTACTGTTTCTGTATTCATTATGTATTCAAGTTTCAAATATTTAAATCATAATTATATTAAACTCGGGGTTTGTGGTTGTAAGAGGATCCATTACCTAGGTTTTGAAAAGCGGGAGCGATTCCTGGTTTTTCTTGTGGGCTAATTTAGCATATTTAGCCAGTGGCGGCTCCAGAACATTTTCATTGCAGTTGCTTAGGGGTTGCTAAACAATTGTATGGAGTTGCTGGACAATTTAATTGCAATACCAATTAAATAGCATAAATATGGATATGAATGTCATTACCGGCCTACTCATTCTAATCAGCGCTATCTGAAACTAGCGCGGATGCCATGAAACAGATAAAAAAAATCAATTTGAAGTTCGTTATTATAATTTTACCATATAGTCATGCCGCTTTTCACAGCAGTGAGAAATGCACATTAACAGCCCAGACTACAAATCATTTAACAATAACCTGTTCATCACATTTTAACCAGTTAATATTCACATAAGTACACATCAAAAGAGATCTGGCAGACTTACGCTTCAACAGATAGCCTCCATTTTGATGTCACTTTTCTAACGGCCCGGTTTTTTTCACGTTGACTTCGCGTGACCCCTGCAGGCCAGCTCTCGCGAGACTCTCATCGTTTTTAATCGTCTTCCTTTTATTTTGATTTAAAACAAAAACACATGAAATTAATTTTAAATTAAATTGTCACAATTTTTATTTAATTTAACACAATTAATATTTTTTTAATTTTTAATACTCTCCATTCTAGGGGTTGCTTTGAGGTTGCTAGGCCATATTTTGGGGTTGCTATAGCAACTGCAAGCTACCCCCTAGCGCCGCCCCTGTATTTAGCATGCTCCGTGTTTGATGTCAAAATCCCGACGTAGATTAAACTCTTTCACGACTGACACTGCCTCATAACACAAAAGACATGTTGGGGTTAGTTTGTAAAGGATTTTCTGAAGTCCATCAGTTCTGAAAATCGTCTTGATGTCTTGCTCATGGTGAAATACTGTTATCGTTGTGGGTAACGATGAAATGCATTATGGGAGATGCAGTTTATTGTTAATGTGCACTTTAAAGTGGTGTATGCTTATTTTAAGTCTTAAAATATTGGTTTAAAATTTAAGCCAATAATGCACAAGCTCTCGAGGGCCACATAAAATGATGTGACGGGCCACATTTGGCCTGCGGGCCTTATGTTTGACACATGTGGTCCATGTGGTCTCGGGTTTGGTTTCTGTTTTTTCAGGGTTTACTTGGTTTGGTCCATTATTCTTGTGTTGAAAATAACTTTACTTCAGTGACGTGCGGTCAGGTGAGGCAGGGGAGGCCGTGATTCACCTGCCATCATGGAAAGAAAGAAATGAAAATATATATATAAATTTTATATTTATCAATTGATTTGTACTATAAAGTAATTTTCCATTTAACTTCACCATTTTTAGATTATTTTTTATTCAAAATCGCAGAATTTTCACATTTACCATTCAAATACTGAGAAGATGCGGGCGGTGAGGCAGCACCCTGCTGAGCCTCATCATGGATTGCGCAATGACTCAGCTAACTGTGCTGCCATGCTATGTAGAGAGACCAGATCGCCGTCTCTTTGTATGTCACTATTAAAATGTTCAAACACGTTTGCTATATGAAATAAGTTTCCATAGTTTAGCTGATTTATATAATGAACAGCAACTATATGTGTGTAATGTGTTTCTTGTGCCGGCGCGATCATAAAACGGCTGAGAAGAGGCACGGGGGTGAGGCACGCACTTCTCCTGCCTCACGTTAGGGGGCACTAGTGAGCACAGGGATTCTTCTTGCGACACATTGGCTGCAGAATAAGTGACAGCAATCGCTGTCACTTATTCTGCAGAAGGAGCGGCGCATGGATTTCATTTATACGTAAAGGTAAGACCACAATAACTTTTTTCTAAATTAAATGTGCTTTTTTGTGCGCTACAGTTTGTATGTGTAAAGCATTTATATGCGAATGACGATAGGAGGTTTTTAGGTTTGTTCGGGAGGGTTCATATGCTTGTAAATCTGACTGATGAAGTCACTGCCTCTCCAGCCATGAATCTCACCGCACGTCACTGCTTTACTTCCTGGTTTAATTTGAAAGTTTGTTTAGATCTGTTCTACTTCCTTCAGTTCATCACCCTGATTGTTTGCAAAGTTTGTTCCTGGGTTTCTTTAAGTCTCTTTCCCTTCCTGCTGTCTACCGTCCATCTTCCTGCCCTGCTGTCTCTGGGTTTAGTGGATTACCCAGTTATCACTTTTTTTGTCAAAGAAAATACATTTTTGTTGGGAACTCCTGCCTCCTGCATTTGGGTCCTAACCTTAACCTCCTCACCTCCTTCAGCGTTTCTTTGTCGGAGTCTCGGGGTCTCTGGACGCATGGCGGTTCTGGGGCTCAGCCCTGTGACCTTCTGGTTGAACCACCTCCACCCACTGAACCACAACCACACAAGACTTTCTGGACCTCGTTCAGGAAATCTTCCTAAATCTGTGAAATAAATGACCTCCTCAGTAAAAACCTTCTCTGGATACAGAGTTGGTGGAGCCTATCAGTCATCCAGAACCCGACCAGGAACCAGGAACCAGGAACTTGGAGATGTAGAGGTGGGTGAACTTTGTCAGCTTGTTACTGACTCCTGGTGAGACCAGAACTGGACCACGGAGCTTCTGATCCCTGCGGGACCAAGACTTTAAGACCTGAGGAGTCACGCTGAAGGAGACGGTGGCAGCTCCAGATCCAGATCCAGATCCAGATCCACGTTAGCGGTCCGACAAGCAAAAAAGGAGCTTATGGTTTTATATCGCTGGAGATGTTGACACACATTTGGTTTTTTAATTGATTTTTACATTTTTACAAGAGAAGGATGGAAACATAATGTGGTCCAGAGGAGTGAAAAACAGAACAAGTAGATAAAACAAATAAACAATAAAAACAACAACAATAACAACAACCGTCAGCTCAGATCCATATAATTAAGATTACAGTAAAAAAGATTTAAAAAAATAAATAAATACAATTTGAGCATTCAAGAAAATCCCTGCAACATTATAGAAGAGATACCAGACTGTAGATACTTCAAATAGGGTCCCAAACATTGCGGAATTGATCCGTTTTTTAAATGTAATATGCATGTAAATACTCTAATGGCACCAGATTCAACCCCGCCAGCCTTTAACGGTTGGTACCGTCACTGATCCACTGGAACAGAACTTTCTTTCTACCTGCGTAAGCAACAATACAGTATAGCCTCTTATTATGTTTTAATGTTAAACAACGATTCGGGAGGTCCAGTATGAGCGACACCGGGTCCATTTCCAGCTTTAAACCAAATATCTTGTCCATTTCAGATAGTAACATTAGACCAATACATTTACAGTTTTAAACCAAATATCTTCTCCATTTCAGATAGTAACATTAGATCAATACATTTACAGTTTTAAACCAAATATCTTCTCCATTTCAGATAGTAACATTAGACCAGGGATTCCCAAAGTGGGGTGCGTGCACCCCCAGGAGTGCGCAAGCTGCCTCTAGGGGGTGCGCGGGATGAAAAATGTAATGGCGGTCTGATAATTTTTTTTGTTTTCACACATTAAAGATGTGTAAATAAACATTTCCTTTGTAAAATTTTAAATCAAAAACTGTAATTTTAATGAATAAATAAATGCAGGCTATTCAAAATGCACGTCATCTTAAAGTGAAGCGTAGAAGAAGAAGTTATATTCTTCTACCACTGCATTTGCACCTAGCTTGTGGCCTCTACTTTATTCATTCTCGCAAATATGCTCAATTGGCTGAAATCAGGGAAAATATCTTTATTGGAACTTTACTGGAATAGAATTAAAATTACTGGCGTTCAAATTTTATTTCCATAACCTGTGTTATGATGATGGGTTGTGTTAGTTCCATGGTCATTTAAACTTGCTGCAATTTTTGTTCAATGTTCAAAATATTCTAACATTTTCCTCAACTTATCTACTTTCTGCCACTGAGTCTGAGCATGTCATCCATCCTCTTTGCTCTTAAAAGTGGAAGCCTGCGCATAACTTTGTTTCATTATATTGGAACTGTGTTACAGTGTTTCAGTTTAATTTAAATGCGAGAGCGCATTGTTGTGATTGTGATTATTACGTTATATATGTGTTCTGGTCATTTTACCATGAATAAACATGGCGACTTTAATATGGCTATAATAAAGCTTGTTGCGTTTTTTTTAAGGGGTGGGTGATCGGGTTTGCGTCAACCTGGTTGAGACATAGAAGGGGGTGCGCGGCTAAAAAAGTTTGGGAACCGCTGCATTAGACCAATACATTTACAGTTTTAAACCAAATATCTTCCCCATTTCAGATAGTAACATTAGACCAATACACAAAAACAGTGAGTTAGGGTACCAATGTCATTCTTGCATTTAAGACAAGTGGGTGAGAGAGTTAGATTGAAATAATGTCTACGGTTGGGAGATTTGTGCGTTCTGTGTATAAGTTTTAACTACATTGCTTGGGCACGATTGCAAACTGAAACTGACTTCGCACATCTCCACACACTCTTCCACTCCTCATCATCAACTGTGATATTTAGCTTCTTCTCCCACGTTCCTTTAAGCTTCAACAACTTATTTGGGGTTATGAGATACATGTTGACACACATTTTAACAATCAGTGGGTTGGAAGCTTATCGGAGAGTAAATGCTAATGCTAATGCTAACGCACTGAAATGATAACAACAGAAAAGTAACTGTAATTATGCAGAAACTGACTCAGCTGCCACAGAGAGAGCGACTCTGTTGGAGCCCCTGGTGGCCGTTCAGTGAACTGCACGTTCGTGTCCCTCCAGGCTGGTCTCAGATTTGAACAGCAGCTGGGTTTATCTGCAGCTGAAGCGTTCAGCAGCCTCTGTTGTGGGTTTGTCTCTCAGCGTGGGCAGCTTATCCACCAGAGCTTTGTTTCCAGGACAGACTGCAGAACCTCAACAACAGATTAGTCCAACGGTGTTTGGACTGAAGTCCTGCAAATGAAAACGGGTCTTCAGGGAAGCTGCAGCTGGATCACAGTTCTGCGGCGCTTCTGTCCCTCTGATGTGGGCCAACAGAGGTTCAATGATGCATCACATCCTGTAAACACTTTTTAAAAACATACACATCACGGATCCACATATGAGTCCATGTGAACTAAACTGAATTCTGGTTGGAGGTTCGAACTGAGCTGAACAGAAGCACCATCTGGACCACAGCAGAGATTTACTGCAGCAGATTGGAGGGAGGACGTGCACGTGTGTGTGTGTGTGTGTGTGTGTGTGTGTGTGTGTGTGTGTGTGTGTCTATAATCTGGTTTCCAGCTCTGTTGTCATACAAACCTGACAGCGAGTGTAAACAAAGCTCAGAGTGAACAAAGCTCAGGACTTCAACTTCCATGAGTCGTTTTTACAGAAAAGGTTAGTTTTTTTGTTTTTTTTTTACTCACGTCTGAGATTTAGAAATAACACAATCACAGTACAGTTATAACACCAAACGATGTGAAGCAGGAATAATCAACACACGGGATTTCTGGATGGAAATCAGAGTTTTTTTCAGTATTACTGGTTAAAATGAATCAATGAAATAACCTCCATAAAAACACATCAGGAGCTGAGTGAAAAGTCTAAATTGTATTATTACTAGGGCTGGGCAACGATTAAAATTTTTAATTGCGATTAATCGCATGATTTCCCTGATTAATCACGATTAATTGCATTGTATACGCAAAATCAAATAATGAATTCAAAAGTAGTGTAAAATCCCCTTTTATTTAAATGTTCTGCTGCCATATGAACTAAAGTGTCATAACATTTGTTGATCAAACACTTTTAACATCAGCACTTGTCAGTAACACATATTTAGTGTAAATCTCATCTTAAAAAAATGTAAAGTAAAATAGAGCTTATTGCCACTGCCAGGACATTAATGTCATCCTATTTTATTTTAAAAATTTTTTTAAAAAGTCTACCAACAAAATGATCAGAACATTAAAACAGGTAATTTCTGAGGTAAAAGCAGAAACTTTTAACGGGGAGTTCAACTTGACAGTTGTTACAAATAACCTTGTTTCTGTTGAATCCTCCGTCTGGGAGAACTTTAAAATGAAATTGTCCATGTTAAAGTTCAGTAACTACCAATCCATGTATCAATCATTCTTTCCATTTGCAATTGTCAATCAAAAATTAAAAAAAATTAAAAAGTGACATTTTATTACGTTTTTCGTCTTTGAATCTAACACAAAAAAAATGAAAAAAAAAATCCCTGTTTTTTTATTTCAATTGTAGACTTGGATCAAAAATACGAAATTAAAAAACGGGCCACAGAACTGAATTTGTTTTATAATGGAGGACTGGACTTTCTGTTGTCGTTACACATCTGTGCCACTAGATGGAGCCGCACTGCAGTAACCAGCTAGAGAACAGCAGGACAGTGAACACATGGAGCAGATCTGATGGAACATGGAGGAATGACAACAAAGTTTTGTTGCAGTCCAGATTTTCTTTTTCAGACAGAATTGTTAATATTGCTACCTGAACTGTAAAGTTCACTGATTTTTACCGTTCTCCGTGTCTGTTTTAGCTTTTCCGCATGTTTACCTGCTAATTCTCTTCCGGTTCTGCAGCAGCCAGTAACAGACTTTTCAAAACAAAAGCATGTGAGCAACATGCGTTAACACGCGATAAAATAAATGTCAGCATTAATAAATTAATGCGTTAACTTGCCCAGCCCTAATTATTACTTTTGAAACCATCTCAGAGTTCTTCTAGCTCCGTCAGGATCCTCGCTTTTAAATTATTGTTAAAAACTGAGAATTCAGATGTGAAATAACCAAATAACCAAAACTAGTCACACAAGCCTGGAGATGAGTCTTATTTAGTTGGAATATCAGGATCTGTCCCAGAACATGTCAGGTTTTAAATTCAACTTCTGATTACCTGCATTTTCAAGAGTTTATAGAAAAGCAAAACATGTGAAAAATGATAAACGTTTGACTGAGAACTTCAGTATTAAACAACCAGTGAAGCTGATTTAAAACCGGCTCCATCCGGACAAATATTTTATTATTATTCATTTACAACACGGACAAAGTGCTTCTAGTTACTTTTTTAAATTATTATTTTCTCTTTGCCCACATTTAACATCTTTAAAGCAACATTTGAACATTTGAACAACGGACAGAACAAAACCCATCCTGGTTTATCAGCTGAGAACCGCGCAGGTGAGAACACCTGCTCCTGCCAGGTCCGCTTCATTTTCAGTCACGTGAAGCCTCCGGCGGGCGGGAATTTAGCGGGACGGAAAGACCAAAACATGTCGGCTGAAATGTGAATAACTGCAAAAGTTCACTAAATGAAGAACATCACTAGTTTAATCTCCTGGTGGTTATTTATTGTTTCTTTACTGAATCAGACATTTACAACTCTGTCCAACTATTCTAACATCCTCATACTGTCACACAGAGCAAATAAACACTCAAAAGTTGTTACATCTGCACTGCAACTGAATATGTAACTAATATTTTTTTTAAAAGACACAATTTTAATTTTCTCAAGCTACACATTTCATTTAAAACATTGTATTTATAATGCATTGTATGTTTAACATTTTTTTTTTTAAGTGAAAATGTGGAAAGTCATGATATTCCCCCGCGTACCACCAGAGGGCGCTCATGTACCACCGGTGGTACACGTACCACAGTTTGAGCACCACTGCTCTAGAATCCAATAGATTTATTTTATTTTATTTATGTTCTCTTTTTCACTCTGCCCTTTAGTACTCACTTATTTACTTACTTTCTTGGTGAAGGGGCGGAGCCAGATGTCCAGAAAAAAGGCCCACTTCTGTTCTCTAAATGGAACCAGAACAGCTTCTTTTAACATTTTACATTTCTATTCATTTAGTTTTTGCCCAAGCAAAAGAAAATAAAGCTTCATTGAACTTGTTTGTTTTGTTATAAACTGGTGCTGTAGAACTGAATTAGCTCAAATTTTATTAAAAAATAATTTCCACACAAATCAAGTTCTTTAATATCCTTAAACGACCTCTGAATGTCGAACGGTGGTTTTTTAACACATAAAAAAATAACATAGTTTGAATCCATGAAAGCAACATTTGGCTTCAGTAAAGAGCTGAAACAACCTGCTGTGGTTATTATTGATGATGATAATAACTGTATTATTATTATTGATCGGCCTGTGCGCGTCCATGAGTCAGAGATAATCCTAATCTGACTCTGAGACTCTCCAGCAGCGCAGGCTGCTCATCACCGACAGGGGGCGCTCTTGTTCCAGCATCAGACCCGGGGAGACCATTGAGCGCCCGGTCCTCAGCTGCACAATGATTTTTATTGGTAGACAATGGAGGCGCGCTTCACCCCCCCCACCCTTCACCCCCCCCCCCCCCAACCCCACCCCCCCCCACCCCCCCCCCCCCCCCACCCCCCCCCCCCCCCCCCCCCCCCCCCCCCCCCCCCCCCACAGAAACACGCGCGTGCGCGCGCTGTGTTTGCCGACACGAACTCGAACTATTACCGTCGCCGGGAAAACAAAGCCGCCCGCGCGCCCGTGCGCTTTTACGCACAAACACGCTGGATGAGGACGTGCGCTTTTACGCACGAGCTCGGGTCGGGATTTCTCCCGCGGAGGCCGCGTGACGCGCGTAAATACGGAACCGCGGAGATTAATGAGAGCAGATGAGATGATAGCAGGTGTGTGTTGTTGGAGGAGGTGTGTGTTGTTGTTGGGGGGGGGGGGGGGGGCGGCGGCGGGAAGAAGCAGGAAAAAAGATTTGTTGACAAAAGCAGCAACTTGGAGAAGCTCCTCCCCCCATAAATGAACTCTGCGAGTCGGAACCTCCTTAATTACTAATTTCTCTACATCCAAGCCGCTCTCTCTCCCTCCTCCCCCTACCCCCCTCCTCTCTCTCTCTCTCTTCACTCCTCCATCCATGCATCTCTCATCCTGACCCTCCTTTCTCTCCTCTGTCTCTCTTTCAGCCGGGGTAACGGAGGCGGACGAGCTTGGACTCCTTCTTGCTGTTATTTTTTTTTAAATTATTTTCAGTGTTCGTTTTTTGGGGGGGCATGGAGGATGTAAAAGACCCGCCGATCGTCCACCGGTCCTCCTCCTTCAGCATCAAGAGTCTCCTGCTGCCCTCCAAGTGCGACCGCGCGGACTCGGTCGTCCCCGCCGCCGCCGTCATCCCCGGGACTCTGTCTCCCTCTGCGGGCTCCGACTCCGAGAAGTCGCTGGAGCCACCGGAGGTGGAGTCCGCGGCTCCGGTGCCAGACCTAGAGAAGCCGGGAAAGGAGGAGCAGGGAGAGCACGAGGAGGAGGACGGTGGGGGAGGCGGAGGAGGGGACAAGGCGACACCGGAGCAAACACCCAACGGTAACAATACCAGCGCGAAGAACGGGAAATATGACAAACCTCCGTTCAGCTACAACGCCCTGATCATGATGGCCATCCGGCAGAGCCCGGAGAAGCGGCTCACCCTGAACGGCATCTACGAGTTCATCATGAAGAACTTCCCGTACTACCGGGAGCACAAGCAGGGCTGGCAGAACTCCATCCGGCACAACCTCAGCCTCAATAAGTGCTTCGTTAAGGTCCCCCGGCACTACGACGACCCGGGGAAGGGCAACTACTGGATGCTGGACCCGAGCAGCGACGACGTTTTCATCGGAGGGACCACCGGGAAGCTGCGCCGGCGCTCCGCCACCTCCCGGGGGAAGCTGGCGATGAAGCGCGGGCTGCGCTTCGCTCCTCTCGGTCTGGGGATTAACGAGCGCGCGAACAACCCGCTGTACTGGCAGATCTCCCCGTTCCTGTCCCTCCACCACCACCACCACCACCACCCGCACTACAACGGCTCATCAGCCGGGTTTCTGAACCAGGCGGCCGGCTATGGGTCGCTGCTGCCCGCCGTGGAGCAGCTGAGCAACGGGGACCTGAGCCGCTCCCTCCTCGGCGGCTCGGCCGCCGGCGCGCTGGGCTTGACGAACAGTTACGGCATGAACGCGTCTCCGGTGGGGCTGCTGTCCGGACAGACCGCCGGCTACTTTGTCTCAGGTACCCAACACGCTGCTGCAGCGGCACCGGGGCCGCCCGGAGGAGGACCGCAGCCTCCCCCGCCGCCGCATCCACCTCCACCGCACCTGCAGCAGGGCGCGCCGGGCTTCGGCGGCCTGAGCGCCGCCAGCTCCCCGCAGTCTCTGCTGTCGGACTCCCTCAGAAACAGCTCCCTACCGGCCTTCTCCCCGGGGGTGTCCGCGGGGTTCCCCGGGGTGCTGTCCCATCAAAAGAGAGTCACCCCGAACGCTTTCCTAAACTGAACTCCCCCTCCAACGACTGCAAATCTCCGCGGATGTGGACGCATAAAGGAAAAATAAGGAAAAAGTTGTTTAAAAAAATCAAAAAAAAAAAAAAAAAAACAAAGAAAAAAGTGATGAATACCAATCACGGACCGCATATATAAATAAATATATAAATATATGAAGTGAACTTTTATTTGGCCATATTCTCCCCGGAAGTGCAACGGGGTCGTTTGGATTATTTTTGCGCATTGAACTCAGAAAAGGGACAAAGTTTTGTTACCCGCGGGTTGTATAACTGTACATTAGACTTGCCAAAGGTAACAGTATATTTCAAGCTATTTATATCTTGTACAAAGGTTTTCAGTACTTTTTTTTAGTCGTTTATTTATGTTTTGTATTTATTGTACAATGTATTTAAATTTTATTTCTCAGTGTGTACTCGTCAGTATTAAGAGGAGAAAAAAAAGAAAAGGGGGAGACGGAGGGTTGAACTAAAACAGGCTGGATAATTATTTATTAATTCTGAGACAATCAAGGAGGAAAAAGACAATCAGAAGTGTTTATTTTCTTTTTATTTCAGAGGAAAGAGAACTTTCCAGGATGTCAGTGGAGGATAGATAAATAAACAAAGCCTTAAAATCAGAGACAATCAGGGTTTGTGGAAGCAAAAAGAAGCCTATAGATCATATCCGAACTCAGGTTTGACCCAAACAGGCCTCGATGGTGACAATAACAAAACCGAACCTGTTCCGGTGAAGAGTTTCCTTCAAAAAAATATCCAAACAAGTTCAGGTGTCTTTTTTATGAGTGACAGAACTGAGTAAATGTTTTTTTCTGCTACTTTTCAGGGTTAAATATAGAATCTTTGACCTTATTGCCCTTTAAATCTGATGAGAGAAGAAATAATTGGATATAAATGTTTTTGGAATAGAACTCTTCATAAAAAAATATGCAAAAGAAAGGGCGCGTCTAACTGGAGATTTTTATATGTTTAAGGCCCGTACTGTCCTTTTTCGGTTGAGCTGTGTGTGTTTGTGTGTGTGTGAGAGAGACTCAGCGAACTTAACACCTTCTGCGCATGTGCGCAAAGCCGCACACTGGAACGTGGAATAATTATACAAGAAGCGACACTTTTTACGCGCTGATGGGACTTTTTTGGAGGGGGGGTGAACACAGACGGAGTCTGCGGACAAACCTAAGGCCCCCGGGTCTCACATGGACACGGACACGCGTGAAACCAGAGCTTCCATGGAGGCGGGCGGCCTCCAACAACGAGCTCCGCTGTTTTCACGGAACTGCAACTTTTTGCGCACTTTGTTGAGGGTTTCATGCGCCAAAAACAGAGCTGAGAACGTGACCCACCTCGGAGCGGGTCGCCGGAGGAGCCCCGAACCTGCACGACAATCATCCAACCAGGAGCCCAGAGCTTCGGAACCACCTGCAACGACCGATATGCAACCGTTCAATGTTTTCATTTTAGTTTTAATTTGTCCTCAGATGAACTCACGTGTCGTGAACTGACTTTACTAGCTTCAGTTTTAGTGAAAAGACAACCTGGTGTTATGATTGTAAAAAAAAAAATAATAATAATCCGCAGTTTGTTTGTTTTTAATGAATTGAACTGGATTTAATTGGACTTCATTTTAAAATACTGCAGATTTCAGAAAAGGCCTTTTCATGATGTTCGAAGCACAAAAAAACTGTTTTTTCCACTTACTAATATTAAATAATAAATATATCATTTATGTTATTAAAATAAAACATGTAAAATGTTCAATACCATTTTAAAATATTTATTATATGGTTATAATGAACGTTTTCTTTTTTCTAAAATTCTAAAAATACGGAAAAAAAATGAATAAAATAATTCTAGTAGGGCATTTCAGGAATTTAATCTACTGTTTACATTGAACTAATTCCCGTTAATGATAAATAAATTACAGCTAAAACACCAGGATGTCTTTTCACCAAATATATCAGGATTTTCTGGTTATATTATATTTCCATTTAACTGCTTTGTTTAATCAATAAATATGCAATTGGATTTTTTTAAAAAAAAAGAAGAAAGTAGTAAATATTTATCTTTACTCATAGTATCCAGCGATAAAGCTGCAGCTTTAAGGCAAAATAAAAAGAAGAAAAATATCACTTTAAAAATAAAAGAGACATTTACACTCTCCCAAATGTTTTATTTAATCAACAATAAAAACGATTATTATTTGAAGTTTTTTCTGTGTCGACTCACAGAAATGTTACTGCAGGAGGAAGGTCAGATGATGGCTGGTCCTCTATCAGAGTATTGATCACTGAGGTATTGATCCACAGGTCTCAGGTCAGTCTGAGTTCTGCAGTCAAATCAAATTTGCAACGAAAACAACATTTAGATCATTCATTTCAAAATGATCGTTATTAAACTCAAAACTGCAGATTATGATCTTAAATATATGGATTACTTAGATTATTCTGGTCTGGGGCCTCTGATTGGATCAGAACCAGCATATATGGACTCTTTATGTCTGGATGTTGGTGAAACACAAACGGATCCTTAAATGGTCCCTTAAATGTCCCTTAAATGTCCCTTAAATGGTCCTGGACGGGACAGAACCGTCTCTAAACCATTAAAGTCCAGCAGGTCTCAGTTTCCGTTACTGGTTTTTCCATTTTGGGTTTGAAAAAAAATATATAAAACAGAAAAACACACAAAACAAAAAAAGAGAAAGCGTTGTTTTCCAGGTTTGTTTGTTTTTAATTTTTTGCACTTTTGTAGTTAGTGTTCACGTGTAAGAAGTGTTTGCTGTTTTCTGTTCAGATTGGATTTTTTTTTTTCTTGGATTTTTTTTTCAGACTAAACTTGATTAAAAAGGATAAAAACAACAGAAACAGTTTCTGTCTGATGATGTGAGCAGAAAAATAGTGTCATTTAAATCTAAAATCCCCTAAAAACTTTTCAAACAGTCATGGAAAAAATTATTAGACCACCATTTTTTCTTCACTTTCTTGTTTATTTTAATACCTGGTACCACTAAACGTCATCATGTGACTAAAACAGACAGAAAAGAAAACACTGAATGCATAAAAGCAGTGTTTTTGGCAGTACAACAACGCCATAGCTATTGATGTAAAAACTTAAGTGATTTAGGTTATAATCAAGAAAACCATGGAAAATGGTAAGATATCAGCTCTTAAATAAAACTCTTATGAGCAATCGTTGGTGTTATCGTTATGTTTGTCCAAACAAATGTACCTTTAGTTGTACCAGGCATTAAAATGAACAAGAAACTGAAGAAAACAAGGGTGGTCTAATAATTTTTTCCATGACTGTAGATAATGACTTTTATTAAATTTTCATCATCTTTTACACTTTTTATGAAACATTTTATACAGTTAAAAACATTTCTGTTGATGTTTTTATTTTCTTTCTAATTTTTTAAGACAGCAGCTCCTTTGACTGTATTTCTTTAAAACAGAGGTTTTACTTTAATTAATTACTTTCATTTATTGGCTAAATGTTTTGTTCCTTCTTTTTTTTGACACATAAATTTTTTTTTTTAATTTTATGGTAGGAGAAGGTTTAAATAATTAATTTCATTTCAATAATTATTGAATAATTTATTTCATGGCTAATTTTGGAGCCTTTATCTCCTCAAAAACGCTACTCTTTGGAAGACATTTTATTTATTTTTTAGATATTTAATTGATATAATTATCTCTATTTAAGCCCAGCGCCATTTTTAAAACTAGTTAAACTAGTTCAGCTGAACATGTTTGACTCTAATTGTCTTTTATTCCTGCAGCCTCAGGCTAAACCTGAAATGGTATTTATTATTCTGTGATGTTCTTCCTCCTCCTGATGGTCCTAACGAGTCTCTGGTATTAACGAGTCTCTGGTCCTAACGAGTCTCTGGTATTAACGAGTCTCTGGTTCTAACGAGTCTCTGGTATTAATGAGTCTCTGGTATTAACGAGTCTCTGGTCCTAACAAGTCTCTGGTCCTAACGAGTCTCTGGTCCTAACGAGTGTCTGGTATTAACGAGTCTCTGGTATTAACGAGTCTCTGGTCCTAACGAGTCTCTGGTCCTAACGAGTCTCTGGTATTAACGAGTCTCTGGTATAAACGAGTCTCTGGCCCTAATGAGTCTCTGGTCCTAACGAGTCTCTGGTATTAACGAGTCTCTGGTATTAACGAGTCTCTGGTCCTAACGAGTCTCTGGTCCTAACAAGTCTCTGGTATTAACGAGTCTCTGGTATTAACGAGTCTCTGGTATTAACGAGTCTCTGGTCTTAACGACTACGTTCCTCGTTAAGTTTCAGCGGGTCAGAAGTCCATGGAGCAGCAGAACTCTGGCTGTTCTGGCTTCATCTTCTCTCCTGATCTGGTTCGGTTCTGGGGGAAGGTTCCGGTTTAACCCAGGAGGTTTCTGGGAGTTTTGTCTGATTTGTTTCTAAACAGTTTTATTCCTCAGAGCATTAAAAACTAAAAAGAGAGAACATTTCTGGGGCAGATTGTCTGTTGTGGCCTTCGTTTTAGGGTTGGGAACCCTCAGTCACATGATTCCAGTAACTGCTGATGCCGTCTGATCACCTGTTATTGATGAATATCACTGCTACCTGTTGATGTTATCACTGCTAAAACTCCAGGTAATCAGCTGTTTTCATTGGGCTGCTCTTCCAGATATTCTGATAAAATTCAGAAACCACAGTCTCTGACATCCTCGTGACTTAAACATCTGATGTCACTGTTTTACTTTCTTAAAACATCCAGGATTTATGTTCAACGTCATGAAACGTTTGTTCAGCAGAATAATTAATAATCCATACAGCTGCATTAACGTCCCTGATGGTAAACTGAGAGGATAAAATGCTGCAGCATCAGTTACTCGCTCATATTTAGTGACAGGATGTGGACTGAAATGTCAATTCGGACGACTTATTTAAACCATAAAATCATGATTAGATAAAGTAGCAACAAAGCTGCAGCTGAGAAAAATATGACATTTATTATGAGAAAATTTGTGTTTGAAAAAGTGGAAACTGATTGATATTTGAAGGAGGAGATTTTCATTCAGGCGACAAAAAACGTGAGACCACCAGTAGTCCGAGGTCAAGTACAGACCACTGCAGCCTCTAGTGGTCGGTAGAGGAACTGCAGCCTCTAGTGGTCGGTAAAGAAACTGCAGCCTCTAGTGGTCGGTAGTGGAACTGCAGCCTCTAGTGGTCGGTAGTGGAACTGCATCCTCTTGTGGTCAGTAGAGGAACTGCAGCCTCTAGTGGTCGGTAGAGGAACTGCAGCCTCTAGTGGTCGGTAGAGGAACTGCAGCCTCTAGTGGTCGGTAGTGGAACTGCAGCCTCTGGTGGTCGGTAGTGGAACTGCAGCCTCTAGTGGTCGGTAGTGGAACTGCATCCTCTTGTGGTCAGTAGAGGAACTGCAGCCTCTAGTGGTCGGTAGAGGAACTGCAGCCCCTAGTGGTCGGTAGAGGAACTGCAGCCCCTGGTGGTCAGTAGAGGAACTGTAGCCTCTGGTGGTCGGTAGTGGAACTGCAGCCTCTAGTGGTCAGTAGATGAACTGCAGTCTCTAGTGGTCAGTAGAGGAACTGCATCCTCTAGTGGTCGGTAGTGGAAACTGCAGCCACTAGTGGTTGATAGTGGAACTGCAGCCTCTAGTGGTCGGTAGTGGAACTGCATCCTCTTGTGGTCAGCAGAGGAACTGCAGCCTCTAGTGGTTGGTAGAGGAACTGCAGCTTCTAGTGGTCGGTAGTGGAACTGCATCCTCTTGTGGTCAGTAGAAGAACTGCAGTCTCTAGTGGTCAGTAGAGGAACTGCATCCTCTAGTGGTCAGTAGTGGAACTGCATCCTCTTGTGGTCAGTAGAGGAACTGCAGCCTCTGGTGGTCGGTAGTGGAACTGCAGCCTCTAGTGGTCAGTAGATGAACTGCAGTCTCTAGTGGTCAGTAGAGGAACTGCATCCTCTAGTGGTCGGTAGTGGAACTGCAGCCTCTAGTGGTCGATAGTGGAACTGCATCCTCTAGTGGTCAGTAGTGGAACTGCATCCTCTTGTGGTCAGTAGAGGAACTGCAGCCTCTGGTGGTCGGTAGTGGAACTGCAGCCTCTAGTGGTCAGTAGATGAACTGCAGTCTCTAGTGGTCAGTAGAGGAACTGCATCCTCTAGTGGTCGGTAGTGGAACTGCAGCCTCTAGTGGTCGATAGTGGAACTGCAGCCTCTAGTGGTTGGTAGTGGAACTGCATCCTCTTGTGGTCAGTACAGGAACTGCAGCCTCTGGTGGTCGGTAGTGGAACTGCAGCCTCTAGTGGTCAGTAGATGAACTGCAGTCTCTAGTGGTCAGTAGAGGAACTGCATCCTCTAGTGGTCGGTAGTGGAACTGCAGCCTCTAGTGGTCGGTAGAGGAACTGCAGCCTCTGGTGGTTGATAGTGGAACTGCATCCTCTTGTGGTCAGTAGAGGAACTGCATCCTCTAGTGCAGGGATTCCCAAAGTGAGCTGGTGAGCCGTCGCGGTACTGCAGGTGGTCCGTGAGAGGTCATTAAAATTAAACAATTATGTTTTAAATTCTTTTTTAAAAATGTTTTAAATTACTGTAAAATGTTAACAAAATAATTAAAAACGTTAAGAAGTAACAAAACAAACCAGTTAAGTGTTATTCTACCGTCATCTTAACTTAATATGACAAGTGTCACCTTATTTGTTGACCCCTTACATCAATATCAGATCATGGCTCCTAGTCCTGTATGTTGGTCACAGATGTGATTAAAGGTTTCGGTGGGCCGCAGAGATTTTTCACATTTTAAATTGGGCCTTGGTATTCTGAAGTTTGGGAATGGCTGCTCTAGTGGTCGGTAGTGGAACTGCAGCCACTAGTGGTTGATAGTGGAACTGCAGCAGCCTCTAGTGGTCAGTAGAGGAACTGCAGTCTTTAGTGGTCGGTAGAGGAACTGCAGTCTCTAGTGGTCAGTAGAGGAACTGCATCCTCTAGTGGTCGGTAGTGGAACTGCAGTCTCTAGTGGTCGGTAGTGGAACTGCAGTCTCTAGTGGTCGGTAGTGGAACTGCAGTTTCTAGTGGTCAGTAGAGGAATTGCATCCTCTAGTGGTCGGTAGAGGAACTGCATCCTCTAGCGGTCGGTAGAGGAACTGCAGTCTCTAGTGGTCAGTAGAGGAACTGCAGCCTCTAGTGGTCGGTAGTGGAACTGCATCCTCTTGTGGTCAGTAGAGGAACTGCAGCCTCTGGTGGTCGGTAGTGGAACTGCAGCCTCTAGTGGTCAGTAGATGAACTGCAGTCTCTAGTGGTCAGTAGAGGAACTGCATCCTCTAGTGGTCGGTAGTGGAACTGCAGCCTCTAGTGGTCGGTAGAGGAACTGCAGCCTCTAGTGGTCGATAGTGGAACTGCAGCCTCTAGTGGTTGGTAGTGGAACTGCATCCTCTTGTGGTCAGTACAGGAACTGCAGCCTCTGGTGGTAGGTAGTGGAACTGCAGCCTCTAGTGGTCAGTAGATGAACTGCAGTCTCTAGTGGTCAGTAGAGGAACTGCATCCTCTAGTGGTCGGTAGTGGAACTGCAGCCTCTAGTGGTCGGTGGTAGAGGAAGTGCAGCCTCTGGTGGTTGATAGTGGAACTGCATCCTCTTGTGGTCAGTAGAGGAACTGCAGCCTCTAGTGGTCGGTAGTGGAACTGCATTCTCTTGTGGTCAATAGAAGAACTGCAGCCTCTAGTGGTCGGTAGTGGAACTGCAGCCTCTAGTGGTCAGTAGATGAACTGCAGTCTCTAGTGGTCAGTAGAGGAACTGCATCCTCTAGTGGTCGGTAGTGGAACTGCAGCCTCTAGTGGTCGATAGTGGAACTGCAGCCTCTAGTGGTTGGTAGTGGAACTGCATCCTCTTGTGGTCAGTACAGGAACTGCAGCCTCTGGTGGTCGGTAGTGGAACTGCAGCCTCTAGTGGTCAGTAGATGAACTGCAGTCTCTAGTGGTCAGTAGAGGAACTGCATCCTCTAGTGGTCGGTAGTGGAACTGCAGCCTCTAGTGGTCGGTAGAGGAACTGCAGCCTCTGGTGGTTGATAGTGGAACTGCATCCTCTTGTGGTCAGTAGAGGAACTGCATCCTCTAGTGCAGGGATTCCCAAAGTGAGCTGGTGAGCCGTCGCGGTACTGCAGGTGGTCCGTGAGAGGTCATTAAAATTAAACAATTATGTTTTAAATTCTTTTTTAAAAATGTTTTAAATTACTGTAAAATGTTAACAAAATAATTAAAAACGTTAAGAAGTAACAAAACAAACCAGTTAAGTGTTATTCTACCGTCATCTTAACTTAATATGACAAGTGTCACCTTATTTGTTGACCCCTTACATCAATATCAGATCATGGCTCCTAGTCCTGTATGTTGGTCACAGATGTGATTAAAGGTTTCGGTGGGCCGCAGAGATTTTTCACATTTTAAATTGGGCCTTGGTATTCTGAAGTTTGGGAATGGCTGCTCTAGTGGTCGGTAGTGGAACTGCAGCCACTAGTGGTTGATAGTGGAACTGCAGCCTCTAGTGGTCAGTAGAGGAACTGCAGTCTTTAGTGGTCGGTAGAGGAACTGCAGTCTCTAGTGGTCAGTAGAGGAACTGCATCCTCTAGTGGTCGGTAGTGGAACTGCAGTCTCTAGTGGTCGGTAGTGGAACTGCAGTCTCTAGTGGTCGGTAGTGGAACTGCAGTTTCTAGTGGTCAGTAGAGGAATTGCATCCTCTAGTGGTCGGTAGAGGAACTGCATCCTCTAGCGGTCGGTAGAGGAACTGCAGTCTCTAGTGGTCAGTAGAGGAACTGCAGCCTCTAGTGGTCGGTAGTGGAACTGCATCCTCTTGTGGTCAGTAGAGGAACTGCAGCCTCTGGTGGTCGGTAGTGGAACTGCAGCCTCTAGTGGTCAGTAGATGAACTGCAGTCTCTAGTGGTCAGTAGAGGAACTGCATCCTCTAGTGGTCGGTAGTGGAACTGCAGCCTCTAGTGGTCGGTAGAGGAACTGCAGCCTCTAGTGGTCGATAGTGGAACTGCAGCCTCTAGTGGTTGGTAGTGGAACTGCATCCTCTTGTGGTCAGTACAGGAACTGCAGCCTCTGGTGGTAGGTAGTGGAACTGCAGCCTCTAGTGGTCAGTAGATGAACTGCAGTCTCTAGTGGTCAGTAGAGGAACTGCATCCTCTAGTGGTCGGTAGTGGAACTGCAGCCTCTAGTGGTCGGTAGAGGAAGTGCAGCCTCTGGTGGTTGATAGTGGAACTGCATCCTCTTGTGGTCAGTAGAGGAACTGCAGCCTCTAGTGGTCGGTAGTGGAACTGCATTCTCTTGTGGTCAATAGAAGAACTGCAGCCTCTAGTGGTCGGTAGTGGAACTGCAGCCTCTAGTGGTCAGTAGATGAACTGCAGTCTCTAGTGGTCAGTAGAGGAACTGCATCCTCTAGTGGTCGGTAGTGGAACTGCAGTCTCTAGTGGTCGGTAGTGGAACTGCAGTCTCTAGTGGTCAGTAGAGGAACTGCATCCTCTAGCGGTCGGTAGAGGAACTGCAGTCACTAGTGGTCAGTAGAGGAACTGCATCCTCTAGTGGTAGGTAGAGGAACTGCATCCTCTAGCGGTCGGTAGAGGAACTGCATCCTCTAGTGGTCGGTGGTGGAACTGCAGTCTCTAGTGGTCGGTAGTGGAACTGCAGTCTCTAGTGGTCAGTAGAGGAATTGCATCCTCTAGCGGTCAGTAGAGGAACTGCAGTCACTAGTGGTCAGTAGAGGAACTGCATCCTCTAGTGTTCGGTAGAGGAACTGCATCCTCTAGCGGTCGGTAGAGGAACTGCAGTCACTAGTGGTCGGTAGAGGAACTGCAGCCTCTGGTGGTCTTTATATGATTTTTTCTCATTCAGTGACATGTTCCAAATTTTGACCTAACCCTAACCCTGTAAAAGAGGAGGAGTCAGAAAGTCTCTGACTCCGCCCCCTAAAACCGGCTGCTATGAATGTAGCTGTGAAGACATGGTTGTATTTCTGTATTTCTCTAACAGAGCAGTGATAGTAAGACACCAATGTCCACCAATCAAGACGTCTCTGCGTGGACTTTTTCCTGGTTCCTGTTCATGTGAGGACAACAGAGCACCTGATATTTACTGTTATCCTGCTTTTATCCAACTCTTACCAAGAAATCCCTTTTAAATTCCTTTTAAATGCTTTAAATGAATTTCTGACCAGGTGTTGCGGCCAAAAAGATCTAAAAAAAAGAAAACCCGTTCAGTGAAAAATGGACTGTTTTCTACCTGAGGTTGGTTTTGATGATCTCCTCCAGGTGTCCTTCATTGATCTGTTTATGGCTGAACCTCTGTTCCTGCCTTGGAAGCAGTGATCAGATTGATTCCCATCGTGATCAGCGGATTGATTCCCATCGTGATCACCAGATCGATTCCCATCGTGATCACCAGATCGATTCCCATCGTGATCACCAGATCTCATCTCTGCTGGAGTCATCACACCTGAATCCTGAATGCATAGATCAGAGACACTGTTGGAATTAAAGGGACAGCATTAGGCTGGTTTAAGTCATACCTATATGACAGGTTCCAGTTCATCCATGTTAATGACGTTTCTTCTACACGGACTAGGGTCTGCTATGGCGTTCCACAGGGCTCAGTTCTGGGACCAATCCTTTTCACTTTATACATGTTGCCCTTGGGAAGAATTATCCAGAGCCACAGCATAAACTTTCATTGCTACGCTGATGATACGCAGCTGTACTTATCTATGAAACCAGAAGAAACAAAACCTTTGGCTAAACTTCAAGGGTGTCTTAATGACATTAAGTCCTGGATGTCCTCTAACTTTTTGCTTCTAAACTCGGATAAAACAAAGGTTATTGTCTTTGGTCCCAAACACCTGAGGAATGGATTAACTGGGTTTCCGCTGGTTTCCAGCACAGCTGTGAAAAACCTTGGAGTCATTTTTGATCAGGATATGTCATTTAGGCAGCATATTAATCAGGTTTGTCAGACTGACTTTTTTCATCTCTGAAATATTGTCCTGTCTCTCCTCTCTCTGTCCTCCTTCCTCTCTGTCCTCCCTCCTCTCTCTGTCCTGTCTCTCCTCTTTTCTTTCTTTATCCAGCTGGTCTTCATCAGGAAGGTCCCTCCATATGAGCCAGGTCCTGCTCAAGGTTTCTTCCTCTTAAAGTGGAGTTTTTTCTTGCCACTGTTTGGCTTAAAGGTTTTTTCTCCCTCTGAAGGAGTTTTTTACCTCCATTATCATTGATTAGGATTTATATTTATATTTTATTTATATTAATATAATAATTTTAGTTAATGATATTCGCTTGGGGGTCATGATCTGGGTCTCTGTAAAGACCTGAAGACAGTTAACATTGAAACAGATGCTATACAAATAAAACTGAACTGAAAATGGGATTGAATAGATAGATAGATAGATAAATAGATGATAGATAGATAGATAGATAGATAGATAGATAGATAGATAGATAGATAGATAGATAGATAGATAGATAGATAGATAGATAGATAGATAGATAGATAGATAGATAGATAGATAGATAGATAGATAGATAGATAGATAGATAGATAGATAGATAGATAGATAGATAGATAGATAGATCTGTAAAACTAAAAAACGGGACTATTTCCAACCTGATGGGGTGAATTTGCAACAAAGCATCCTGAGTATTGATGACTGAATAATAATAGTGATCAAATAAAAGTTTAAAAAAGGAGAAGAGTTTTTAACGTGAAGGAGAAATGGTTGATGAACTCTCCAGAACCAGAAGCAGCTGAAGATGATCTCAGATCAGTTCATTTAGCATCAAAAGCAGAAAGAAAAGACTGAAAGGAGGAAGTGGGGCTGAAAGGTCGCAGCCTCCTGACCTGGTGTCAACCAAACAGGAAGCTTAAAGGGGCTTTAACGTTCAGGTGGAGCAGGACAAGCTTCCAGCTGGTCTTCACAACCAGAACCAGAACTGGATCAAAGCTGTGCCTGTTGACTGGAACTAATCAGGGTTTTAATCAGTCTGGTTTCTGCTGCTGAGACACAAACTCCAATTATTATCTATTTAAATCCTAAAAGTATTGATTATTCATGTCTCCGAGTCTCAGAAATAAATTTATTCATAACAACAAAGAGACAAAAATCCAGAAGAAAAGAGAGAATGAACAGAAGATACGAGATGAATTGAGCAGATAAAATCAAAGGATGCAGGAACGGTTTTAGAGGCTGAACTGCTGGACATATCTGGACACATCTGGAAAACAGAGCACAGCTGGCGTAACTGCTGGCCCCCACCAGGAGCAGCAGAGCAGCGGTTTCAGATGTCTCCTCGTTAGGGTTGGGAATCTAGAACCGGTTCCTGTAGAGAACCGGTTCTCTCTATAAACCGGTTCCTGTAGAGAACCAGTTCTCTACAGGAACTGGTTCTCTACTGATTCCTGTAGAGAACTGGTTCTCTACTGGTTCCTGTAGAGAACCAGTTCTCTACAGGAACCTGGTATATACGATCATCTTCTAAATGACCGTAAACGGTTCTCTACAGGAACCGGGTCCTGTAGAGAACCGGTTCCTGTAGAGAACCAGTTCCTGTAGAGAATCGGTTCCATGTGTTTCAATTCCATGGAATCGTTTGGCAGTTTATCCAGCGATTCTCTTATCGTTTCCAACCAGCACGAATCTCACGTAATTTACGCAAGTTACACACAGTCAATTCCAGAAAGCACTTACGTGATTAAGTTACGTCGGTTCAGCGCGCGCATTGGAGTTGTAAACAACAATGGCGCCCACCAGGTTCAAACGCTCCAAAGTTTGGCTTCACTTCACCAAAGAAAGATGGCAACAAGGCAACTAGCAGTCATTGTAAAGTGGAGATAACAGCGTCGGGAGGGAACACGGCTAACATGCAGAAACATTTGCGCACACAACATGTGATAATGAGTGTCGTGTTTTTTATGCTTCGGACTGACGGATCTCAACCCAGCAGCAGTAGCCAAGCTCTGGTAAGTAGCTATCCCACTGCCTATGTGCTTCTTTGTAAAACACGCTATAACATTAACGCTATGCTATTAAACCAATGCCTTCTGCATTACATTTAGAAGATGACCGTGACGAGAGAGAGAGAGTCTGGCTGGTTCAGAGGCTGGAAGACATGATTATTTTTCTGCTAAAGGATTGTTAATTCTTCATAGTATTTGCAGATTTGTACTGTTCAGTTGTATTTGATAGTATTTATCTTTCTTTAATATTATTTTTGAGTGCTTAGTGAGCTCATATATCCTTTTAAAAGGGAGATTTTTTTTCAGTTTTATTAGGAAAAATCAGTTAGTAAAATGTTACACATTCTTGTGTATTTGCACAGTTACATATTACAACAGTTAACACGTTATCCAGGCTTTGGGCCTCTTTTGACCTCGCTGTTGAGTTTGTAAGCTCGTGACTTCTAAGTAAAAAAAAATTGATACTAATAAAACTGTTAGTTCTCCTTTTTCCCCAAATTAGAATCGATAAGAGAATCGATAAAGAATCGAATCGTTAAACAGTATCAATAATGGAATCAGAATCGGAAAAACCTTATCAATTCCCATCCCTACTGCTCGTACGTGCGACTGGAGACTGAGCCACTGAACCCCTTCGGTTCGACCGGACCCCTGGGGTTCGACCGGACCCAGGTTCAGAGCTGCTCTGGACTCTTTCTCCACAGGTCTGCTGGGGTTCCCGGATCCTACGTGTAAACTGTCACAGCTCCAGATAGAAATGTGGCTTCTGCAAACTCTGCAGAAGAACTTTTAAAGGCCTGTAGTGGCCAGAACAGAGTATTGTGATATCGGTGAAAACTGTGACGCCAGTATGACTTCAGAGGTAATGAAATGCTGAAACATCTGGTGTTCACATCTGTCTGCTGCTGGTCTCAGGAGCTAAAAAGCTTCTTTAGACGCAGAAGAAAGTGAAACGTCGGTTTCCTTTAAAGAGAAAAACAGAACCTGGCAACGACAGCTGTATCTAACAGCAATAGCTAATTTAGGTAAAGCTCACGAACAGGGAGAACTTATAAAAACTAAAAATAGGCCAGTGAGTGTGCACGTGACTGGCCATGAGCGTTCCTTCCATCCAGATAGCTGCTGTCATGGTGCAGCTCCACCTCAGCATCCGTCCTGCTCCAGAACTTCCTGCTGCAGCAGCATCTGGACCCGTCCAGACTGATGGAGATCTGTTCCTGACGCTAGAGTTCGGGTTCAGGTTAACCCGAACCCGAACTCTGGCGCCTGGAGAACTTCCTGCTGCATCTGGACCACATCCAGACTGATGGAGATCTGTTCCTGACGCTAGGGTTAGGCCCTAACCCGAACCCTAGCGTAGGGAGAACTTCCTGACCACCGATCCAAAGCTCCAGTGCTTTAAAACGTCTGTCCTGAGACGTCCTGCAGTATCTAGAACATTCCTGGAAACTCAGAAACATCTCCTGGACTGTTGGGAGAAGAGTCTCGGAGGACACTTGGACACCACCCTTTGTTCATGTTTCCGGGCAGATTTATGAGTAATTTATTCCAGATTTATCTTTATCTGTTGGGGAAATCGACTGACGCCAGTAAAACATCCTGAGACCTTCCAGTCGGGGTTCACTTACTTACTTCTACACCCCAGACAGAATAGAGCATCTGTTGATGATCCGTGCATGTTCCACCCAAACCTGTCAGGTATCCTGTTTTGGCCGGGAAAGTCCCGTATTTTACTCTTCTCTCCCTTATTGGTATTTTTCCCGTAAATCTCCCGTATTTTAACCTGTGTTATTAAAAATAATAATACCGCATCGGGCGGAGTAAAAACAATAAAAACATTCACAATCTGAGATCTGTCCATTTCCTCGCAACAGGTGTGTCTGACCTCACACCAGTGGTCAGACACACCTGGATTGATCAGTTTGTCCAATAAAAAGAGCTGAAGTTCAGGAAGTAGTGCAGCTGTGATTTTAGATTTTTTTTACACCAAAAATGTGGAAGTTACTGGAGCTGGTTGGGATGGTGGGACTGGTCACGGCAGTCCAGAACTTGACAGGTACGGTTCCACCGTGACGGAGCAGCATGTCGCAGGGCAGAAGTGACAAAGACACTTAGATCCATGACCTGGAAAGTCCCCAGACCTTAATCCCATCAAGAACCTTGATCTGATCTGAAAGAGAAGGTGGACAGTCAGAGCTGTGGTCATCTCAGGACACATGGATCTCCATCGGTCAGGATTCGGTCCAGACGTTGGTACCCAGCATGTCAGACAGCTGAAGAACCGTAAACAGTTACTAGATGCTCATAAATGTTCTCCAGGATCAGATGGAAACACGTGAGAACATCTGAGGGCACTGGGAAGTGATGTCACGGCTAAAACCTTCAGCCGTGGCGTCCCAGCTGAGCGTCAGAGCTTTTACCAAAACAGGTTCAGGCCTCTGGAGACGCTGGAAACCGTCAGTCCAGGTGGTTTCTCTGTCCTCTCAGGTGGTTTCTCTGACCTTTTAGGTGGTGTCTCTGACCTCTCAGGTGATTTCTCTGACCTCTCAGGTGGTTTCTCTGACCTCTCAGGTGGTTTCTCTGACCTCTCAGGTGGTTTCTCTGACCTCTCAGGTCCTCTCAGGTGGTTTCTCTGACCTCTCAGATCCATTCTTTCTGTCTAACTCTTAAGTCTTCTTTTCTTTTCTCTGGAGTAGATAACGGTCCCGTCAGCAACGTTCAGCTCCACCAGTGAGCTGCAGGAACCTCCAGCTCCTCCCAGGAGCCGCTCTGATGCCAAAACAGGGTTTTTACCAGGTGAACGCCGTCGTTGGGTCTGACTCTGGTTAACGCCAGCTTCAGACATGCCAGGAGCAGGACCAGGACCGGGCTGGATGCCTGAGCCTGGTTGTTGTCTATTCATCCTGGTCCTCATTAATGGAGCGGGACCGGGTCACCTGATCTTCTCTGATGATGCTCACGGCTGATGGAGAGGAGGACGGCAGCAGCATCTGAACGATGAGGGAAGATGGGTTAGGGGTGAGAGATGAGTCGTGTCTGTAGGAGGGGAGGGGGGCAACATGGCTTCCACCGAAACGACGTCATGGGACAGTAAATCAGTCCAACAGAATCCACAAGTGGATGACAGTAATCTGAGCAGAACCTTCCAGTCATAATAAAGCTGTGATGGAGTCTGGATGTCTCTGCAGAATAAAAGCAGCAGCAGATGTCCGCTCGGTGACCTCCACCCTCTCAGCTCTCTATCGGCTGCCATCATGTCACGGATTTCCGCCCGGAGTCTGTTTGATGGGAGCGTTTCAGATATGAAAACATGCGCCTGCAGATATGGCCACTGCTGAGCAGCCGTTCACGCCTGACTGGGCCAGAAAAGCCTCCAGGACGCCGTTGAACGCCCCCGTAGGAGCTCCGAGGAGACCGGAGCTACATCCGACCGGAGCTACATCCAACCGGAGCTACATCAGACCGGAGCTACATCCGACCGGAGCTACATCCGACCGGAGCTACATCCGACCGGAGCTACAACCCACCGGAGCTACATCTGACCGGAGCTACATCCGACCGCTACACCCACCGGAGCTACAATCCGACCCACTCCACCGGAGCTACATCCGACCGGAGCTACATCCGACCGGAGCTACAACCCACCGGAGCTACATCCGACCGGAGCTACATCCGACCGGAGCTACATCAGACCGGAGCTACATCCGACCGGAGCTACAACCCACCGGAGCTACAACCCACCGGAGCTACATCCGACCGGAGCTACATCCGACCGGAGCTACAACCCACCGGAGCTACATCCGACCGGAGCTACATCCGACCGGAGCTACATCCGACCGGAGCTACATCCGACCGAGCTACATCAGACCGGAGCTACATCCGACCGGAGCTACATCCGACCGAGATACATCAGACCGGAGCTACATCCGACCGGAGCTACATCCGACCGAGCTACATCAGACCGGAGCTACATCCGACCGGAGCTACATCCGACCGGAGCTACATCCGACGACATGAACAGAAAACCAGACACTGATGGGAGGAAAAGTTAAACTGGAAAAGAGAATGAGTTGAATTAAAGAGTGCAGACTGTAGCTGGAGCAGCTAATAACTCCAGAAACCTGGAATTACGGCGGAAAAACAAAGGTCAACAACCACAGGTAAAGGCTGTCCCGGAAACTAGCAGATCGGACTCAAGCGTTGTGATTGGTCGAACTCCTGAAGGCTTGCTGATGGGCGGAGCTAATGGGTTAGGGTTAGCTGACTAGCTCATATCCAGAACAGACACTGATCCCAGGTCTGTTTGTTTCACGTGGATGTGACGCATAAGCCACAATCAGTCGGTCCCACCAGGACCAGAACCATGTGGTCCAGCCAGGAGCATCTCAGAAGCTGAGCTCTTCCCAGAGCTGCCAGGTCATGAGATTACAGGTTTACCTGAAGGTTTCAAGATCACCTGGGGGTTGGATGCTCCACTGGACTGTGATCTGGTGACTGTGGAGGCCCCTTGAGGACAGTGGAGATGGTCAGGAACAATCCTCAGGTAGACTGTGGTGTTTAAACCAGGATCAGCTGGTACTGAGAACATCTCTTCCAGACCATCAGAGCACCAGCAGCAGCCTGAAATGTTGGTGGACCAGGATGGATCCAGGCTCTCATGTTGGTTTCATCTGGATATACCAGCTGAAATCCAGACTCATCAGACCAGACCAGGTTTTTTCTGTCTTCTGTTGTCCAGTTCTGGTGAGTCTGTGAATCGTAGCCTCAGTGACTCCTGCTGTGGTCTTCTGCTGCTGGAGAACATCTGCTTCAAGGTTCCAGTGTTATTCAGAGATGGTGTTCTGCAGACCTTGGTTGAGTTCCTGTTGTCTTTCTATCATCTCCAACCAGTGGCTTCAAGCAGTTTCTGCTCTGGTTTCTGGTGTCCATCACGCTCAGCTGTTCTGTGTTCAGCTCACAGCTCCAGTGGGTTAGGGTTGGGGGGGGGTTGTTTGGAGGTTTTTCTTAATCCTGATTGATTTTTAATCCTGAGCCAGACAGCGAAGTCAAGAGAAAGGAAACAGCGCCTGAAAGCAAAAATTCAGGAAGCGTTCAAGCCCGGCCCGTTTGGCTCGGCTGAGGCGCCGTCGTCCTTCTGGCTCGGTTAATGTGAACACCTGTGAAGGTTGGTAGATACCTGAAGGAGACCACTGGGAACGCTGGTCTGCTCCTCCAGGAAACACCTGCTGGCCTCATCTAAACTCTTCTGACGCTCAGATCTGATGAAGGTGGTTTTCTGTTAAACCTGCTTGTCAGAACCGTTTAGAGGTTCAAACATCTTTGGAGACGTAGAGACTGAGATGATGGACTCAGACTCAAACTACAGACTCTCTGGACTCGTCACTTTATTCTAATCTGATTTAGTTTTATTAATTTAATTGAATTTCTTTATTTTTGTAATGTTCCTCAGAAAGCTGAACCAGTTTTTTTCAGAAAGTTTTCAAAGTTTAAAGTTAAACAACAACGTTATTCTTTAATAGACTTCTGCTTGTTCTTTTTAATTATGTTACATTTACAAAGAAGATGGTTTGACAGAGAAATTAATTGATTTTTATATTCTAATTTTCTGATGAATATTTTAGCAGCATGTTGTCAGATATTAAATAAAACCATTGTGAACCGTCAGCAGGAAGAACAGTCAAGCTCTTTATTTCTACTTTTTAGTTTTAGTTTTAGTTGATTAAAGTCTTTAAAACTGAATTAATTCACTCATCAGATGTGTCTTTGTTATCAGCTGTTAAATCACCACCAACGTTTTATTTTTATGCTTTTATCGTTTTTATTTTACTAATGTTTTACCTCTTCTATTTAATAAATAAATATACATTTATTGAATAACTTGTTTTACAAGTTATTTAACAAAAAGATATAATAATAAATATATATTGTGCAAAATATATTATTATTATTATTATTATTATTATTTTATATAATATAAACAATAATAACAACTCGTTTTACATGTTATTTCATAAATGTGTATGTATTTAATAAACAAATACAAATAAATAAATATAGAAATAATAATAAATATTTTGTATATATTTTTATTATTGTATATAACAATCTATAAACAATAATAATAAATAACTTAAGTTATTTAATAGATAAATATAGATCATAAACAATTATTATTTATTAATAATAATACTATTTAATAAATAAAGATAAATTGCCTTATATTCTGAGAGTTCAATGGAAAGTTGTTTTGTGATGAAAAAAAGTCTGAATTTTCTTTTATTCCAATTTACAAAATGAACTGTGGACAAAAAGAAAGAAAACATAAAAACATACATTTCTAAAAATTTGAGACGTAATGACAAAATTTAAAAAAAATTTGCACAAAAAGTTTCAATTTTGCAAAATTTGCAAACTGAAACTGAAAATAAACTGGACTGAAACTGGAAATAAACTCAAAATAAAATGAAAATAAACTGGAAATAAACCAGAAATAAACTCAAAATAAACTCAAAATAAATTGGAAATAAACTGGGCTGAAACTGGAAATAAACTAGTAACAAACTGGGGCGCTGAGACAGATGTACATAAATGTTCATACGTCCTCCAGAACCGTGTGAGATGCTGAAAAGGTCGTGACGTCTCTGCTGCTGACGAATCTAAAACGATGTCTTGGGTCTCTGAAGTCATTGTTTCCTGTCTGTTAACTCTTTAGCTCCTCCAGAGGTTCCAGACTGGAAAAGACGACGTTGTTGTTGTATAATAAAAAGATCTTTTTCTGGTGCAGCATCACACTATCGTTTCTGTTTTTACAGTTGTTCACATAAAAGTGAAACTAATAATGACGTTGGTTCAACTGAACCACTAAACCAGAGTTTATGTCTTCACGCAGAAGCTGCACGAAGACATAAACTCTGGTTTTCAGAGTTGGTGCTGTGAACGCAGGAGTCTCTGCTGTAGCGTTTCTGGAGCTCAGACTCTTATGTGACCTGCTGGTTTTTGGAGGACGCCATGTGTCCTGGTTGAGGGTTCGGGACTCTGAGTTCAGTCTGATCTGCTGCAGGGCTGAAGTTTGATGTTTCCTGCTGAACAACAGAGTCCATGAGAGGTCATGAGCTCCAGCTCCTAGGCTCTTGCCGATTGTGCTAGCTTAATTTTTGGCATAATCTGAGGAATTGATTATAATTTTTGCCCTTTCCAAAAGTAGCACTGCTAGCATAAGCCGTATATTTTCTTGTCTTAATAGCACAATTTTAGAATAATTCAAGAGAACGAAGAGATTATTCAATGTTAAATTTGTTATCCAGGCATGGTTTAGTTTTAACTGTATTTGTTTTTATTTGTTTTGAAACCCAGCGCGCGCTGCTAGCACACGCACAGTTCTTTGTTTACTCGAAATTTGCATACTTTACCATGGTAACTGGAGCAAACTGTGTCATGCTCTGCTACACGCGATGGTTAGCAAGCTATCCGCGGATAGTTATCCACCACACTATCCAGGCTTTGTGCAACCTATTTTTGTTCGTTGGATAACAATCCGCTGGATAGCAGATTTATCTGCCGTATAGGCCTAACCACCGGATAAAGTTACCCAGGTTTTGAACAACTGGGCCCAGAACGTCAGGCCAGGGTTAATAAAATACATTTTCAAACTGGTCTTGTGAGTTGTGAAGTTTGTGCACAGAATAATTTTTTTGAAAAGTAGCATAATTTTGAAAAACGAGCATAATCTGAGCATAATTTAGGCAAAAAAACGAGCACTGCCACTAGCATAATATGCTACTTTTACAAGCACAATTGGCAAATGCCTACCAGCTCCACTGAGGTAATCCGGTCCTGATCAGAGCGGCTCAGGTCCAGCAGCTGGACCAGGACCAGCAGAGAGAAGAAAGAACAGAAGAACAGAGTCCTCTGCTCCACTGTGAAGCTCCTGATGGCTCTGGACCTTCTGGACCTTCTGGTCCATATTTGCTCCATAAAATAAATGAAGAAATCATCCAGTTACTGATCATTTAAAGCTCAAAGATGCTGTACTTTAAAATACCAGCATTAATATTCTGGACTCATGCTGTTTTTTCCTCTTTTGCTCCTAATTGTGAACTTTTTTTTCACTTTTCAATTGCAGAACTTTGAAATCAGATATTATGTTTTCTCATATCATATATTCTATTATATATATATATTTATTTTCTTTATTTTTAAGTAAAAAGTATTAGTTTGTTTTTTTTTAATGGTTGTAAATGTTGCTTTTTTATTTAACAGGATTAAAACTCCTTCCAGGATTTAAAAACACTTCCTGCTGAACATCGCAGAAATTTGTGTTGTTTTTTTTAAGTGACAGAAGAAATCGACGTCGGAGTTCAAATATTTGAACCTTTTCGGAGTTAAAAGGCCTGAAATCTTTCCTCTTCTGATCAGAATCAATGAAGCTGAGATTAAAAGAGTTTTAATGGTTGTTTTTATCCAGTGATGCTGAAGGAAGGTCTCGCGCCTCCTGAACCTGCGGGTTTTATTCTCCTTTAGTTTTAGGACTTTAGTGTCTTTTTTATTTTTTTAGACGGCTTTTTTCCACCTGCAGGAACAAATTTAATCTCTTCATTTGAACAACTGCGGTTTATTTGGGGTTGAAACGGGAAGAGTCTGAGTCTGCAGGACTTCATCATCATTAACACTCAGACGGACAGACAGACGCTAACAGCTTCTGTCACATCCTGTTATCTCCACGAGCGGGAAACAACCGGATGGATGAGAAGAAACCCTGAAGCCAGGAGTACGGGAGGAAGAGGAGGAGAGAGCTCTGCTTCTTTTTTCCCTTTTAATGTTTGAAAACAGTGAAACGCACCCAGCTATGACGCTGAAAGCTGCGTTTGTTCTGGAAATAAATCCAGATGTTTCAGATGCGTTTGGATGAAACTGATTCTGAGAGCAAAATAAACACTGGCAGAAGTTTAGAAAGACATTTCCATTCCAGAAACTTCTGTTTTTTCTGCAGATCGGTCCAGGCTCGGTCTCATCTCTAAAGACAGTCTCCTTATTTCAGTCCCTGACGCAGTAAAACGGTCCTGACAGAAGGGAAGAGTGAAGAAAATAACAGTCGTCAGGATTTCCCAGCATGCTGAGGGGTCAGTGAAGGCAGCACAGCTCTGCTGATTCGGTGAATTTATAAACGAAATTTACTGAAAAATGTTTCCGTTCCTTTGGTTTTTATATTCTGAGTCTGAGGTAGGGTTTTTCTTTTTTTTTAACAGCCTGATGCATTTAAAAAAAGAGTGTTTATTAGTTTGAATTTGTTTGTTTATGGATTGTTGGGAGATAATGAGCTGATTGATGAGTCCTGACGTCAGAGACAAAAGATGAAGATGCAAAATAAAAGGACTTCAGAAGCTCCGCTGGTCCTGACCTTCACAGCTCAGAGACACTGGGGGACACTGGGGACACTGGGAGATACTGGGGGACACTGGTGGACACAGGGGACACTGGGAGATACTGGGGGACACTGGGAGATACTGGGGGACACTGGTGGACACTGGGGGACACTGGGAGACACTGAGAGATACTGGGAGAGACTGGAAGATACTGGGGGATACTGAGAGACACTGGGGGGGACACTGGGAGATACTGGGGGGACGCTGGGAGATACTGGGAGAGACTGGGAGAGACTGGGGAAAGCAGCAGGACGGTTCAGACTTCAAAAGCTAAATAAATAAATGAAACTAATAAATAAATTAAAAAGCAGGAGGGCGTTTTCAGACACAGTCGACTTCAGGACAAATGAATTTAAAAAGATAAAAATAAATTAAAATTAAAATAAAAAATATTGGTTTCACAATAAAATAAACAAGAACTGAATAAAAATGAAATACAATAAATTAAGAATTAATTGTATAAATAAAATAAATAAAAATCATGGTTAAATAATAAAATTAAAAATAATCAAATTAAAAAATGAATTAAAATTTGAGTAGAATTATGGTTGAAAAATAAAATAGAATATATATTTTATTTTAAAATAATAAAATAAAAATAAAATATTTACTGTCTAAGTTTTATTTCCACAGTTGAAATAACGAGGTTAATGAGTCTTTTTATTTTCTTACATATTTGTGTATTAATTTGTAAATTGTGTGTTTCAGAGTAAAAACGTTCAGCTGCAGAAATAAAAATGAATTTAACTGAATAAAATGAGACATTAGACCAGATTATTATCATTATTATTATTATTATTATTATTATTATTATTATTATTATTATTATTATTATTATTCTGAGCAGAAAACTGTTTCACTTTGAGCAAAATAATCAATTTAACTGAAAAATGACAGAAATCAAAACTACTGGATCACTTTAATTCTATAACAGATGTAGAGTTTTAATATTTAAAGTGACATGTCCACCTGTCCACCTGTCCAGGTGTCCACTTGTCTTTACACCTAGACAGACCTGGGACAGAGTCCAGCAGATCTCTGAGACCCTGCAGAGCATTAAATATTGATGATGGATGGATGATTGATGGATGGATGATGGATGGATGGAAGGAAGGATGGATAGATGGATGGACAGATGGACAGATGGCAGACGGATGGATGAATGGATGGATGAATGGATGGATGGATGGACGGATGGACAGATGGATGGAAGGATGGATGGATGGATGGATTGATGGATGGATAGATGGATAGATGGATGGATGGATGGATGGATGAATAGATGGACGGAGGGAGGGATGTTTTGGGAATGAAAGTGTCCTGAACAGAAACCTGATGGTTTCCAGTCCGGCAGCCTGACTGTTTTCTGAGAGCTCGTTTGTTGTCCTCGTTAACAAAACGGCAGAAAACAAACGTCATGTAGAATCACAGAGCTCATCTGAGCGAGGAGGCGGGACATGCCCCCCCCCCCCCCCCCCCCAACAGACATAATAAAACCGTAAAAACCTGAAAACCAGCTTTGACTCGTTGACGCTCGTCGTTGCGTTTTAACGAACTGCTCGGAGCTCGTTGGAGGAAACTGAGCTAAAGTCTCCTTAAGTCCCTCATTAGCATAAATTTTCATCTTTTCTGGTTTAAATGAGGTTACTTCCAGGCTAACGAGGTCCTAACGGCTGTAAAACGATCCTGATTGATCTCCTAATGTTTACAAACTCACCTCCACGTGACCTCCGGACATCTTAAAGCTCTGAATATAAAACCTCAAATCTGCTTTTATTGGAGGGATTAGCACACGTGTAGCTCAATTAGCAAACAGCTAATCTTTGTCATTTTTCCGCTCTGGGCCTCTGGTCGCTCCGTTGTTGTGACACACTTTCTAATTCCTTGTCTGTTTGATGGCGACGCAGATGTGAAAAGTTTAAAGTGTGAAACTAAGGAGTCGTGCTTCCTAAAGCGAAAAGGTTAAAGGCGTGTTTGCGTGGCGTTGGAGCAGTTTTGACAACCGTTTGAGGACGGTCGTTGGGGCAACGCTCCCGTCCTCCTTTTTAAACTCGCCGGAGAGTTCGGGTCCGAGCGTGGCTTCATGGCGCCGTCGTTGGGGCCTGAACTCTCCATGGCCTCTTTAAAGGGCATCGGCCAAACTGCAGAAAAACCCAGCTGCAGTATTTTCAAACAAACAACGGCGCCGCGACCCGGCGCTTGCTCCCACCCCGCCCCCTGGTGAAGATCGCGTGCAGAATCCAGGCAACCCCGAGTGAGCCGAGGGAGCGCTCGCTGCATCTGCACATCCCGGGCGGCGTGACCTGCCCTTCCCTTCGCTAAACAGCTCAGCCGTGTGGGGGCCGGCCGACTCACCGAGCATGCTCAGTAGCCGCCACAGCGTTTCGTGACAACACTAACATTCTGCATGGATCACTGGCACGCAGAGTCACTTCCAATTAGACTGATCTCAATCTTCGCCGCCGTTTCGTGTAGTTTTTTTCGCCTTATGCGGCGCGTCACCGCCCGACCGGCCAACGGGATTGCCGATCTCCAGGCTGGCTCCACCCCCTGCCCCTCCTCCTCACCTCTCTTCGCTCTTTACTCTGTGAGAGGTCCAACCTTCACCCTTCCTCCCATTTTTGTTTTCCTATAAACGAAGCGGAGGAAGGGGCGGTCCCGACCTGCTCTTCATCCTCACCTCGTGGCTTCACGCTCCGTTGCCTATGCAGCTTCCTTTCCTGCTGCGCCCGATCTTCTTTCTTCCCTCCTTCCTGTCTCCTCGCCTCCTTCCTCTCCACTCTGCTGGAAACCTCCACGGAAAAAAAAAAATCATATTTCCAGTGCCGGTCGCCATTTCTGACGTGCTTTCTCCTCCTGAGCTCGTCACGAGGAAGGATGCTGAACGCGTGGAGGAGGTTGAAAATGACGGCGGTTAATTCAGCAACCACCACCCCCCCCTCCCCCCACGGAGACGGTCCCATCCTCCTCCGCTGAGTTGCCACTTCCTCGCTAACGAGCGGGACCAAAGAGAAAAGCCTCTGTTCAGGTTTAATCCACACTTCCATCCTCGACACTCTCCCATCCAGCCTCACAGCAGCCAGGTCAGAGGTCAGAGGTCAGAGAGCCCTGACCGCAGGTGCACCGAAAACACCGTGACATCAGACGCTTCACGGTTTCTATCAGCAGGAAGAAACTAAACCAAAGAAAAACCTCATCTCCAAGAATGTTTCTGTAAAATATGTTCATAAAGACCAAATTCAATGATTCACAAATCTCATAAGTCCAGATTTTACTCAGAATGAAACATAGAAAAGTTATCAGATATTGAGAGAGTCATTTTATTATTCCATGAAAGTTTTTTGCTCATTATGAATTTAGATGGCTGGAAACTAAGCGGTTCTTAGAAGAAACACCTTAAATAACATTTCAGGTCAACGGTCTCCTGGACCGAAGGACAACAGTCTCCTGAACTGAAGGTCAATGGTCTACTAGACCGAAGGTCAACGGTCTCCTGGACCGAAGGTCAACAGTCTCCTGGATCTAAGGTCAACGGTCTCCTGAACTGAAGGTCAACGGTCTCCTGAACTGATGGTCAATGGTCTCTTGGACCGCAGGTCAATGGTCTCCTGAACCGAAGGTCAACGGTCTACTGAACTGAAGGTCAACGGTCTCCTGGACCGAAGGTCAACAGTCTCCTGGACCGAAGGTCAACAGTCACCTGAACTGAAGGTCAACGGTCTCCTGGACCGTAGGTCAACGGTCTACTGAACTGACGGTCAACGGTCTCCTAGACAAGGGGTCAACGGTCTCCTGAACTGAAGGTCAACGGTCTCCTGGACTGAAGGTCAACAGACGCTATACAAATTGAATTGAATTGAGTTGAATTGAATCTTTGTTACATTAACCGATGGAGACTTTGTGGAAACAGTTCAGAGTGTTTTAGAAGAGATGTGAACAACGAGAGGTTCTACTTAGAAGTCCAAAAGAACATTTTATTTGACATCACTCATCAACAAGACATAAACAAGACATGGAGACATATGAGCATCTACCACACCAGTGGAGAACAACAAGCTCAGAACTTTTAACATTTTCATGAATGCTGAAACACTTCATAAGTTTTGTTTGTGCACAAATAAATTATTCTTGTGTTTTGAATGACGGTCGGTCTTTCAGGAAAGACCTTCCATATTTCAGCAGGATGATGCTCAAGCACATCCTGCATCCATCACAGCAGCAGGACTCCACAGGAGAAGAGTCCAGCTGCCTGACTGGCCTGCTAGTGCTCCAGATGTTTCACCAGCTGAAAACATCTAGAGCATCAGAGTAAAAGTACAGCCAAGAGGATCCAGGACTCTCAAGCGGCTCCAGTCCGTGACCTCCTGTGCTCCCAGCTGCAGGTGAACAGTTGTTAGAAGAAGAGGGGATGCTACACGGTGATAAACATCACCATTAAGAGCAATAGTTCAACCCAGTCTCTCTGAATTTCAGCAGGCACAGTTCACCAGCGAAGGTCAGACCGGATTTCCACTGATCACTGACGGACAGACCGGACAGGCCGGCAGAACTCAGGCAGACAGGGAGGAAAGATGGAAGCGACAGAAACGAGAGGAAAACATCAAGCTGGACAGACGGCCAGTCAGTCAAACAGACGAGTGGTGGACAAGCGTGTGAACTGGACAAACTGGAAGGCAGACTGGCAAACTGCCACAGAGTCGGACAAACGGACTGAGACACGTTTAACGCCGTGTCAGAGTTTCTTTTGTGCACTTTGGTTTGAAATTAGCTGCAGGTTCATTCAGTGTTCAAGTCTGGCTCAGATGCCGGGAGCTGGTTTTATTACCGACAGTTCTGACAGAAAACATCTTCCTCCTCCACTGCTCTCAGTCAACCGCCAAGAATGGCAGTTCCCTGGAAAAGTTCTCGTCCTCTTCTGTGACGGCAGCATGAATGCAGAAGAGGTTTCAGAGCAACTTGTTCTGCCTTCAGCACCTTCAGCACCTTCAGCACCTTCAACACCTAATTTCCAGAAACATCACTGAACCTTTCAACAAGATGATGCAAAACCACATTCAGCACACATGTGAAACCCAGTCTGGAGCTTTGAGGAGCTCAGTCTGGAGCTCAATCTGGAGCTCAGTCTGGACGTCTTAGGAGCTCAGTCTGGAGCTCAGTCTGGAGCTCAGTCTGGAGCTTAGTCTGAAGCTCAGTCTATAGGTCTGTGGAGCTCAGTCTGGAGCTCAGTCTGGAGTTCAGTCTGGAGCTCTGAGGAGCTCAGTCTGGAAGCTCAGTCTAGAGTTTAGTCTGGAGGTCTGTGGAGCTCAGTCTGGAGCTCAGTCTGGAGGTCTTAGGAGCTCAGTCTGAAGCTCAGTCTGGAGTTCAGTCTGAAGCTCAGTCTGAAGGGTCTGTGAAGCTCAGTCTGGAGCTCAGTCTGGAGGTTTTAGGAGCTCAGTCTGGAGCTCAGTCTGGAGGTCTTAGGAGCTCAGTCTAGAGTTCAGTCTGGAGGTGTGTGGAGTTCAGTCTTGAGCTCAGTCTGGAGTTCAGTCTAGAGCTCAGTCTGGAGCTCTATGGAGCTCAGTCTGGAGTTCAGTCTAGAGTTCAGTCTGGAGCTCAGTCTGGAGCTCTATGGAGCTTAGTCTGGAGCTCAGTCTAGAGTTCAGTCTGGAGCTCAGTCTGGAGCTCTGAGGAGCTCAGTCTGGAGCTCAGTCTGGAGTTCAGTCTGGAGCTCTGAGGAGCTCAGTCTGGAGCTCAGTCTAAAGTTCAGTCTGGAGGTCTGTGGAGCTCAGTCTGGAGCTCAGTCTAGAGTTCAGTCTGGAGCTCTGAGTAGATCAGTCTGGAGCTCAGTCTGGAGGTCTTAGGAGCTCAGTCTGGAGCTCAGTCTGGAGGTCTTAGGAGCTCAGTCTAGAGTTCAGTCTGGAGGTGTGTGGAGTTCAGTCTTGAGCCCAGTCTGGAGTTCAGTCTAGAGCTCAGTCTGGAGCTCTATGGAGCTCAGTCTGGAGCTCAGTCTAGCGTTCAGTCTGGAGCTCAGTCTGGAGCTCTGATGAGCTCAGTCTGGAGTTCAGTCTGGATCTCAGTCTGGAGTTCAGTCTGGAGCTCAGTCTGGAGCTCTATGGAGCTCGATGTGGAGTTCAGTCTGGAGCTCAGTCTGGAGCTCTGAGGAGCTCAGTCTGGAGCTCAGTCTAGAGTTCAGTCTGGAGCTCTGAGGTGCTCAGTCTGGAGCTCAGTCTGGAGCTCAGTCTACAGTTCAGTCTTGAGCTCAGTCTGGAGCTCAGTCTAGAGTTCAGTCTTGAGCTCTGAGGAGCTCTGAGTAGATCAGTCTGGAGTTCAATCTGGAGCTCTATGGAGCTTAGTCTGGAGCTCAGTCTAGAGTTCAGTTTGGAGGTCTGTGGAGCTCAGTCTGGAGTTCAGTCTGGAGCTCAGTCTAGAGTTTAGTCTGGAGCTCTGGGGAGCTCAGTCTGGAGCTCAGTCTGGAGCTCTGAGGAGTTCAGTCTGGAGCTCAGTCTGCAGCTCAGTCTATAGTTCAGTCTTGATCTCAGTCTGGAGTTCAGTCTAGAGCTCAGTCTGGAGCTCAGTTTAGAGTTCAGTCTGAGGAGCTCTGAGTAGATCAGTCTGGAGTTCAGCCTGGAGCTCAGTCTGGCGCTCAGTCTGGAGTTCACTCTGGAGCTCTGAGGAGGTCAGTCTGGAGCTCAGTCTAGAGTTCAGTTTGGAGGTCTGTGGAGCTCAGTCTGGAGTTCACTCTGGAGCTCTGAGTAGATCAGTCTGGAGTTAAGTCTGGAGCTCAGTCTGGAACTCAGTGGAGCTCAGTCTGGAGCTCAGTCTGGAGCTCAGTCTGGAGCTCTGAGTAGATCAGTCTGGAGCTCAGTCTGGAGCTCAGTCTGGAGCTCAGTCTGGAGCTCTGAGTAGATCAGTCTGGAGTTCAGTCTGGAGCTCAGTCTGGAGCTCAGTCTGGAGCTCAGTCTGGAGTTTAGTCTGGAGTTTAGTCTGGAGCTCAGTCTGGAGCTCTGAGTAGATCAGGGAACCTGCCGTCGTCTCATTTAGCCTCCAGAACATTGAGAAAGTGGAAAACAGCTCCAAAGTGTTCAGAGTTATTTGGGTTTGAAAAGGATTGAGACATGAAACAGAAATGAAGAGAAGGACGAGGAGGGAGAGAAACAGCAGGCGGTGAGAAGAAAGGAAGAAAGGATGTTTGAAAGGAAGGGAGGACGAGGAGGAGGAGGAGGAGGAGGAGGAGGAGGAGGAGGAGGAGGTGAAGCCTGTCTGACCTCCCCCCCCCCCCCCCCCCCCCCACCTTTACCTCCTCCCTCCTTCCTTCCCCAAGCGCTCATTGGAACACTGTCCAGCCAATGAAAGCCCACCAGAAACCGCCAAACGAACCAATGAGGAGCCAGGGACCCTCCACATGGCTCCGCCCCATCTGTCCTTTTCCAGGCCCATTGCGTGACCAGTAATCACCTCAGTGTGCGAATCGCCTCAGCCGCCATCCATCGCCGCAGGATCTATGGTCAGCTGACCCCTTCACTTCAGCTCGTGTTGAATAATGCAGCGCTGAAGAGTTTAAGTCTGAAAGATGGCCGCTCTGCTGCAGAGGAGTCGCTGCAGGAGGTCAAAGGTCAGGGCTGGCGCCGGGCGCACGGGTAAACAGAATCAGATTTACTGTAAATGTTGGTACACGAGCTCCCGGAGCGGCTGACGAGACAGGAAGAGATCGGGACAATCGTTATCGTTAGACCACTGTTGGGTCGTTAGGGCAACCGCTTCCCATTTATCTGGCTCCTCCCACTGGCCCTTTAGACACATCCGTCTTTCTAAAGTATTAATTAACAGCACTTCAAAAGAATGTTTAACGATTTAGAGCCAAAGCAGAGAGATTCTGATGTGATTAATTCAGTTTCATCATCAACTTCGTTAATTATCTGAAGGACAAAACTAGAAGGAAGAAATGCTGAATAAGATATAAAATATAAGAAACTTCACCAGAGATGGAGGAGCAGGAACCAGCAGCGGTCCTGCAGACCTGGTCTGGGTCTGTGTCTGGGTCTGGGTCTGGGTGAAGGTCTGGGTGAGGGTCTGGATGGAGTCTAGATGAAGGTCTGGGCACCTCAAAGAAGAACAGCAGTCCAGAAAGTGTCCAAATATTTGGGATTTCTGGAAAGAGATTAAAAAGTTCAAAAAGTGTAGAGGGAAACTGATCCATCACTTCCCTGGCATCAGGATGAAACCTTCAGGGAGACGAAAGGGCGTCCTGCATCAGAGAGACATGTCCTGCCTCAGAGAGACATGTCCTGCCTCAGAGAGACGTGTCCTGCCTCAGAGAGACGTGTCCAGCCTCAGAGACACATGTCCTGCCTCAGAGACACATGTCCTGCCTCAGACATGTCCTGCCTCAGAAAGACATGTCCTGCCTCAGAGAGACATGTCCGGCCTCAGAAAGATGTGTCCTGCCTCAGAGAGATATGTCCGGCCTCAGAAAGACGTGTCCTGCCTCAGAGAGACATGTCTGGCCTCAGAGAGACATGTCCTGCCTCAGAGAGACAAGACATGTCCAGCCTCAGAGAGACATGTCCTGCCTCAGAGAGACATGTCCTGCCTCAGAAAGACGTGTCCTGCCTCAGAGAGACATGTCCTGCCTCAGAGAGACAAGACATCCTGCCTCAGAGAACAGTCCTGCCTCAGAGAGGACATGTCCTGCCTCAGAGAGACATGTCCTGCCTCAGAAAGACGTGTCCTGCCTCAGAGAGACATGTCCGGCCTTAGAGAGACAAGACATGTCCTGCCTCAGAGAGACGTGTCCGGCCTCAGAGAGACATGTCCGGCCTCAGAGAGACATGTCCGCCTCAGAGAGACATGTCCTGCCTCAGAGAGACAAGACATGTCCAGCCTCAGAGAGACATGTCCTGCCTCAGAGAGACGTGTCCTGCCTCAGAGAGACATGTCCGGCCTCAGAGAGACAAGACATGTCCAGCCTCAGAGAGACATATCCTGCCTCAGGGAGACATGTCCGGCCTCAGAGAGACATGTCCTGCCTCAGAGAGACATGTCCTGCCTCAGAGAGACATGTCCTGCCTCAGAGAGACAGAGACATGTCCACCTCAGAGAGACATGTCCTGCCTCAGAGAGACATGTCCTGCCTCAGAAGACATGTCCATGCCTCCTGCCTCAGAGAGACATGTCCGCCTCAGAGAGACATGTCCTGCCTCAGAGAGACATGTCCTGCCTCAGAGAGACATGTCCTGCCTCAGAGAGACGTGTCCTGCCTCAGAAAGACGTGTCCTGCCTCAGAGAGACATGTCCTGGCCTCAGAGAGAGACTGTCCCTGCCTCAGAGAGACATGTCCTGCCTCAGAGAGACATGTCCGGCCTCAGAAGACATGTCCTGCCTCAGAGAGACATGTCCGCCTCAGAAAGACCGTGTCCTGCCTCAGAGAGACATGTCCGGCCTCAGAGAGACATGTCCAACCTCAGAGAGACATGTCCTGCCTCAGAGAGACAAGACATGTCCAGCCTCAGAGAGACATGTCCTGCCTCAGAGAGACATGTCCTGCCTCAGAAAGACGTGTCCTGCCTCAGAGAGACATGTCCTGCCTCAGAGACATGTCCAGCCTCAGAGAGACATGTCCTGCCTCAGAGAGACATGTCCTGCCTCAGAGAGACATGTCCTGCCTCAGAAAGACGTGTCCTGCCTCAGAGAGACATTCCCTCCTCAGAGAGACAGAGACATGTCCTGCCTCAGAGAGACGTGTGTCCGCCTCAGAGAGACATGTCCCCGGCCTCAGAGAGACATGTCCTGCCTCAGAGAGCCTCTCAGAGAGACATGTCCAGCCTCAGAGAGACATGTCCTGCCTCAGAGAGACGTGTCCTGCCTCAGAGAGACATGTCCTGCCTCAGAGAGACATGTCCGGCCTCAGAAAGACGTGTCCTGCCTCAGAGAGACATGTCCGGCCTCAGAGAGACAAGACATGTCCAGCCTCAGAGAGACATGTCCTGCCTCAGAGAGACATGTCCTGCCTCAGAAAGACATGTCCAGCCTCAGAGAGACATGTCCGGCCTCAGAGAGACATGTCCTGCCTCAGGGAGACATGTCCTGCCTCAGAAAGACATGTCCTGCCTCAGAGAGACGTGTCCGGCCTCAGAGAGACATGTCCGGCCTCAGAGAGACATGTCCTGCCTCAGAAAGACGTGTCCTGCCTCAGAAAGACATGTCCTGCCTCAGAGAGACGTGTCCGGCCTCAGAGAGACATGTCCGGCCTCAGAGAGACATGTCCTGCCTCAGAAAGACGTGTCCTGCCTCAGAGAGACACGTCCTGCTTTAGAGAGACATGTCCGGCCTCAGAGTGACGTGTCCAGCCTCAGAGAGACATGTCCAACAATGAAAATAGAAATAAATCTCAGTTTGGGTTGTTGACAGGCTTCTGGGCGTCTAACGACTATAAAACAATACAAACAAGTTTAAAAGCTGAGACTGAGATGAAAGACATGATTTAGAGATAGAGATAAAAGAGATAAAAATGTTCCTTCTGCTTGTTTAGACGCTTTTATCCCAAAGTGACCTCCAGGAGGCGGGAGCTGCTGACCGCTGAGCCACTGACACGTAAATACAGTCGAAACGGGAATCGAACCAGCGACTTTCCAACTCGTATCTGGAGACAAACTGCTGTTATTTTAACAAAATATTCGCAACTGCAGAGACAGACTTCCATCTACATGATAAAAAACTAAATTTATATTTTATTTTTCTAACACGTTAATGCTCTTTTAACATAAAACAATCTGATCTGATGAATCTGAGACTTTTAGACTTTTTACATCCTTAAAGAGTCTCGAGCGTCCCGTCGTACCTGCGCGGCTCCAGGTGGTTCAGGTCTCACATCCACCCGGTCCAGTCCACTGGACCCAGAAGACACTGAGAGCATCGGTCTGCAGGACGAGGACGAGGACGAGGACGGGGACGTCCAAGAACTGATCCAGGCCTCACCATCAGGTAAGAAACACTTTTATTAACTTCAGGTGAGAAAACTTCCCCGTCAATCACACGACAAACAAAAACATAACTTTGGGGAAAATGAACGAAATACTAAAGTTCCTGGAACATTCTTGAAACCAGAAACTGTTAGTTGAGTTCCAGTTAGTTAGTTGGGCTGCAGGAAGAAGAAAGACGTCTCTGAAGATAAGAGCACGAATAAAATAAAAATACTAATAAATGCATTTGCTTAGAGATAACTAATTATAGCAACTTGGGCAAAAAATCTTGAATTAATTAATGAATTTCTTTATTTTTCTATCTATTTATTATTTATCAGTCTATTAATTTATTAATCTATTTCGTTCTTTCTTTATTAAACTATTTATATAATTGTTGATTTATCTATTTACTTCTTTATCGGTTGATCCATCTCTTTCTTTCTTTCTTTCTTTCTTTCTTTCTTTCTTTCTTTCTTTCTTTCTTTCTTTATAAATCGTAAGCGGCGCGGTTCCCGCGGCTCCTCCGCTCAGATAAATGTTTACTTGGATATTTTTAAAAAAGCCGTAAATTAATTTGTAACTTTTATCTCATTTATCGCTCAGGAAGGTGAAGCGGAAACAGGCGGGAACAAAAGATAATTTATTTTCCAACATGAACATAATTCAGTTTAAACTGCACTGAAGTTTTATTTCCCTTTTCAGACTCGTTGTTTGAGACATTTTAGTTTAGTTTAGTTTTTTATTCATTATTTATTGTTGCCTCAGCTTCAGCGACCTTTTATTTTATTTCTACTTTTTTAAATTTAAAGAAAATTAAATTTATTTTCTTTAAATTAAATACAAATGTTTTTTGTTGTTGTTGTTTTTTTGTTTTTTTTTGAAACATCACAATTTAAATAGAGCTAAATAACACTTTCTAATTTACCGCGCAGTAAAAGTTTAAGTTAATAAAATAAAATTAATGATTAAAAACGGAAGAGCGAAACTCGGCGATCCTTTAAAATTAAATGAAAATAATATTCGCGACATAATAATGTTAATTTGACTCCAATTCAGCCACTAAAAGCTTCACAAAAAAAAAAAAAAGACAAACTTCAGACAGGTTTCATTCATTTAAATGATCATTCCCATTCTGAAAAAAAAAAATAAAATATGGTTAAATCATCAGTTTGGATTTTATGTAAAATCAGTAACAATCAGACGGATTTAAAATAATTAAACAGCAGATGAGGTTGTTTCTCGATTTCAGCCACAAAAGAAGAAAAATCGCTTTCTGAACTTTAGAGAAAATACAAAATATATAAACCCAAGAAGCTCTGAGAGAAGAGAGGTTTCTGACGACACAACAGAGGACGAGGTCACCTGAGATAAATGCCAGAAAAGGAGTTGGGAGAAGGAAGGATAAGAATAAAATAAAATAATACAAATAAAGTCATAAGGAAATAATCAGAAAATAAAAAATAAAAAAGAAAGATGGAAGAAAAAATAAAAATCTGCTGAAGCTGATATAACAAGCTGATATGGAGAAAGAAAATGCATATATATATATATATATATATATATATATATATATATATATATATATATATATATATATATATATATATATTAAGAACTAAAAAGAAACATACTGGAGCAAATGACATACAGTCAGATTTTTATAAATTTATATATATTTCATTAAAAAAACAATTTCATAAGTATATAAAATAACTAAAACAAAAGATGTAAAAATCTATTTATAGAAGTTGTTATAGAAGTTAGTTATTAACTAATACAAATAAACATACGATTAATAAATGATTAAATGTAAACATTAAAAAGAAAATAATAATAAAGTAAAGTGATCGACAGAAGATTTTAGGCTCTTTTCTGACAACTGCTGGACATAAGAACCAGCAAAGATCTCGAGACCTTCAGGTCCAAAAACCTGGAGTCCCCCCATCCATGAAGGTCCCACCAACCAGACCTGGAGCCTCCATCCATGAAGGTTCCCCCAACCAGAGCTGGAGCCTCCATCCATGAAGGTCCCCTCAACCAGAGCTAGAGCCTCCATCCATGAAGGTCCCCTCAACCAGAGCTGGAGCCTCCATCCATGAAGGTCCCCCCAACCATAGCTGGAGCCTCCATCCATGAAGGTCCCATCAACCAGAGCTGGAGCCTCCATCCATGAAGGTCCTGTCAACCAGAGCTGGAGCCTCCATCCATGAAGGTCTCCTCAACCAGAGCTGGAGCCTCCATCCATGGAGGTCCCACCAACCAGAGCTGGAGCCTCCATCCATGAAGGTCCCACCAACCAGAGCTGGAGCCTCCATCCATGAAGGTCCCACCAACCAGAGCTGGAGCCTCCATCCATGAAGATCCCCTCAACCAGAGCTGGAGCCTCCATCCATGAAGGTCCCACCAATCAGAGCTGGAGCCTCCATCCATGAAGGTCCCCTCAACCAGAGCTGGAGCCTCCATCCATGAAGGTCCCACCAACCAGAGCTGGAGCCTCCATCCATGATGGTCTCCTCAACCAGAGATGGAGCCTCCATCCATGAAGGTCCCCCCAGCCAGAGCTGTAGCCTCCATCCATGAAGGTCCCCTCAACCAGAGTTGAAGCCTCCATCCATGAAGGTCTCCTCAACCAGAGCTGGAGCCTCCATCCATGAAGGTCTCCTGAACCAGAGCTGGAGCTTCCATCCATGAAGGTCTCCTGAACCAGAGCTGGAGCCTCCATCCATGAAGGTCCCACCAACCAGAGCTGGAGCCTCCATCCATGAAGGTCCCACCAATCAGAGCTGGAGCCTCCATCCATGAAGGTCTCCTCCACCAGAGCTTGAGCCTCCATCCATGAAGGTCCCACCAACCAGAGCTGGAGCCTCCATCCATGAAGGTCCCCCCAACCAGAGCGGGAGCCTCCATCCATGAAGGTCCCCTCAACCAGAGCTGGAGCCTCCATCCATGAAGGTCCCCTCAACCAGAACTGGAGCCTCCATCCATGAAGGCCCCACCAACCAGAGCTGGAGCCTCCGTCCATGAAGGTCCCACCAACCAGAGCTGGAACCTCCATCCAGGAATGTCCCACCAACCAAAGCTGGAGCCTCCATCCATGAAGATCTCCTCAACCAGAGCTGGAGCCTCCATCCATGAAGGTCTTCTCAACCAGAGCTGGAGCCTACATCCATGAAGGTCCCCTCAACCAGAGCTGGAGCCTCCATCCATGGAGGTCCCCTCAACCAGAGCTGGAGCCTCCATCCATGAAGGTCCCCTCAACCAGAGCTGGAGCCTCCATCCATGAAGGTCACCTCAACCAGAGCTGGAGCCTCAATCCATGAAGGTCTCCTCAACCAGAGCTGGAGCCTCCATCCATGAAGGTCCCACCAATCAGAGCTGGAGCCTCCATCCATGAAGGTCTCCTCCACCAGAGCTTGAGCCTCCATCCATGAAGGTCCCACCAACCAGAGCTGGAGCCTCCATCCATTAAGGTCCCCCCATCCAGAGCTAGAGCCTCCATCCATGAAGGTCCACTCAACCAGAGCTGAAGCCTCCATCCATGAAGGTCCCTTCAACCAGAGCTGGAGCCTCCATCCATGAAGGTCCCACCAACCAGAGCTGGAACCTCCATCCAGGAACGTCCCACCAACCAAAGCTGGAGCCTCCATCCATGAAGGTCTCCTCAACCAGAGCTGGAGCCTCCATCCATGAAGGTCTTCTCAAACAGAGCTGGAGCCTCCATCCATGAAAGTCCCCTCAACCAGAGCTGGAGCCTCCATCCATGAAGGTCTCCTCAACCAGTGCTGGAGCCTTCATCCATGAAGGTCCCCTCAACCAGACCTGGAGCCCCTATCCACGAAGGTCTCCTCAACCAGAGCTGGAGCCTCCAACCATGAAGGTCTCCTCAACCAGAGCTGGAGCCCCCATCCACAAAGGACCCCTCAACCAGAGCTGGAGCCTCCATCCATGAAGGTCCCCTCAACCAGAGCTGGAGCCCCCATCCATGAAGGTCCCCTCAACCAGAGCTGGAGCCTCAATCCATGAAGGTCTCACCAACCAGAGCTGGAGCCTCCATCCATGAAGGTCCCCCCAACCAGAGCTGGAGCCTCCATCCATGAAGGTCCCCTCAACCAGAGCTGGAGCCTCAATCCATGAAGGTCCCCTCAACCAGAGCTGGAGCCTCCATCCATGAAGGTCTCCTCAACCAGAGCTGTGGCCTCCATCCATGAAGGTCTCCTCAACCAGTGCTGGAGCCTCCAACCATGAAGGTCCCCTCAACCAGACCTGGAGCCCCCATCCACGAAGGTCTCCTCAACCAGAGCTGGGGCCTCCATCCATGAAGGTCTCCTCAACCAGTGCTGGAGCCTCCATCCATGAAGGTCCCCTCAACCAGACCTGGAGCCCCCATCCACGAAGGTCTCCTCAACCAGAGCTGGAGTCTCCAACCATGAAGGTCCCCTCAACCAGAGCTGGAGTCTCCAACCATGAAGGTCCCACCAACCAGAGCTGGAGCCTCCATCCATGAAGGCCCCCTCAACCAGAGCTGGAGCCTCCATCCATGAAGGCCCCCTCAACCAGAGCTGGAGCCTCCATCCATGAAGGTCCCACCAACCAGAGCTGGAGCCTCAATCCATGAAGGTCCCCCCAACCAGAGCTGGAGCCTCCATCCATGAAGGTCCCCTCAACCAGGCTGGAGCCTCCATCCATGAAGGTCCCACCAACCAGAGCTGGAGCCTCCATCCAGGCCCGCCTTACTGCACGGGCTAGGCTGGGCTGAAGCCCTAGGGCCTAGATGGATCAGGGGCCTATCGGGAGCTAATTAAAACATATACCTTTACAACAAAATACCAAATTATTTCGTGATTTGTTGAAATTTCTGTCCATCACTTGATAGTCACGTTCGTGCCAGTTGATTGATCCAATTTACACGTGATGCATGAAAGCAACATGACAACAGCCAATAGAAATCTAGACAATTTGTTTTCATTAAGAACGTATGCAAATATAATAAGTGTGAGAAGTTGGAGTTCTTTTGGCCGAAAAATGGATAAGAAAAAGTTTGAGAGTGGTGCTTTAAAACGAAAATTACAACGGGAAAAAGAGCTTCGAGAGAAGAAATTGTTGAAAAACATCCCAAAGCTTACCGAATATTTTAAAACTTTTAGCGGGGACGAAGGAGCGCAAGTTTGCAGCAGTGATTAGAATCCCGGTGAGGCGGTCGTTTCGACTGTGTCTCCTTCTACCAGTGGCTACGGAGAGGAAATGGTGACATCCAACAAGCACACAGGAGAGTCTTCAGATCAACCACCTCCAAGAAAAGACCCGGAACACTTTGATCCTGCTGAAGAAATCCAGAGGAGTGGAGGAGATGAACAGGTGCACCCGCAGCGAGAGGACCCATATAGCACCGACCCGGCCCGCTGGGGCGACAATATAGATGGACAGGTGCAAGCTTACTTGGCAAAAATGGGACCAGAATCGTGCCAAAATAAAGACGCTGATCTCTCGGCCTCAGAGTGACAATACAAGCTCCAGAGAAGATTTTTCTCCAGGACATATTTCAAGCGCAAGCTGGCTAACGGAGAGAGTCTGCCCAGAGAGTGGCTGTGTTATTCACCATCACAAGGTAGTGTATTCTGCTTTGCATGTAAAATATTTGGCAATGGTAAAGAGAAGTCTCCATTTGCCAGTGACGTAGGTTACTCTAACTGGAAACATGCTTATGAACGGATAGCAGAACATGAAAGCAGTGACATTCATAGGAAAGCCATGATTGCTTACATCAATCAGACAGCTGAGAGAGGGACAGTGGACTCTGAGCTGAAGAGACAGTTTACTGAGGAGTGTGAATACTGGACACAGGTTCTACAGCGAGTTGTTGCTGTCATGAAATTTTTGGCAGCGCGAGGACTTAGTTTTAGGGGTGATAGTCACAAGTTTGGTAACCCCAAAAATGGGAACTATTTGGGTTGCATGGAGCTGATCAGTCAGTTTGATCCGTTTTTAAAAGCCCATATAGACAAATATGGAAATGCTGGCAGAGGAACTCCATCCTACCTTTCCTTGAACGTATGTGAAGAATTCATACAGCTGATGGGCCAGAAGGTGCTGGATGAAATCATTGCTAGAGTAAAGCTGGCTAAGTATTTTTCCATCAGTGTCGATTCCACTGCTGATAACACACATGTGGACCAGCTCACTGTAATCCTGCGGTTTGTGTCACCAGATGGTTGTATTGAGGAGCGTTTTGTGAAATTCCTGCCTGTTTCAAGCCACACTGGCGAAGCACTGTTCAATTCAATTATTGGTGTTTTAGGAGAGATGGGCATTGACATTAAGAACTGTCGAGGACAATGTTATGACTATGCCAGCAATATGTCGAGCTCCTACAAAGGTGTGCAGGCACGAATCAAAGAGCTGAACCCACTGGCAGACTGGGTACCCTGTACGGCGCATACATTAAATCTGGTGGGGGTCAACAGTGTGAACTGCTGTGAAGACAGTTAACAGTTTTTCTGTTTTGTGCAAACTTTATTTAACTTTGCTTCAAAAAGCACTTCAGGCTGGCAGATGATCAAGGCAGGGTTGCAGCCCAATGAAAACCAGAGAATAGAAACTTTAAAAGCACTTTCTGATACCAGATGGTCAGCGCACGCTGTTGCAACCAAAGCCCTGTGTCAGAATTACATTGGCATCCAGAACTCATTACTTGATATTGCCGATGATCAGCATCAGAATTGGAGCACAAAAGAGGAGGCAAGGGTACTGTACAAAAAGATGAACAAACTGGAGATTGCATTAATGTGCAACATGTGGAATACCATTCTCCAACGTTTCCAGAGTGTGAGCACTGCACTACAGGCAGTAGAGTTGGACTTGTGCAATGCTGTGGATCTAGTTCGATCATTGCGTGACTGTTGTGTCAGAAATTGCATTTTGAGCTAAAGTGCTGTGTCATGAGTCCATGACTTCTGGTCTCGATTCCTGCGTGTTCGAAGGCCACAGTTTTGTTATCATTCTGGCTCCAACAAGTCTGCTAAGTTTTGACGTGGACGTCTAGAGAACTTATCCAAGGTCCTGATGTTTTCATGTGATGTTTAAAGGCAACTGTTTCCTACTGAGACTTTGTCATTCTGAACCATCCAGCATTCTGTAATGACCTCTCTGAATTTGCATGCGGACTTGGAGAATAAAACTCCGTTTTGCACCTCCGTTGGTTGTCAGTGCTTTGTTTAACAACCGAATTGACTGCATCACCAGAACACAATTAGAGTATAATTTGAGTGTATTCTAATGAGTAAGATATGCCCAAATTCTGGCATAACAGTGACTATGTTGCAGGCTTACGGGATCAGTTTGACAGCTTTGAGACAGCTGCTAATAACATGTCCCCCACCATATCCAGTGAGTATAAAGTAGACACTCAAAGAAAGAAAAGAAGAAAGAAACAGGCTGACGAGTCATCTGAGCCAGAGATTGAGCTGTCAGGTCGCAGTCACTTCTGTGCATCTGTGTACATCTACATAATAGACAGGCTAGTGTCAGAGCTGGACCGAAGATACCAGTCGTATAATGTTTTGTATGAAAACTTTGGGTTTTTATACAGATTGTTCTCATTGTCCCTTCAAGACCTCCGCTCAGCAGCACTGAAACTGCAAAAGTAATACCACAGTGACTTGGAGGAGGACTTTGTGGAGGAAGTAGTGCAGTTCAGAGAGTTTCTACAGAATGAGAAGGAGAGCAGCAAGTCAGTAATGGAGCTACTGCAAGTTTTGAGGAGAAGAAAACTCCAAACAGTGTTTCCCAACACAGACATAGCTCTTCGGCTGTTCCTGACTATACCAGTGACAAACACAAGTGGAGAGCGTTCCTTCTCTAAATTGGCCTTGGTGAAAAATAGGTTGCGATCAAGCATGCAGCAAGACAGAGTCAGTAACCTCACACTGATGTCCATTGAGCATGATATTCTTCATGAGTTGGATTTTAAGGACATAATCAAAGTTTTTTCCCTAAAGAAAGTCAGGCGAAAGCACTTCTAAATGAGCAAGCCAGAGAATGGTCAATTGCTTTCCAGTAACCTTTGCAGGTTTTAAATTGTTGTCAGCATGTATTGCTTTATAAAGTCATTTAGTTTAAATATTGTTTTGTTTTCTGGTTCATAGAGACAAAACCACTGTTTAAAGTATGTTATAACAGAAACTAAATGTGTTCATAGGTTTTTATGTAGGTTGTAATGCAGCTATATGACAATTTCCCTCAGAAATTAGTAAAGTGAAGCTGTTTATCTCTATATTTATCCATCGTTTTTTGTGATATAGAATTTGAATCTATACAACTGTAGCTACACACTAATAGTGTGACACTATTGTTGGTGGTTGTGGGGGTGGGGTGGGGGGCCTACAAAATCTCCCAGCCCCAAGGCCTATTGGCTGATTGAGGCGGGCCTGCCTCCATCCATGAAGGTCCCACCAACCAGAGCTGGAGCCTCCATCCATGAAGGTCCCGCCAACCAGAGCTGGAGCCTCCATCCACGAAGGTCTCCTCAACCAGAGCTTGAGCATCCATCCATGAAGGTCCCCTCAACCAGAGCTGGAGCCTCCATCCATGAAGGTCCCCCCAACCAGAGCTGGAGCCTCCATCCATGAAGGTCCCCTCAACCAGAGCTGGAGCCTCCATCCATGAAGGTCCCCTCAACCAGACCTGGAGCCCCCATCCACGAAGGTCTCCTCAACCAGAGCTGAAGCCTCCAACCACGAAGGTCTCCTCAACCAGAGCTGGAGCCCCCATCCACAAAGGACCCCTCAACCAGAGCTGGAGCCTCCATCCATGAAGGTCCCCTCAACCAGAGCTGGAGCCCCCATCCATGAAGGTCCCCTCAACCAGAGCAGGAGCCTCAATCCATGAAGGTCCCACCAACCAGAGCTGGAGCCTCCATCCATGAAGGTCCCCTCAACCAGAGCTGGAGCCTCCATCCATGAAGGTCCCCTCAACCAGAGCTGGAGCCTCAATCCATGAAGGTCCCCTCAACCAGAGCTGGAGCCTCAATCCATGAAGGTCTCCTCAACCAGAGCTGGAGCCTCCATCCATGAAGGTCCCACCAACCAGAGCTGTAGCCTCCATCTATGAAGGTCCCCTCAACCAGAGCTGGAGCCTCCATCCATGAAGGTCCCACCAACCGGAGCTGGAGCCTCCATCCATGAAGGTCTCCTCAACCGGAGCTTGAGCCTCCATCCATGAAGGTCCCACCAACCAGAGCTGGAGACTCCATCCATGAAGGTCCCCTCAACCAGAGCTGGAGCCTCAATCCATGAAGGTCCCCTCAACCAGAGCTGGAGCCTCAATTCATGAAGGTCTCCTCAACCAGAGCTGGAGCCTCCATCCATGAAGGTCCCACCGACCAGAGCTGGAGCCTCCATCCATGAAGGTCCCCCCAACCAGAGCTGGAGCCTCCATTAATGAAGGTCCCCTCAACCAGTGCTGGAGCCTCCATTAATTAAGGTCCCCTCAACCAGAGCTAGAGCCTCCATCCATGAAGGTCCCACCAACCAGAGCTGGAGCCTCCATCCATGAAGGTCCCCTCAACCAGAGCTGGAGCCTCCATCCATGAAGGTCCCACCAACCAGAGCTGGAGCCTCCATCCATGAAGGTCCCCTCAACCAGAGCTGGAGCCCCCATCCATGAAGGTCCCCTCAACCAGAGCTGGAGCCTCCATCCATGAAGGTCCCCCCAACCAGAGCTGGAGCCTCCATCCATGAAGGTCCCCCCAACCAGAGCTGGAGCCTCAATCCATAAAGGTCCCCTCAACCAGAGCTGGAGTCTCAATCCATGAAGGTCCCCTCAACCAGAGCTGGAGCCCCCATCCATGAAGGTCTCCTCAACCAGAGCTGGAGCCTCCATCCATGAAGGTCCCACCAACCAGAGCTGGAGCCTCCATCCATTAAGGTCCCACCAACCAGAGCTGGAGCCTCCATCCATGAAGGTCCCCTCAACCAGAGCTCGAGCCTCCATCCATGAAGGTCTCTTCAACCAGAGCTGGAGCCTCCATCCATGAAGGTCCCCTCAACCAGAGCGGGAGCTTCCATCCATGAAGGTCCCACCAACCAGAGCTGGAGCCTCCATCCATGAAGGTCCCCTCAACCAGAGCTGGAGCCTCAATCCATAAAGGTCCCCTCAACCAGAGCTGGAGTCTCAATCCATAAAGGTCCCCTCAACCAGAGCTGGAGCCCCCATCCATGAAGGTCTCCTCAACCAGAGCTGGAGCCTCGATCCATGAAGGTCCCACCAACCAGAGCTGGAGCCTCCATCCATTAAGGTCCCACCAACCAGAGCTGGAGCCTCCATCCATGAAGGTCCCCTCAACCAGAGCTCGAGCCTCCATCCATGAAGGTCTCTTCAACCAGAGCTGGAGCCTCCATCCATGAAGGTCCCCTCAACCAGAGCGGGAGCTTCCATCCATGAAGGTCCCACCAACCAGAGCTGGAGCCTCCATCCATGAAGGTCCCCTCAACCAGAGCTGGAGCCTCCATCCATGAAGGTCCCACCAACCAGAGCTGGAACCTCCATCCATGAAGGTCTCCTCAACCAGAGCAGGAGCCTCAATCCATGAAGTTCCCACCAACCAGAGCTGGAGCCTCCATCCATGAAGGTCCCCTCAACCAGAGCAGGAGCCTCCATCCATGAAGGTCTCCTCAACCAGAGCTGGAGCCTCAATCCATGAAGGTCCCCTCAACCAGAGCTGGAGCCTCAATCCATGAAGGTCTCCTCAACCAGAGCTGGAGCCTCCATCCATGAAGGTCCCACCAACCAGAGCTGTAGCCTCCATCTATGAAGGTCCCCTCAACCAGAGCTGGAGCCTCCATCCATGAAGGTCCCACCAACCGGAGCTGGAGCCTCCATCCATGAAGGTCTCCTCAACCGGAGCTTGAGCCTCCATCCATGAAGGTCCCACCAACCAGAGCTGGAGACTCCATCCATGAAGGTCCCGTCAACCAGAGCTGGAGCCTCAATCCATGAAGGTCCCCTCAACCAGAGCTGGAGCCTCAATTCATGAAGGTCTCCTCAACCAGAGCTGGAGCCTCCATCCATGAAGGTCCCACCGACCAGAGCTGGAGCCTCCATCCATGAAGGTCCCCCCAACCAGAGCTGGAGCCTCCATTAATGAAGGTCCCCTCAACCAGAGCTGGAGCCTCCATTAATTAAGGTCCCCTCAACCAGAGCTGGAGCCTCCATCCATGAAGGTCCCACCAACCAGAGCAGGAGCCTCCATCCATGAAGGTCCCCTCAACCAGAGCTGGAGCCTCCATCCATGAAGGTCCCACCAACCAGAGCTGGAGCCTCCATCCATGAAGGTCCCCTCAACCAGAGCTGGAGCCCCCATCCATGAAGGTCCCCTCAACCAGAGCTGGAGCCTCCATCCATGAAGGTCCCCCCAACCAGAGCTGGAGCCTCCATCCATGAAGGTCCCCCCAACCAGAGCTGGAGCCTCAATCCATAAAGGTCCCCTCAACCAGAGCTGGAGTCTCCATCCATGAAGGTCCCCTCAACCAGAGCTGGAGCCCCCATCCATGAAGGTCTCCTCAACCAGAGCTGGAGCCTCGATCCATGAAGGTCCCACCAACCAGAGCTGGAGCCTCCATCCATTAAGGTCCCACCAACCAGAGCTGGAGCCTCCATCCATGAAGGTCCCCTCAACCAGAGCTGGAGCCTCCATCCATGAAGGTCCCACCAACCAGAGCTGGAACCTCCATCCATGAAGGTCTCCTCAACCAGAGCTTGAGCCTCCATCCATGAAGGTCCCCCCAACCAGAGCTGGAGCCTCCATCCATGAAGGTCCCCTCAACCAGAGCAGGAGCCTCCATCCATGAAGGTCTCCTCAACCAGAGCTGGAGCCTCCATCCATGAAGGTCCCCTTAACCAGAGCTGGAGCCTCCATCCATGAAGGTCCCCTCAACCAGAGCTGGAGCCTCCATCCATGAAGGTCTCCTCAACCAGACCTGGAGCCCCCATCCATGAAGGTCCCACCAAATTGAGAAAAAAAATTGAACTGAAAAATTGAAAAAAAAAAGAACATGTAATTTTTAAGCTAAAAATATGAAATTTCAAATCTAGAATCTACTATAAGTGTTTTCCATAGATATGTATTCATTTAATTTTTGTTGATTAATTTACATGCCCAATAAGCTTTTTTAGACCCAGGCTAGGGTTAGAGACTAGGGTTGGGAATTGGATTGGGTTAGGAGGGGTGTTAAAGTTAGGGTCAGGGTTAGGGGGGTTGGGTTAGGGTTAGGGGGTTAGGGTTAGGGGGTTAGGGTTAGGGTTAGGGTTAGGGTTAGGGTTAGGGGGGTTAGGGTTAGGGGGTTAAGGATAGGGTTAGGGTAGTTAGGTTAGGGTTAGGGTTAGGGGGGTATCTCTTAGGGGCCTCCAGCTCTGCTGCTGCTGATGCCGCTTTTCCACCGAGCCTCTTTTTAGCGCCACTGTGGGTAAAAACAAGACGAGCTGCATGGCCGAACAGTGGAACCCTGGTGTGGATGGGGACATAATAGGGTTAGGGTGGTTAGGGGGTTAGGGGGTTTAGGGTTAGGGGGTTAGGGTTAGTGAAACCCTGGTGTGGACGGGGAGATAATCAGGCAGACAAACGCGGCGACCAGCGGCCCAACGCTCACGTCTCATTTCTTTTCCACGGCTCACCGTGATCCGAGACGGCGCCTCCGGCTGCAATTTAGCCTGAGACTCGATTCAGGGCTGAAAAAAAGAGTCAAAAGAAGCTGCTGTCGGGGGGGCATCGTTTTGTTTTAGCTCGGTGTAATCGATGTGTGCAAACTTGAGCTGGACTCCTGCCTGCAGCCATGACACCAGGCTCTGATGTCAGCAGGGTCACATGAGCTCAGCCCTGCCCAGAGGGCCGAACACGCCCCAGCTTCCTTTAATGCTCCCGACAAAGCCTTTCCCTCTAAAGTTACACAGCAAACCACGGATGCCCACGTCCCCTGTCCCCTGTCCCCCGTCTGCATGATGGATGCCAGTCATCATCCCAGGCCTTAATCTGCCGCTCAGCTGGACCCCTCCCTCCGCCAGATGTTGAATCCGCAGCAGGGATTTGCTGGCGTCCAGCTGATGGTGGGCGTCGTCCAACCAGGACAGGAGTTAAAACGCTGAGAGCAGATGTGAACGAAAGAACAAAACCCCGAAGCTGAAAAATGATGAGGCAAATATTTACACAAGAGTTTAACGCAGCGCTCACTGATACAAACACAGAACAATATTAAAATAGAGCCGTAGATGTTGTAGTCACGCTGCTGCAGCCATGACAACACTGAGATACCGTACCGTACCGTCTACTTCCGCTTATCCGAGGTCGGGTCGCGGGGGCATCAGCCGGAGTAAGGAAGCCCAGACACCCCTCTCCCCGGCCACTTCTTCTAGCTCCTCTGGGGGGATCCCGAGGCGTTCCCAGGCCAGCCGAGAGACATAGTCCCTCCAGCGTGTCCTGGGTCTTCCCCGGGGTCTCTTTCCAGTGGGACGTGCCCGGAACACCTCACCAGGGAGGCGTCCAGGAGGCATCCTAACCAGATGTCCGAGCCACCTCATCTGGCTCCTCTCGATGCGGAGGAGCAGCGGTTCTACTCTGAGCCCCTCCCGAATGACCGAGCTTCTCACCCTATCTCTAAGGGAGAGCCCGGCCACCCTACGAAGGAAGCTCATTTCAGCCGCTTGTATCTGCGATCTTGTTCTTTCGGTCACTACCCAAAGCTCATGACCATATACTCAGGAGAAAAGATATTTTATTGTAAAATCATGACTTTTGTCTTAAAATCATTTTGTTATAAATAAATTTCACAAAATCAGGACTTTTATAGCTTCATGTTGTTGGTAGGACTGCAACATCACGTCCTTAAAAAACTAATTCAAGCATGAAGAAACTGGAGCCACAAAATAAAATTTAAAAAAAAGCCATACAATGACAAATTTTGCAAACTATTAACTTAACTAATTTCTCAAGATCACAACATTTTAAAAAATCAGTCAGAAATTCTACAAAACTCAGCTTTTTTTCATAAATCACCTTTTTATCGTAAAAAGATGTAGAGGTGCTCCTGGTGATGGTGGACGGGGTCTCCACAGGTGGAAGGAGGCGTGAACATCAGAGATGGAGGGGGCGGGGACTTCTGTGATGTCACAGAGTCAGAACTCACATGCAGTTCAACCGGCGTACGGACGTGAGTCTGGACCTCTGCAGATGCTTTCAGGAGACCTTTGACTTGGTCGTCATGGATGGCTGCTCCTCGTCTCCACTTTCACAGGCAGGATTTCAAGGCGTCGCAACGCTGAGAAAAAGCATCCAGCTGAGGTATCAGGATTCCAACCGGAGGGCCTGCAGCACCGACTCCAAAGGTCTCAGCTCCCTTCAGGTCAAAGGGTAATCTGTCTCAGGTGGTGGACTTCGAGTATCTCAGGGCCTTGATCATGAGTGACGATAAGAACAGACTCCCTCCCTACCATCAGCTGAGAGCGGGAACTTCTAGCAGGGGCTCAAACAAACTCTCCTCTACTGCCAGGAAGGTTTGGAGAAGGTTGGAGTGGATCCACCACCTGCCCAAGCTGTGAGAAGCCAGCGGAGGTGGTGAGACGCTCAGGTGTCTCACGGTCAGCTGAGTGGGAGGCCCCTGAGGGTCGACCTGGAGGGACTAGATCCTCCCAGATGGGCTCTGTGGAGGAGCTTCCTCACACAACTGAGACTCCAAACAAGACTCTGAAAAGTTTCTCTCTCCGTGTTCTTTTTATCTGGTGCCTAAATGACAGACTAGAAGCAAAGATCAATCAGAAATTTATTACAATCATGAATACAAAGAATTATTATGCCATGCAGAATATTTTAATCGGCCGATGGTGCACCTCTGGACACTTAAGAAAGATGCCAAAAATGCACGCCAGTGTAACTTCTTTCTTCTCTTTTAAAGCCTACAAGAGGCGGACTCATTTCTCCTCCAACATAATGTTCAGATGTTATGTTTGCTGCAGGGTATAACTAAATTTATCACCATTGCCATGCATACTTCTTTGGAAGAGAGCAGGTCAGGAAGGTCATGAGACCCCAGTTGTCAGGTCATAAAGCAGCCACACTGAGGTCTTTAGCTTTAACAGTTTAAAGTTATAACTGAAAATAATTCTAAATCCTAACAACTCTCAAGCCATCATCCAGTCAGATCGGCCGCTGCCATCTCTGACGTAGCTCAGACACCAACCAGCAGAATCCACAAACAGGAGCCGGAGCCCCCTGAGCCTCAATAATGTGTTTAAAATATGTTTCAAAACCGCAAAAAAGTATCGAGACACTGCAGTGAAACAAGACAAAGGCTCAACTGTGGTCTTTGTTACCTTCACAGCCTCTGGTCTCTCTAAAAACGAGGTCATCTAACCTCGTTTTCATTCTGCCGTCCCACGACACACACTACATTACCCACAAGGCCACACCATTACCCATAAGGCCACCTTCTTAAAGGGGCCAGGCTGGCTCACAGCATTTCTTTGCTGCAAGAGAACGCGCACAACATCCTGTGATGTTTCCGCAATTTTTTCTTGATTTTTTTAATATTATATATTTCTGAAAAAAATCTGCGAATAACTAAAACCGCGAAACTTAAAGCGCAAATTGGCGAGGAATCACTGACAAAAGTCCAGAAACTTCAGTGAACTGAAGCAACTTTGTAAAGGAAAACTGACCACCGTTCCTCCACAACAATGCGAGAGACTGAAAGTCGAACAGAAAACCGCTGCCATCATTCCTGGACGCATCATCTTTTTTAGAGAAACCATGGCACAATAGTGACGTCTCATCCACATCCTGGGATAATTATCAGAATCAGGATCAGAATCAACTTTATTGCCAGGTACGATTTTACACATACGAGGAATTATTTCATTAACCCTAACCCTAACCCTAACCCCCTAACCCCCTAACCCTAAGCCACTAATCCCTTAACCCTAACCCCTAACCCTTAGCCACTAACCCCCTAACCCTAACCCTCTGACCCTAACCCTAACACTCTAACCCTAATCCCCTAACCCTAAGCCAATAACCCCCTAACCCTGACCCTCTAACCCTAATCCTAACCCTCTAACCCTAACCCCCTAACCCTAACCCTCTAACCCTAACCCCCTAACCCTAACCCTAAAAAAACCCTAACCCTAAAGAACCCCTAACCCTAACCCTAAACCCTAACCCCCTAACCCCTAACCCCGAACCCTACCCTAAAAACCCCCGAACCCCTAAAACCCCTAACCCCTAACCCCCTAACCCCGAACCCTAAAACCTCTAACCCCCTAAACCTAACCCTAACCATAACCCCTAACCCTAACCCCTAACCCCTAACCTAAACCCTAAACCATAACCCCTACCCTACCCCCCTAACCCTTAACCCTAACCCTAACCCTAACCCTAACCCTAAACCTAAACCTAACCCTAACCCTAACCCTAACCCCCTAACCCTAACCCCCTAACCCTTAACCCCCTAACCCTAACACCCTAACCATAACCCCCTAGCCCTAACCCAACAAAACAGCTCAATGTGAGACGTGAATACAGCAAAGACTGACACTGAGCACTAATCTGTCCATGTCTGCTCTTGTCTGCCCTGAAAACAGGAGGCATGATGGGAACTGTAGTCCTGGTTCAGGAGTACCGATACTCTAATTAATGCATGTGACGCCTGCACGTGGTTTTCACATCTGTTTTCATGCTGGCACTTCTCTAATGTCGCTAATTCCCTTAATGATTCTGGTGAATATGAGAGGGAGCAGAGCTTCCCCTGATCCATTCAGCTTCATGGAAACTGTAAATCCACCACACACCCCACCGTCTCATAGCACCAGGAGCCAACACAAAGGCTTATAAGTCACTAATGTTAGGCACTGCTGAGGGATAAAGACCCAGTAATAACATTAACAGAGGATGTACAGTGGGCCGAGCGGCCGTGGTGCCGTCCCGTTGGAAGGGTTAGGGTTAGGAAGAAGGAGGAAGGAAGGGAACGAGCTGGGATCAAGAACTGGGTCCAACAGAAATGGGAGGGCCCCAGAAGAGGCCTCTCATTCGATTCCACCCATTTAATGTCCCTTCAAACGTGGTTTATGCTGTAACTAGAAGCCGTCATTAATGCTACCTGTGCTCAGGAGACACCAGTGATGGGATTAAGCTAACCTAGCAGAGCAGCTGATACCAAGCAGCTGTGGATCAGCAGGTACGCCTGACTTCAAACTGCTGCACGTAGCAGCTGCCAGCCGGTTCCCATCACCGGACGACCAAACTGAAACACTGTGTGATGGCGCGGTGTCCCGGCGATGTCGCTGGGCCGCTGGAGCCGTCAGAGGTTAGACTTTATGATTTATCAATCAAACGATGGCGTTGAGGATGCAGAGGACAGAGGATGGCGTTACCAGGCAGTCACATGACCAGGGGACGCCACATTGTCTGTTTAATGCTCATTAACCTACAGATGGGCTTGGCTCCAGCTCATGGGCTTACGGGTCATTAATGTTAGGAGCTCCTGGAGGATAATGCTGTCAGATCAAAGGAGGCTTTCCTGCTCAAACCAGCGCTGTATGCCAACACGAGGCTGCCTACTAGCGCCTCGGTGATCATTTCAGCTTCTACTGGAACCACCGGACCGGAGGAGGCAAGGAACCACTGGACCCGTCAACACGGAGGTCGGCCCTCGAGGACTCTGATGGGCAGCAGCTCCTGGACCAGGAACTGCTGGACCCGTCAACGCGAGGTCGACCCTCGAGGACTCTGATGGGAAGCAGCTCCTGGACCAGGAACCGCTGGACCCGTCAACACGAGATAGACCCTCGAGGACTCTGATGGACAGCAGCTCCTTGACCAGGAACTGCTGGACCCCTCAACACGGAGGTAGACCCTCGAGGACTCTGATGGGCAGCAGCTCCTGGACCAGGAACTGCTGGACCCGTCAACATGGAGGTAGACCCTCGAGGACTCTGATGGGCAGCAGCTCCTGGACCAGGAACTGCTGGACGCGTCAACACGAGGTAGACCCTCGAGGACTCTGATGGGCAGCAGCTCCTGGACCAGGAACTGAAGACCCTCCAGTCCAATACCCACTGGGTTCCTCTGTTTTTTTAATTCACGCCCGATCTTCATAAGTTCTCACGTCTGTCCGTCACCAGAGGTCGTTCCCGTCACGACCCCACGTCCCTGCGTAATCGGTGTGGTTGTAAATGAACACATCCACCAGGGGGCAGCGACGAGTCAACTGTTGATATAGGCAAACGTGGCGATTCTCGCTGTCACTCAAAGATCCTTCCTGTCCGCTGTTTCAGTGTCGTATAAATGGGAATAAATCTTTGAAGTTCTCCTCAGTTTTTAAGATCATTTTCTTCCTGGTTAATTTCTCGTGTTTAGTTGCGACCGACTCCGGCGGCTCCTAAAGCACCCAGACGACGTCCCAAAGACGGACAAAAGTCAACGCAGATCGTCTACAGCAAAAGATTCACAGATAGAGAACGAGTGTATAATAAATCAGCCATTGGTTTGTTGGCCGTCTGTGGCAACAGCAGAGTTGATGAGAACATTTAAAGAAACGTTACATAATTCAGATTCTCTCAGTGGACGCGGCAGCAACCGTTATTCACCGGCATCGGGACAGCGACGTCCATCAGGAGGAAAAACTCCAGCGGCCTCGCTGCCTGGTGTGCTTGATGATATGCGATGTAATTGAGGTAATGACGCGATGTGGGAAGCGGGAGGAGGGAGGAGTTGAAGGAGACGGAGGAGGAGGCCAACCGGCCGGGTACCTTGACCCTAAAACTCGAGTGAGGGGGTTAAGCAAACAGGTCATCAGCTTTGCCAATTATCCAGGCCGGTCTTTGGTCGGCGGCCCCCGCCGCCGCTCCTCAAAGCCCATTGTTGTTGTAAGTAAGCTGGGAGGGAGTCTGGACGGCCCCCTGCACCCCCATCCGTGTTTCTCAGCCTCAACGAAGTGACATCTTCCAAACCATAAAAGGGATAAACTTACTCTTTCACAGCGGGTGCGGGGCTTGTTCCTCTCAACGTTCACACGGTCTCAGCAGCTGGACTGGACACGGACATCTTCTCTAAACGGCTCATTAATGGCACCAGAAAAAAACAAAAACACTTCAGAATATAAGTTTTTCTGGACAGTGTTTGGATCCATGCAGCAGCTGGCTGCTACCAACCCTCTCAGAAGGAAAGTCAACTCAGAACCGCCCAAGCTCTGATTCTATCTTTTAGCTTCGTTTTTGTTCAGGAAATAAAGGCACGGTGAAAAAACTTGAAGTTTGTTCTCATTTCAACTCCATTTGAACTCCAATGATCTGCTCTAGGTGTGGCGAGCAAGTGTCACTAGGCCATATGTTCTGGTCCTGTTCATCTTTACTTGACTTCTGGCCCGCCATTTTCGACTGTTTGTCAGTTTTATGTAACTCATCCGTCAGACCCGACCCTCTCACCGCTTCGTTTGGAGTCACACCCTCAGGACTGATATCGCTAACGAACAGGAGAGGAGTGGCGTTCTGCAGCCTTGTAGCTAGCAGGGTGATCTTAATGCCCTTTAGGAGACGGATCCAGAAGGTTCTATCTCTGTTTCAGTTAGAAAAGATAAGACACATATGTAATGGAGTAGATTTGTGTAATAAATTATGCAAAAGGTGCAACACTGCCATCACAGTGGTTGAGGTGGGAACGGCACAGAGAAAAGAGGACTTCACTGGTAAGATATCCTCTCATATGCTCCGGGATAATTAATAATTTTGTTCAGGTTTAAGGTGTTCATGTTTTATATTTTCCTGTGTAATGTAGTCATTGAAATGCGTTCTAACTGTTTTGGGCACTTATTCTGATTTGTTAAGCCATAAAACGACTCTGAGACTTTTTAATGATGCTAAGTTAGCTAAATGCTATCCTCGTTCATGTTGTGTGCTCAGACTATCCCGAGGAAACTGAGTGATTCCCACACACCATCTCTGTGTTCTATGCTGTGTTGCAGGTAATCTTTTGTGTATTTTGTGTTACTTTTTATGACATTTCTAATGTTTTGGTTGTGTGAGCTACCATTTGTTCAGCTAAAAGGCTTGCATTCATTCATTTAGCTTTAATGACTTTAATGTGTTTCTGTTTAGTTCATGGTAATGTAGGTGTTCTTAAAATCAATTTAATGTCACATTATGGATTATGTGGGGCGTTTTACTTAAGTTTGTGGAATAACAATTTACACTATTCGATCACATTAGGATGCCAATTTTGTTTTATTTTATATGATATGATTTATGTATTTTATTTTGTTAGTTATATATTTTGTTAGGCACAGAGAAAAGAGGACTTCACTGACTATCCCGAGGAAACTGAGTGATTCCCACACACCATCTCTGTGTTCTATGCTGTGTTGCAGGGAACTATATTTAATAAACACCCCATAATCCACCTGATCGTCATCTGTGGTCTGTAGAAGCAACAGTACTGTGGAGCTGCATGTCACTTATATCTGTGACCTGTCACACATACACCACAGTATGATCTTCTTTTATTCAGTATGTAAAGAAGTTACACACACATTATCTTGTTTGTTTTTTTCTATTTTTTTCAACTTGTCTGACTAGTTCATTAATATTACACTTTTGCAACATTGGATCCCTTTTTTTCAATTTTTATTTATTTATTATTTATTTTATTTTATTTTATTTTTATTTACTTGTTCCATCTTCTTTTTCTTGGCACTCTTGGTCGGGGGGGGGGGGGGGGGGGGGGGGGGGGGGTATGTGGGGTGGGCACTAGTACGGGATTACTTTCTGATTATTTGTTTTATGTTGGTTGTCCTTTATATAACTGAAAATGCTTTGAATAAATAAAGTGGTAAAAAAAAAAACAACCTCATTTGAGGTTTTATTTGCCGAATGCTAACAGACGAGATGGTGAATTGAATCTCTCTGGGCGGGTCATCCAGGGCACATCCTCCTAGCAGATTTCATCATTATGAATCTCTGCAACTGCAAGCTGAAGGACTTCCTCTAAAGAGCCTGCTGAGCATGGTGGGGGATCGATCATGTTCTGGGCTGTAACCAGTGATTGAAGGAAGACAAACGTTTGTTTTCATACGATCTGCGGTGCATTCAAGCACCGTCACCATCACCGATTACAACAGTGAGGGACGTCAGGCTGGTCCTCCAGCGTCCTCCAGCATCCTCCATCCAGGAAGCACATTTAGTTGCAGTTCCTCTACTGACCACTAGGCTCCGGCTCCTAAACAGATCAGAGCCCCGTTGACTCCTGTGTTACAAGGACTGACTTTGCAGCAGAATTTAACGTATTTACAGCCGGGATCAAAAAACGTCACCACCAAAGCAACATTAGGGTCCGGACTAGAGGTCTTCACGGGTCCACTTTCATGGACCCGAACGGACATGTGAAAATTCGACCCGAAATCTCCGAGCTATTATCATAAGTCCGGGAGTCAGAACCGAATGGACCCACAATAGTTGGACCCGGAACCGACCCGACCCGAGTCTTTAGTTTCCAACCACAAACCGAATCGAGATACCCGAATAGAACCGAGACAATCCAGCCCATAGTTGCTCATGTTAAAGTTGTCTAGCATTGAATAAAACTTGATTTTCTTACCTAAAGTTGTCTTCTTCTACCCGGTTCAGTTGCTACATAGGCTACGTGATGTAACCGATTCGGGTCGGATCGGAACCTCGGGTTTTCAGGTTGTTCCAAAGACCTCTAGTCCGGAGGTCCCGCTACCGGGATGATTTACCGCAGGTCCCTTCAGCTCGGCTCAGCTACGTACCGGCCGACCCACGGGGCTGTTGGACCAGAGCTAGCTCAACTTCTGGGAAGAGTTGAAGCCCAGAGCACCTTCAGCTGAGCCGGACCACAGCTCCATGTCGGACTGGCGACGCCGCATGGCTAACGGGCTGAACTGCTATTGTCACAACCCGGCTCGAAGGCCGTGACAAGAGTGAGGGAGGTGGCACAAGACAGTCGGTACCTACAGTAAATGTTTATTTTAAACCAGTTGCATCAACACAAAACAGACAAGAAAAACACAGCCAAACGCTCTGCCAGCCATAGTCTGGACAACTGAGCCCACAGCCCATCAGCAGAGCCTCAGACGCCAGCAGTAATCCCAGCGTGGTGACTAGGACCAGCTCCCCAGAGCAGCCCTCATCACAGCCCTCCTGCAACAGTCTGGAAATGGCCTTCTTAATGGGAGGAGAACCATTTGGGCCCAGGTGTGTCTCCTCAGGCTGACGACTCTCCACCTGCAACAGAAAAAAACCAAAAACAACCAACACCACCTGGTGTACAGGTGGAGGAGTCGTCACACCCCCCCCCCCCCCCCCCCCCCCCTGTAAAAAGAGGTCCCCATCAGGAAGCTCAACAAGAAGAGGACCTGGAACCCATACCTACTGTATGTGGACATACCTGACCATGCATCTGCCCCCGCGTCGTCGCGGCCCCTAATATGGCACACAACTAAGCAGTATATCTGCAAATAAAAACCAGCGCAGCAACCTGCAATTAGGACATTGGAACCGCTTCGAGCCCCAACTTTAACAGAGCGTTCAGCCTTCCAATGCCTTTTACCTCACTAGTGACACCCCTTACAGGTATAGGCTATACAAGCAGGTCTATCTGACCCCAAACAACGTGGATTGACCAGCTTTCCTCAGTACTTGGTCGCCACCTATTACTACCTCCCCAATAACCCGCGTCACCATGAGCCAGAGTCATGGTGCATCAACATGTACTCAGCTCACACAGCTGTAACAAATAAAATCTGAACCAGAAGGGAGTTCTCAAACTGCCCCAAAATGATCAACTCACACAATGATCTGAAACTGTCCACACAAACAGGTTCTCCGTAATTAAAGTATTTAGATTAACCTTCAGACGCTTATCACCAACTGATTGCATATACAGTCCTCCAATAACCCCTCCGAAGGAGTCCTCACAAAAAGTTCAATTACTGCTCCAACTTAATCAAAATCCAGACAGCACAAACAGTCAGCGCACACAGATCCATCAACCAGAGCCCACACAACCAGAAACATTACCACCACTCCGTCCCACTAACTCCCTAACTGAAAACTAACTAGTCTCCTCCCTAGTCTTCAAACCGCGTATTGCGGCGGGTACTTATGCACTATATACCGCAAGCCCGGAAAAGCAAGCACGATTGTGGCGACTCACCTGCAGCCTCGGCCGTGCTCCCGAGCCAAATGCTCCAACCACTAACGCCACCACTCTACCAAATCCCCCGGCAAATTCCTAGGGAACCCGCTCTTGGACCTACCAGGGACAGAGAAGCAGCAATTCACCTCAGCCATGTGACCCAAACCTACAGGGCACAGCCACGCCCCAAAACCGGCGCAGGCTCTCACAGACGCCCCTCATGAGGTAGTCATGACCTGATACCATCTACAAAACGCCGCCTGCACTCACTGAAAAAGCAGGCAGAGATATGCAAAGCACACAACCAACAAACCTGACCAGGTTTGCCAGTAATTAACTACTTTCCCGGACGAGCCCCCAATTGTCACAACCCGGCTCGAAGGCCGTGACAAGAGTGAGGGAGGCGGCACAAGACAGTCGGTACCAACAGTAAATGTTTATTTTAAACCAGTTGCATCAACACAACACAGACAAGAAAAACCCAGCCAAACGCTCTGCCAGCCATAGTCTGGACAACTGAGCCCACAGCCCATCAGCAGAGCCTCAGACGCCAGCAGTAATCCCAGCGTGGTGACAAGGACCAGCTCCCCAGAGCAGCCCTCATCACAGCCCTCCTGCAACAGTCTGGAAATGGCCTTCTTAATGGGAGGAGAACCATTGAGCCCAGGTGTGTCTCCTCAGGCTGACGACTCTCCACCTGCAACAGAAAAAAACCAAAAACAACCAACACCACCAGCTGGTGTACAGGTGGAGGAGTCGTCACACTTTCAGGACTCCTCAAAGCCGGATGACTGATGCAGGAACCTAGCAGAAGCTAAACCAGCCAAGCTAAGACCAGCTCACTTGTGGGCATGTTCCCACCACCTTCTCGGCACTGCTGCTCTTTGTAACCCGACGCTGAGAAGTCAGAGAAAAAAAACAGGCTTCAAATGCTCCCCGTTCAGATCTGTGGATCATGTGACAAACGTGCGCCGGCAGAGCCAGGACTTAAATAAATAATAGTTTCTTAGCCACATCGGCTAAACATCTGTCTGTCCAGCTCATCACGTCTCAGTCTGCTGTCCACTCAGAAATACAGGAAGGAGTCCCTGTACTGAAGGGCTGAGTTTAACGTCAAACAAAAACATAACAACTCCAGATCATACAAAACAAGCTGCTAAATATTTATAAATGATGATATCAGTGTCTCCTACAGCATCCTGGATGCCAGAACATCTCACCGTCTCTAAAAGTGCTTCCACACCATCATCCTATAATTACAGACAGATGTTCCAGTTTTTAGCCCGCTGGCTTTTCCATCCTGGATCAAATGAGGCCAGAACGTTTTGTCCTCACAGACGGGAACAGAAGAGCATCTCAACGTCTGCGTGATGCGTTACGTGACCCATGACCCAACGTGCGCACCGCTCAGACCCAAACAAGACAAACGTTGTGGTTTACTTGGTTCCTGAACCGTTTTAATTTGCTCGTAATCTGAATGAATGAATGACGTAGCGCCTTAGGTCATCTTCGTCTGGATCTTCAGACTTGGTCCTGGAGGCTCCAGAGGGAGCTGAAGATCATTGGTGGAGTCACCAGAACCACCAGAGATGTATTTACTGACTCCAGCCCAGAACTTCTGTCCATCACAGTTATGAACAGTCAGCGTTTCTCATGTGATCTTGAAACTTCTGAGTGAACATTTAATCTCAGGAATGAAGCCAAACATAATATCTCTACTTTTCCAGCTCTGGTTGTACCGATGCAACCGCCACCTTCCAGAAAGGTGACTATTCAAGTCATTGAATATTCATTCACCAGTTGCCCGGACGACGCCTGGCATGGACGCTTCTCGCTGCTGCTCCAGGGACTTATCCCTGCGACGCTGGACGCTCCAGTTTGTGCCCGGTTTGTGGTGATCTGCGGTCGGATGTCTACATACTGTCTGCAGGGGGCGGAACGGTCCTCTTGCGGCTGGCGGAGACCTGCCGTCACGGACATGGATGGTGTCGTTGGAGGCCGGTTCGGGAAAGCTAAGCTAAGTAGCCCTGAACTGCTACCCGCGGCAACCACCGCCACTGGATCCGGGCTGCAGCGTCACTGAGCCGGGACGGGAGCCCCCGACGTAGCGGGGGCGGCATGTTGCCCCCGTCCAGCAGTCTACACGCCGGATGGGTCAGCTGACCTAGCAGGGGCCGTCTGGTGACCTGGTGGGGCCCAGCACTGCCGGGGGAGATGGTCCGCATGATGAACGGGGCTCTGGGACGTTTGGCTTCGTCGCTCGCCGGACTGAAGGAGCTCAGTTCTTCCCAGAGGAGACGGTTTGGTTCATCGGTGTTTCCTCCTCTGACCTGGAGATATCTCACTTATCATCATTTTGGAGTTATACTGGTTCTAACGACTGTTAACTGTTTTAACGGCTGTTAACTGGAGTTAACACTCGGACCACGGGACCTGGCATGAAAAGGAGCGCTGGATGCAGGAAGCTCCTCTAGTACACCAGACTGGTGTACTGAAACTTGAATTTCCCCCTTGCAGGATTAATAAAGTATTTTTGAAGTTGAATTTGAATTTGAATTCAAATCTCTTGAGGAGAGTGAGGAGACAGGGAGGGGATGACGAGGAGATGGGAGGAGACGGGGAGGAGACGGGGCATATTGGGGCATGGAGGTGGAGGTGGAGAAGGAGAAGGAGATGGAGGTGGAGGTGGATCAGTGGATCTTCCGGTTTGGGGAGGACCTCCTCACCCTCCTAACGCTGAGCGTGTGGTTGATGCTTTAACGTTGTACTCTTCAGGTCAACTGAAGCGTTTCACACGTTAAACATTCAGCTTTGACTGGACTTCAGTCACATTTTACCCACATCTGTGGAAGGTTCCATGTTCTTCTCCTCTGTGACCTGTTGAGGTCCGTCAGCGTCGTGGGTCTGTTAACGTTGCAGGTCCGTCAGCATCGCGGTCTCGCAGGATGGTAGAGGGATTGTTAGACGGGTGAAATGTGAGGAGGCATATTTTCAAGGCGTGTCCCGACTACGCTACACTGACCGGACCAGCTCTGCTAATGGCCTGTTTGGCTTCTCTCCAGCTCCACTCGTTCCACTTTCCTTTGAGTTGAATCACTCGTTCCGAGGCGTTTAGTTTGACCTCTGCCACCTGTTTTTTTAACTCATCTCTTTGTTTCTGGGTTTGGCTTCATCTAAGCACTGTCTCTGTTTTCTTTCCCAGGACTGCGCTGCTTAAGTTTGACCTTTGCCTCCTGCTTTCTCGCCTCCATTATCTTCCTTTCCTTTTTTTTTCTCCGTGAATCCCTTCCCTCCTTCTGCCTAATTACTGTGTGCGTCGGCTGAATAGGAGGGAAGGTAAAGTCTTCCTGGATTAGAGACCCCTGCGGTTAGAGGAGCAGAGGAGGGGAGGAGTCAAGGGTCCATCCTTCAGCTCGTCTGAACACTAAAACTAATAGATTAGTGTCACGGTCCGGCCCACCTCTTCATTTAACCCGACCCACTAGACAAGGTTCATCACAGCAGCTGAGCTTTGACATCGGACCAGGAGCTCCGTCAGAGGACGTGAGCCTCCCAGAGGTCCAAGAGTCCTTCAGAAGAACCAACGTGAGCAGGTTGGTTGTGACCGGAAACAGGATCTGAGCGACTTCTCAGATTCTAACCCAACAGCCCAGTCAGGACGGTTTGTGGAGAATCTGACCCACATAGACAGTTTTCTCTGGTCCACATCTGGGTTTGACTGGCAGCATTAACGCCGGGCCGCGTGTCCTACAGACTCCACCTGGCCTTCACAACACCTGCTGTACCAGAACCACATCATGACATCTGGGCCACACCTAGCCTTCACAACACCTGTCATATCAGAACCACATCATGACATCTGGGCCACACCTGGCCTTCACAACACCTGCTGTATCAGAACCACATCATGACATCTGGGCCACACCTGGCCTTCACAACACCTGCTGTATCAGAACCACATCATGACATCTGGGCCAAGGTTATTATCGTTAATGAAAACAAACGAAATAACAAAAACTAGAATTGAAAAAACATTTCCATTAACTGAAATAAAATAAAAACGAGAGTTTTAAAAAAACAATAACTAACTGAAACTGTATTATGTGTTTATAAAACGAACTAAAATTAACTACCGTATTTTCCGGACTGTAAAGCGCACCTGAATATAAGCCACACTCACTAAAATTTAAACAAAATATATATTTTGTCACATATAAGCCGCACCGGACTATGAACCGCCAGTATCCAGGCTGAGAAATAAGATATTTACATTGAAATATTTTGTACCATAAGTGTTTATTCACATACACACGTGGACAAAATTGTTGGTACCCCTCAGTTAAAGAAGGAAAAACCCACAATTCTCACTGAAATCACTTGAAACTTACAAAAGTAACAATGAATAAAAATTTATTGAAAATCAAATAATCAAAATCAGCCATCACTTTTGAATTGTTGATTAACATAATTATTTAAAAAAACAAACTAATGAAATAGGGCTGGACAAAATGATGGTACAACCCATAAGGTTGTGCAACTTTTGTTGCACAACCTTTTGAGGCAATCACTGCAATTAAATGATTTCTTTATTTGTCAATGAGCGTTCTGCAGCTGTCAACAGGTATTTTGGCCCACTCCTCATGAGCAAACTGCTCCAGTTGTCTCAGGTTTGATGGGTGTCTTCTCCAAATGGCATGTTTCAGCTCCTTCCACAGATGTTCAATGGGATTCAGATCTGGGCTCATGGAAGGCCACTTTAGAATAGTCCAACGCTTTTCTCTCAGCCATTCTTGGGTGTTTTTGGCTGTGTGTTTTGGATCGTTGTCCTGTTGGAAGACCCATGACCTGCGACTGAGACCAAGCTTTCTGACACTAGGCAGCACATTTCTCTCCAGAATGCCTTGATAGTCTTCAGATTTCATTTTACCTTGCACACATTCAAGACACCCTGTGCCAGATGCAGCAAAGCAGCCCCAAAACATTACTGAGCCTCCTCCATGTTTCACCATAGGGACAGTGTTCTATCCTTCGTATGCTTGGTTTTTTAGGTCTATGAACATAGAGTTGATGTGCCTTACCAAAAAGCTCCAGTTTGGTCTCATCTATCCAAAGGACATTCTCCCAGAAGCTTTGTGGCTTGTCATCATGCATTTTTGCAAATTCCAGTCTCGCTTTTTTATGATTTTTTTCAGCAGTGGTGTCGTCTCCCATGAAGTCCACTTTGGCTCAAACAACGACGAATGGTGCAATCTGACACTGATGTACCTTGGCCTTGGAGTTCACCTTTAATTTCTTTGGAGGTTGTTCTGGGCTCTTTGGATACAATTCGAACGATCCGTCTCTTCAATTTGTCATCAATTTTCCTCCTGCGGCCACGTCCAGGGAGGTTGGCTACTGTCCCGTGGGTCTTGAACTTCTGAATAATATGAGCCACTGTTGTCACAGGAACTTCAAGCTGTTTAGAGATAATCTAATAGCCTTTACCTTTAAGATGTTTGTCTATAATTTTTTTTTCGGATGTCCTGGGACAATTCTCTCCTTCGCTTTCTGTTGTCCATGTTCAGTGTGGTACACACCTTTTCACCAAACAGCAAAGTGACTACTTGTCTGCCTTTAAATAGGGAGACTGACTGATTATGAGTTTGGAAACACCTGTGATGTCAATTTAAGGACACACCTGAGTTAATCATGTCACTCTGGTCAAATAGTTTTCCATCTTTTATAGCGGTACCATAATTTTGTCCAGCCCTATTTCATTAGTTAGTTTTTTTAAATAATTATGTTAATCAACAATTCAAAAGTGATGGCTGATTTTGATTATTTGATTTTCAATAAATTTTTATTTATTGTTACTTTTGTAAGTTTCAAGTGATTTCAGTGAGAATTGTGGGTTTTTCCTTCTTTAACTGAGGGGTACCAACAATTTTGTCAACGTGTGTACCTGAACTGATTGTTTCTGAACAGAACCTGTAACACGGCAGTAAAAGTGCTGATCAAACTAAACAGAAAAGTCATTGATGGTTTTATTCATTTTCCTCCTGTACACTAAAACCAAGTTGCTTTATTTTTCCTCCCGTATCGGGGTCCACTTACACTCAGTGCCAGATCCGCTTTGGAGCAGGATCGCGGACCTGCTGGCTCCACGCTGCGTCTGGTCCGCATCTGCGATTAAAACCTTACCTCTGCGGCAGGTCCACTCAGAACCCTGAAATCTGCTGCAGAACCAACAAACTGACTGGACAAACTGATAAATCCAGGTGTGTCTGAGTAGCTACAATGGTCAGACACACCTGGATTAATCAGTTTGTCCAATAATACCAGGTATTGATGCTCACAAAATGAATGTAGAGTAGCATAGCCAACATAGGCTACTGAACAAAAACAGAATAGCCTTTAACTACTTGGTTTGTTTTTGGTTTTTGCACTTCCTGCTAGAGCGCCCCCTGAGGGCTGAAAAAAAATTCATAGAAAACCCGCATCTCTGTATAAGCCTCATGGTTTAAAATGGTGGGACAAAAGTAGAGGCTTATAGTCCCGAAAATACAGTATAATAATGTCAAGAACGTCCTTTGTTTTCGTGTTTGTATTTTTTTTCTCATAAACGTTTGAAATCTATTAACTTCGCTCTGCCGTACAACAACAACAACCGCAAAAAAAAAAAAAAAAGGGATCATCAGTGATGGCTGCGGCAAAAGTTGGGAGAAAGCGGCTCAGTCCTATTTGGGATCTCTTTGACTATGACTGTGTTAACGATAAAAATAAGTGCCTTGTTGTAGAAGCAGGTGATTCAATGTGTGGAATACTTCTCAAGGAGAAAAACCCACGAATCTGAAAGTCCATTTGAAAAGCTCGCACAAGAAGGCTAACCAAGACTAGCTGGATAAGCTAGCCTAAGCTAGCCCCCTGGAAAGAAGGCTAACCAAGACTAGCTGGATAAGCTAGCCTAAGCTAGCCCCCTGGAAAGAAGGCTAACCAAGACTAGCTGGATAAGCTAGCCTAAGGTAGTCCCCTGGAAAGAAGCTACAGCTGCAGGCCAGTCAGCGTTGGGAAGGAACGGGAGAAAACAGCAACTATAATGGACTGTTTCCACGGCGACCAGATAGCTGCTGGTCAGTAAATATGCAGAAACACCACAAGCGGGAAGATGCATTGATAAATATGTTTATTGAGAGCAGAACGTAAACACGACTATGTGATTCGATAGCCTTCAAAAAGTTCAGTGCTTCACTCCAACCAACATTACAACCCTAATTTACAAAATAAAACCAAAACTAACACTGAAACTAATAAAAACTAAACTAAAACTAAAACTAAGTATTTTAAAACAAAAATGAATAAAAACTAGCAAAACTGCTCTAAAAACAAATTAAAACTAACTGACTTTGGAAAACTGAACTAAAAACTAAATAAAACTAAAATTAATGGAAAATCCAAAACTATTATAACCCTGATTTGGGGCATCCAACACAACTTTACAACAACTTTGGTTTCTGGTCTGAGCCATGGTTCCAGAACCAGTCCAGATTAGGCCCAAGTGTGTCTGCTATCTGGGAATGATGTTTTTCCCTCTTGGCATTGTGTTAGAGTGCTCCAGAGCAGCGGACTGCCTAAATGTCTTTGATAGAGGGGCTCCCAGAGGTCCAGATCCTGGTTCAGCCCGGCAGGAGCAGTCAGGACAGCTGTTTGTAGAAACCCGTGAAAGAGGGTTTTTTTTCCCATGAGAAGTAGAATAAAGAGAGCAGAGGGGGATTATCAGCATATAGAGCTGAATTACATCACAGATTAGTTACCCGTATCATCACGGGCAGCGCGGTAATCTGGGCTCTGATTCGTCTTGGTTGGAAGGTTCTGGCTCGTAACATAAAGCCCTGCTTGTCCTCGTCCGGCGATCACTCTACGCCGGATTCGCCCCGGTGGGCTGGTGGTCACGCCTCGTCAGGCCTCGCCGTCGTCCCTCCTCCTGCTGTTTGGCTCCACATGGCGTCTCTCAGAGCCGAGCTGCACGTCCACGCCTGCAGTCAGCAGATCGCTAACGTTGGAGAGTCCTCGCAGCTCTGTTTGCTCCAGGTGCTCAAGGTGCTCCAGGTGCTCAAGGTGCTTAGCAGGTCAATCTATCTATCTATCTATCTATCTATCTATCTGAATGAATCCTGCTGTCAGCTAGAAACTGAAGAGTCCATTTGAAGTCTTTCATTTTTCTTTTTTGAGACTGCTGGACCACAACGTCTCAGATCACACGTGTCAAACTCAAGGCCCGCGGGCCACATCCGGCCCGCTGTGTAATCATATCCGTGAGATCATTTTTACATTATCGTTATTAATGGCCCTTTGATATGAAGCGCTGATTAAAACAATACTGCACAGAACTACAGATCCCAAAATGCAACGCTTCAGTGTCTTTGCTGCACACTAACCGCTACAATCAAGTCTAGTTTCAAGATTCATCCGCGATGTGGACTGCAATTAGCGCGTAACAGAAGAAGTAATGGACGGGACGACTGGAAAAGACATTTTTGAAAACGTATGTGAAAGTGTAACAGACATGAAACTGTCCCGGGACAAACTTACTGGACTGACAACAGATGGAGCAGCAGCTATGAGCAGTAAATAAAGTGAACTAGAGGGGAGGATGCGAGTGAAGATGCAGGAGGAGAACTGACACACTGCATCAGACACCAGGAAGCTCTATGTGGCAAAGTCCTGAAGATGGACCATAATGAGACCTGGAACACAAACCCTAAACTATATCCGAGCTCCTCAACGTGTCTGTCCACCAACTGTCCAACTGTCAGCGGTGGAGACGTCTCCACACCACATCATCAGAGGCGAAGGTTTTCCTTTAACCGGTTGTTTCTGGCTCCTGATAATGACGAAGGAAAACCCTCGGTGGTAAACAGAAACATCCTCCCAGTCCAGGACTTCACTGTTCAGGCTCCTGGAGCTGGTTTCTGGTCTGGCTGCCGTCCTTCCTCCTCTCGTCTCCCTCATTTCCATAAACGTCCTTCAGATCTGGCCGTGCGTTGATGGTCTGTTAGGAACAGATGGATGTTTCCAAACGGCGGCTGGAAACAGGCGGCTGGAAACAGGCGCCTGACGGCGGGCTGGCGGGAGGGACCAGAACCAGAACCGCCGCCGACCTGATGTGTCGTCCAGCTGCTCATCCTTTATTTCATTCACAACTACAGTTAAAAAAGACTTGGGACACCGAGATGTATATTAAAAATGGAATTCACCGATTTGCACATCTCTCAGTAACGAGAGGAAAAGCAGCAGCACCTCTGCAGCGAACACGACTGAAAACAACTCCAAATTCAGGGGCGGATAATTAAAGCTGACTGTTGGCTTATTGAGTAGCAAAGAGGATCAGAAGTAGTTCCCTGACTGCTAATCTAATCACGACTAGTTTAAATATAAACTTAACTACAAATCCAGGGGAATTTGTGCCAGTAAGGCCATGACGACGCCATAAACTCTGACATAAACATGATCTTTAATGACACCAGCCGCTGCTTCGGTCCTCCGGCTCATAAAAGCATCAGAAACATGTTTAAACGGAAACTTCATACTTAAACTAAAATAAACCACAAACCCAAATGGGACAGAACAGATGATTTACAGACATAAACCCAGTTTTTATTCAAACAGAACACATTCATTCATTCATTCATTACATTTTTTATTTGTTTGAGCAGATAATGTGAAATGCCAACAAAGTATTACTATTAAGGCTGGGCAATGATTAAAATTTTTAATCGCGATTAATCGCATTATTTCCCTGATTAATCACGATTAATCGCATTGTATACGCAAAATCAAATAATGAATTCAAAAGTAGTGTAAAACCCACTTTTATTTAAATGTTCTGCTGCCATATGAATTAAAGTGCTATAACATTTGTTGTTCAAACACTTTTAACATCAGCACTTGTCAGTAACACATATTTAGTGTAAATCTCATCTTAAAAAAGGTAAAATAAAATAAAGCTTATTGCCACTGCCGGGGCATTAATGTCATCCTGTTTTTATGAAAAATTAAAAAAAAGTCTACAAACATAATCCAAAAAAAGGATTGTGGCTCAGCACAATCATAACATTAAAACAGGTAATTTCTGAGGTAGCAGCAGAAACTTTTAACGGGGAGTTCAACTTGGCAGTTGTTACAAATAACCTTGTTTCTGTCGAATCCTCCGTCTGGGAGAATTTTAAAATGAAAATGTCCATGTTAAAGTTCAGTAACTTTACCAATTCGTGCATCATTCATTCTTTCCATTTTCAATTGTCAATCAAAAATTAAAAAAATTAAAAAGTGACATTTTAATATGTTTTTCGTTTTTTAATCTAACAAAAAGAAAAAGGAAAAAATGCCTGGGTTTTTTCAATATTTCAATTTTAGATTTGGATCAAAAATACAAAAAATGGTCCTGTTTTATAATCAAGGACTGGACTATCTGTTGTCATTACACATCTGTGCCACTAGATGGAGCCGCACTGAAGTAACCAGTAAGAGAACAGCAGGACAGTGAACACATGAAGAGATTTGATGGAACATGGAGGAATGACGCGAAAGTTTTGTTGCAGTCCAGAATTTTCTTTTTCAGACAAAACTGTTAATATTGCTACCTGAGTTGCTACCCGAACTGGTAAGTATACAGATTTTTATTGTTCTTAATGTCTGTTCTAGGTTTTTTCGTATGTTTACCTGCCAATTGTTTTTAGGTTCCGCAGCAGCCAGTAACAGACTTTTCAAAACAAAAGCATGTGAGCAACATGCGTTAACGCGCGATAAAATAATTGTCGGCGTTAATAAATGAATGCGTTAACGCGATAATAACGTGTTAACTTGCCCAGCCCTAATTACTATGTTCTAAAAATCCAGCTTTGTGTTTGATCCTTATCGCTTGTTTTTGTAATATAATCAACGGTTGTATTGAATTTTGATAATTCAGTGATTCCCAAAGTGTGGGCCGCGGCCCCCTGGTGGGCCGTCGTGGTACTGCAGGTGGGCTGTGAGAGGTCATTAAAATTAAACAAATGTGTTTTAAATCCTCGATCTTTTTTAAATATGTTTTCAATTACTGTAAAATATTCATAACATGATTAAAAAAACATTAAGAAGTAACAAAACAAACCAGTTAAGTGTTATTCTACCTTCATCTTAACTTCATATGACAAGTGTCACCTTATTTGTTGACCCCTCACATTAATATCGGATCATGGTTCCTTGTCCTGTATGCTGATCACAGTTGTGATTAAAGGTTCTGGTGGGCTGCAGAGATTTTTCACATTTCAAATTGGGCCTTGGTGTTCTGAAGTTTGGGAATGGCTGTGATAATTGTTGACCCAAACTTCAACACAATATGTCAAGTATGGGAGAACTAAGGAGCAGTATAATGTACAAAGTGCATTATGATCAAGAAATTGCTTTACTTTATTTTAACCCAGATAACATATTAAATGTTAACGTAGTAAAACTGAGACTTTTTTTTTCTCCATTTTATGAAAAATATCAGCTGGTTTTGAATTTAATGGCAGCAAAATATCTTTAAAAAATTGTTGGGACACAAAAGGCTGAAAGTGGAACAGAAAGATCTGGAGGAACGTCTGTATAAACGGTATAAATGTATTTTGTGTTTTATATCATATTTTAGCCGCTGTCCTGGGGACCGACAGCACGTTTCTGCCTCCGCTGATGAAAAATCTGCGTCGCTTGCATTTCAGCTCAACGCTAATCCACGCAGGAGGTCTTAACGTCGCCATAGAAACCTCTTAGCTGCAGCGTTGGGGTCTTCTAATGTGGGAAATAAAGGATTACTTGACCCGTCTGCAGTTAGGAGCCGTTAGATCTTAGTGAATAATTCCTGAACATAAAGCTTCCCGCTGCTCTTTGTACATTAACACCTGACCTGCAGGTGTAAATCCCACAGAGACGACAGCTCAATCTCAGCATGTGCATCAAACAACATCTCATGAAGCCGTGGACTTTGACTGAAACCGATTCTTTGGACCGTCCCCTGCAGAACGTAGATCTCTGGAGACGTGTGATCAGGAGCTAATCTGTTTAAGGCTGGAATCAATATAAAACCACCTCAGAGTGTCTCAGCTTCCATCAGTCCATCAGTGAGACAAGCTGCTTACAGCTGGAGACGGTTCAGTTCTGAGGAGGACGTCCAGCCAAGATGACACCAAAGATGCAACGAACCCGAGATGAACAGCTGAGGGCTTTAGGAACAGGAACCGGACCCATCTCTGTTCATGAGTCTACCATACAGAAGTCCCTAAAGGCTCAGAGGCTGGACCACCTCCCCTGAAGGCTCAGAGGCTGGACCACCTCCCCCTGAAGGCTCAGAGACTGGACCACCCCCCCTGAAGGCTCAGAGACTGGACCACCCCCCCTGAAGGCTCAGAGGCTGGACCACCCCCCCTGAAGGCTCAGAGACTGGACCACCTCCCCCTGAAGGCTCAGAGGCTGGACCACCCCCCCTAAAGGCTCAGAGGCTGGACCCACCTCCCTCTGAAGGCTCAGAGGGACCACCCCCCTGAAGGCTCAGAGACTGGTCCACCCCCCCTGAAGGCTCAGAGACTGGACCACCTCCCCCTGAAGGCTCAGAGACTGGACCACCCCCCCTGAAAGCTCAGAGGCTGGACCACCTCCCCCTGAAGGCTCAGAGACTGGACCACCCCCCCTGAAAGCTCAGAGGCTGGACCACCTCCCCCTGAAGGCTCAGAGACTGGACCACCCCCCCTGAAGGCTCAGAGACTGGTCCACCACCCCCCCTGAAGGCTCAGAGGCTGGACCACCCCCCCTGAAGGCTCCAGGCTGGACCACCTCCCCCTGAAGGCTCAGAGACTGGTCCACCCCCCCCTGAAGGCTCCCCCTGAAGGCTCAGAGGCTGGACCACCTCCCCCTGAAGGCTCAGAGACTGGACCACCCCCCCTGAAAGGACCACCCCCCCCTGAAGGCTCAGAGGCTGGACCACCTCCCCCTGAAGGCTCAGAGACTGGACCACCCCCCCTGAAAGCTCAGAGGCTGGACCACCTCCCCCTGAAGGCTCAGAGACTGGACCACCCCCCCTGAAACCACAGAGGCTGGACCACCCTCCCCTGAAGGCTCAGAGACTGGACCACCTCCCCTGAAGGCTCAGAGGCTGGACCACCCCCCTGAAGGCTCAGAGGCTGGACCACCTCCTGCTCAGAGGCTCTGAGGCTGGACCACCTCCCCCTGAAGGCTCAGAGACTGGACCACCCCCCTCTGAAGGCTCAGAGACTGGACCACCTCCCCCTGAAGGGCTCAGAGACTGGACCAACCCCCCTGAAAGCTCAGAGGCTGGACCACCTCCCCCTGAAGGCTCAGAGACTGGACCACCCCCCCTGAAGGCTCAGAGACTGGACCACACCTCCCCCCTGAAGGCTCAGAGGCTGAGGGACCACCCCCCTCTGAAAGCTCAGAGGCTGGACCATCTCCCCTGAAGGCTCAGAGGCTGGACCACCTCCCCTGAAGACTCAGAGGCTGGACCACCCCCCCTGAAGGCTCAGAGGCTGGACCACCCCCCCTGAAGGCTCACTCCCCCTGAAGCTCAGAGACTGGACCACCCCCCCTGAAGGCTCAGAGGCTGGACCACCCCCCCTGAAGGCTCAGAGACTGGACCACCTCCCCCTGAAGGCTCAGAGACTGGACCACCCCCCCTGAAGGCTCAGAGGCTGGACCACCCCCCCTCTGAGGCTCAAGGCTGGACCACCTCCCCCTGAAGGCTCAGAGACTGGACCACCCCCCCTGAAGGCTCAGAGGCTGGACCACCTCCCCCTGAAGGCTCAGAGACTGGACCACCCCCCTTGAAGGCTCAGAGACTGGACCACCCCCCCTGAAGGCTCAGAGGCTGGACCACCCCCCCTGAAGGCTCAGAGGCTGGACCACCTCCCCTGAAGGCTCAGAGGCTGGACCACCTCCCCCTGAAGGCTCAGAGACCCCCCCTTGTGGACCACCCCCCCTGAAGGCTCAGAGACTGGACCACCACCCCCCCTGAACTGGAAGCTCAGGCTCAGAGGCTGGACCACCTCCCCCTGAAGGCTCAGAGAGACTGGACCACCCCCCCTCCTGAAAGCTCAGAGGCTGGACCACCTCCCCCCTGAAGGCTCAGAGACTGGACCACCCCCCTGAAGGCTCAGAGGCTGGAAGAGGCTCAGAGACTGGACCACCCCTCCCCTGAAGGCTCAGAGGCTGGACCACCCCCCCTGAAAGCTCAGCTCAGAGGCTGGACCACCTCCCCCTGAAGGCTCAGAGACTGGACACCCCCCCTGCTAGACTGGACCACCTCCCCCTGAGAAGGCTCAGAGACTGGACTGACCCCCCCCCTGAAGGCTCAGCTCAGGCTGGACCACCCCCCTGAAGGCTCAGAGGCTGGACCACCTCCCCCTGAAGGCTCAGAGGCTGGACCACCTCCCCCTGAAGGCTCAGAGACTGGACCACCCCCCCTGAAGGCTCAGAGACTGGACCACCTCCCCCTGAAGGCTCAGAGACTGGACCACCCCCCCCCTGAAAGCTCAGAGGCTGGACCACCTCCCCCTGAAGGCTCAGAGACTGGACCACCCCCCCTGAAGCTCAGAGGCTGGACCACCTCCCCCTGAAGGCTCAGAGACTGGACCACCCCCCCCCTTAGACCTCCCCTGAAGGCTCAGAGGCTGGACCACCCCCCCCCCTGAAGGCTCAGAGGCTGGACCACCTCCCCCTGAAGGCTCAGAGGCTGGACCACCTCCCCCTGAAGGCTCAGAGGCTGGACCACCCCCCTGAAGGCTCAGAGGCTGGACCACCAACCCCCCTGAAGGCTCAGAGACTGGACCACCTCCCCCTGAAGGCTCAGAGACTGGACCACCCCCCCCTGAAAGCTCAGAGGCTGGACCACCTCCCCCTGAAGGCTCAGAGACTGGAGACTGGACCACCTCCCCCTGAAGGCTCAGAGACACCCCCCCTCTCAGGCTGGACCACCCCCCCCTGAAGGCTCAGAGGCTGGACCACCCCCCCTGAAAGCTCAGAGGCTGGACCACCTCCCCTGAAGGCTCAGAGGCTGGACCACCCCCCTGAAGGCTCAGAGACTGGACCACCTCCCCCTGAAGGCTCAGAGGACTGGACCACCCCCCCCTGAAGAGCTCAGAGGCTGGACCACCTCCCCTGAAGGCTCAGAGACTGGACCACCCCCCCCTGAAGGCCCCCAGCTGAGACTGGACCACCTCCCCTGAAGGCTCAGAGGCTGGACCACCCCCCCTGAAAGCTCAGAGGGCTGGACCACCTCCCCCTGAAGGCTCAGAGGCTGGACCACCTCCCCTGAAGGCTCAGAGGCTGGACCCCCCCCCCTGAAGGCTCAGAGGCTGGACCACCTCCCCTGAAGGCTCAGAGGCTGGACCACCCTCCCCTGAAAGCTCAGAGGCTGGACCACCTCCCCTGAAGGCTCAGAGGCTGGACCACCCCCCTGAAGGCTCAGAGGCTGGACCAACCTCCCCCTGAAGGCTCAGAGGACTGGACCACCCCCCCCCCTGAAGGCTCAGAGACTGGACCACCCCCCCTGAAGGCTCAGAGACTGGACCACCTCCCCCTGAAGGCTCAGAGACTGGACCACCCCCCCTGAAGCTCAGAGGCTGGACCACCTCCCCCCTGAAGGCTCAGAGACTGGACCACCCCCCCCCTGAAGGCTCAGAGACTGGACCACCTCCCCCTGAAGGCTCAGAGGCTGGACCACCCCCCCTGAAAGCTCAGAGGCTGGACCACCTCCCCTGAAGGCTCAGAGGCTGGACCACCTCCCCTGAAGACTCAGAGGCTGGACCACCCCCCCTGAAGGCTCAGAGACTGGACCACCCCCCCTGAAGGCTCAGAGCTCAGAGGCTGGACCACCCCCCCCCCTGAAAGGCTCAGAGGACTGGACCACCTCCCCCTGAAGGCTCAGAGGCTGGACCACCCCCCCTGAAGGCTCAGAGGCTGGACCACCTCCCCTGAAGGCTCAGGACTCAGCTCAGGACTGGACCACCCCCCCTGAAAGCTCAGAGGCTGGACCACCTCCCCCTGAAGGCTCAGAGACTGGACCACCCCCCACCTCCCCTGAAGGCTCAGAGGCTGGACCACCCCCCCCTGAAAGGCTCAGAGGCTGGACCACCCCCCCTGAAGGCTCAGAGACTGGACCACCCCCCCTGAAAGCTCAGAGGCTGGACCACCCCCCCTGAAGGCTCAGAGGCTGGACCACCCCCCCTGACCCCCCCTGGACCCCTCCCCTGAAGGCTCAGAGGCTGGACCACCTCCCCTGAAGGCTCAGAGGCTGGACCACCTCCCCTGAAGGCTCAGAGACTGGACCACCCCCCCTGAAGGCTCAGAGACTGGACCACCTCCCCCTGAAGGCTCAGAGACTGGACCACCCCCCCCTGAAAGCTCCTCAGAGGCTGGACCACCTCCCCTGAGGCTCAGAGAAGACTCCCCCTCAGACTGGACCACCCCCCCTGAAAGCTCAGAGGCTGGACCACCTCCCCCTGAAGGCTCAGAAGAGACTGGACCACCTCCCCTGAAGGCTCAGAGAGGCTGGACCACCCCCCCTGAACCCCCCCTCAGAGGCTGGACCACCCCCCCTGAAGGCTCAGAGGCTGGACCACCTCCCCTGAAGGCTCAGAGGCTGGACCACCTCCCCTGAAGGCTCAGAGGCTGGACCACCTCCCCCTGAAGGCTCAGAGACTGGACCACCCCCCCTGAAGGCTCAGAGACTGGACCACCCCCCCTGAAGGCTCAGAGACTGGACCACCCCCCCTGAAAGCTCAGAGGCTGGACCACCTCCCCCTGAAGGCTCAGAGACTGGACCACCCCCCCTGAAGGCTCAGAGACTGGACCACCTCCCCCTGAAGGCTCAGAGGCTGGACCACCCCCCCTGAAAGCTCAGAGGCTGGACCACCCCCCCTGAAGGCTCAGAGGCTGGACCACCTCCCCTGAAGACTCAGAGGCTGGACCACCCCCCCTGAAGGCTCAGAGACTGGACCACCTCCCCCTGAAGGCTCAGAGGCTGGACCACCTCCCTCTGAAGGCTCAGAGGCTGGACCACCCCCCCTGAAGGCTCAGAGGCTGGACCAACCCCCCCTGAAGGCTCAGAGACTGGACCACCTCCCCCTGAAGGCTCAGAGACTGGACCACCCCCCCTGAAAGCTCAGAGGCTGGACCACCTCCCCCTGAAGGCTCAGAGACTGGACCACCCCCCCCTGAAGGCTCAGAGGCTGGACCACCTCCCCCTGAAGGCTCAGAGGCTGGACCACCCCCCCCTGAAAGCTCAGAGGCTGGACCACCTCCCCTGAAGACTCAGAGGCTGGACCACCCCCCCTGAAGGCTCAGAGACTGGACCACCTCCCCTGAAGGCTCAGAGACTGGACCACCCCCCCTGAAAGCTCAGAGGCTGGACCACCTCCCCTGAAGGCTCAGAGGCTGGACCACCTCCCCTGAAGACTCAGAGGCTGGACCACCCCCCCTGAAGGCTCAGAGACTGGACCACCTCCCCCTGAAGGCTCAGAGGCTGGACCACCTCCCTCTGAAGGCTCAGAGGCTGGACCACCCCCCTGAAGGCTCAGAGACTGGACCACCCCCCTGAAGGCTCAGAGACTGGACCACCTCCCCCTGAAGGCTCAGAGACTGGACCACCCCCCCTGAAAGCTCAGAGGCTGGACCACCTCCCCCCTGAAGGCTCAGAGACTGGAGCACCTCCCCCTGAAGGCTCAGAGGCTGGACCACCCCCCCTGAAAGCTCAGAGGCTGGACCACCTCCCCTGAAGGCTCAGAGGCTGGACCACCTCCCCTGAAGACTCAGAGGCTGGACCACCCCCCTGAAGACTCAGAGGCTGGACCACCCCCCCTGAAGGCTCAGAGACTGGACCATCTCCCCCTGAAGGCTCAGAGGCTGGACCACCCCCCCTGAAGGCTCAGAGACTGGACCATCTCCCTCTGAAGGCTCAGAGACTGGACCACCTCCCCCTGAAGGCTCAGAGACTGGACCACCTCCCTCTGAAGGCTCAGAGGCTAGACCACCTCCCTCTGAAGGCTCAGAGGCTGGACCACCTCCCCCTGAAGACTCAGAGGCTGGACCACCCTCCCCTGAAGGCTCAGAGGCTGGACCACCTCCCCCTGAAGGCTCAGAGGCTGGACCACCCCCCCTGAAAGCTCAGAGGCTGGACCACCTCCCCTGAAGGCTCAGAGACTGGACCACCCCCCCTGAAGGCTCAGAGGCTGGACCACCCCCCTGAAAGCTCAGAGGCTGGGACCACTCCCCCCTGAAGGCTCAGAGACTGGACCACCCCCCCTGAAAGCTCAGAGGCTGGACCACCCCCCCTGAAGGCTCAGAGACTGGACCACCTCCCCCTGAAGGCTCAGAGGCTGGACCACCCCCCCTGAAAGCTCAGAGGCTGGACCACCTCCCCCTGAAGGTCAGAGACTGGACACCCCCCTGAAGGCTCAGAGACTGGACCACCTCCCCTGAAGGCTCAGAGGCTGGACCACCCCCCCTGAAAGCTCAGAGGCTGGACCACCTCCCCCTAAGGCTCAGAGGCTGGAACACCTCCCCTGAAGGCTCAGAGGCTGGACCACCCCCCCTGAAGGCTCAGAGAGACTGGACCTCCCCCTGAAGGCTCAGAGGCTGGACCACCTCCCCTGAAGGCTCAGAGCTGGACACCCCCCCTGAAGGCTCAGACTCCCTGCTCAGAGCTGGACCACCTCCCCTGGAAGGCTCAGAGGCTGGACCACCCCCCTGAAGGCTCAGAGGCTGGACCACCTCCCCTGGAAGGCTCAGAGACTGGACCAGACCCCCCCCCTGAAGGCTCAGAGGCTGGACCCCTCCCCTGAAGGCTCAGAGGCTGGACCACCCCCCTGAAGGACCAGAGACTGGACCACCCCCCTGAAGGCTCAGAGACTGGACCACCCCCCTGAAATGGAACCACCCCCCTGAAAGCTCAGAGGCTGGACCACCCTCCCCTGAAGGCTCAGAGGACTGGACCACCTCCACCCCCTCAGAGGACTGACCCCTGTGAAGGCCAGAGGCTGGACCACCCCCCCTGAAGGCTCAGAGGCTGGACCACCACCCCCCTGAAGGCCTCAAGAGGCTGGACCACCTCCCCCTGAAAGCTCAGAGGCTGGACCACCCCCCCCCCCGAAGGCTCAAGAGACTGGACCCACCCCCCCTGAAGGCTCAGAGGCTGGACCTGAGGGGACCACCTCCCTCTGCTCAGAGGCTCAGAGGCTGGACCACCCCCCCTGAAGGCTCAGAGAAGGCTGGACACCCCCCCCTCTGAAGGCTCAGAACTGGACCAACCTCCCCTGAAGGCTCAGAGACTGGACCACCTCCCCTGAAAGCTCAGAGGCTGGACCACCTCCCCCTGAAGGCCAGACGGCTCAGAGACTGGACCACCCCCCCTGAAGGCTCAGAGGACTGGACCACCTCCCCTGAAGGCTCAGAGACTGGACCCCCCCCTGAAGGCTCAGAGGCTCACACCTCCCCTGAAGGCTCAGAGGCTGGACCACCTCCCCCTGGGAACTCAGAGGCTGTGACCACCCCCCCCTGAAGGCTCAGCTGACTGGACCACCTCCCCTGAAGGCTCAGAGGCTGGACACCCCCTGAAGGCTGCTCAGAGACTGGACCACCCCCTGAAGGCTCAGAGACTGGACCACCCCCCTCTGAAGGCTCAGAGACTGGACCACCTCCCTCTGAAGGCTCAGAGGCTGGACACCTCCCCTGAAAGCTCAGAGGCTGGACCACCCCCCCTGAAGGCTCAGAGCTGGACCACCCCCCCTGAAGGCTCAGAGAGGCTGGACCACCCCCCCTGAAAGCTCAGAGGCTGGACCACCTCCCTGAAGGCTCAGAGGCTGGACCACCCCCCCCTGAAGGCTCAGAGGCTGGGACCACCTCCCCTGAAGGCTCTAGAGGCTGGACCACCCCCCCTGAAGGCTCAGAGACTGGACCACCTCCCCTGAAGGCTCAGAGACTGACCACCCCCCCCCTGAAAGCTCAGAGGCTGGACCACCTCCCCCTGAAGAATCCCCTGGACCACCTCCCCCAGAGAGGCTCAGAGACTGGACCACCCCCTGAAGGCTCAAGGACTGACAGAGGCTGGACCACCCCCCTGAAGGCTCAGAGGCTGGACCAACCCCCCTGAAGGCTCAGAGGACTGGACCACCTCCCCTGAAAAGGCTCAGAGGCTGGACCACCTCCCCCTGAAGGCTCAGAGGCTGGACCACCCCCCCTGAAGGCTCAGAGACTGGACCACCCCCCCTGAGGCTCAGAGGCTGGACCACCCCCCTGAAAAGGCTCAGGAGGCTGACTGGACCACCTCCCCCTGAAGGCTCAGAGACTGGACCACCCCCCCTGAAGCTCAGAGCTGGACCACCCCCCTGAAGGATCAGAGGCTGACCCACCACCCCTGAAAGGCTCAGAGGCTGGACGGACCACCTCCCCTGAAGACTCAGAGGCTGGACCACCACCCCCTGAAGGCTCAGAGACTGGACCAACCCCCCTGAAGGCTCAGAGACTGGATCACCTCCCCCTGAAGGAGCTCAGAGGCTGGACCACCCCCCCTGAAGGCTCAGAGACTGGTTCAGAACCTCACCCCCCCTGAAGGCTCAGAGGCTGGACCACCCCCCTGAAGATCAGAGCTGGACCACCTACCCTGAAGGCTCAGAGGCTGGACCACCTCCCTGAAGACAAAGAGGCTGGACCACCCCCCTGGAAGGCTGAAGAAGAGACTGGACCACCTCCCTCTGAAGGCTCAGAGACTGGAAACCACCCCCCTGAAGGCTCAGAGACTGGACCACCTCCCCCTGAAGGCTCAGAACTGGACCACCTCACCTGAAGACTCCAGAGGAAGGGGACCACCGGAAAAAAAATCAGAGACTGGACCACCCCCCTGAAAGCTCAGAGGCTGGACCACCCCCCTGAAGGCTCAGAGGCTGGACCAAACCTGAAGGATCACCCCCACCTGAAGGCTCAGAACTGAACCCACCCCTAAATCAGAGGCTGGACACCAACACCACCCCCCTGAAGGCTCAGAGATGGACACCCCCCCCCTGAAGGTCAGAGATCTGAAGCAAACCACCCCTGAAAGAGAGGCTAAACACACCCCCTAAGGCTCAGAGGCTGGACCACCCCCTGAAGGCTCAGAGACTGGACCACCCCCCTGAACAAAAAGAGGCCCAAACTGAAGGATCAGAGGCTAAAACCCCCTGAAACAGAAAAAAAAAAAGAGACTGGACCACCCCCTATGAAAAACAGAGGCTGGACCACCTCCCCTGAAGGATCAGAGGCTGGACCACCTCCCTGAAGCTCAGGACTGACCACCCCCCCTGAAGGCTCAGAGACACTGGACCACCACCCCCCCCTGAAGGCTCAGAGACTGGACCAACCCCCTGAAGGCTCAGAGACTGGACCACCTCCCCCTGAATGGCCACCTCCCTTGAAAGCTCAAAGGCTGGACCACCCCCCTGAAGGCTCAGAGGCTGGACACCCCCCTGAAGGCTCAGAGAGACTGGACCACCCCCCTGAAGGCTCAAGAGACTGGACCACCCCCCCGAAAGATCAGAGGCTGCACCACCTCCCCCTTGAAGGCTCAGAGGCTGGACCACCCCCCCTGAAGGCTCAGAGGCTGAACCACCTCCCCTGAAGAATCAGAGGCTGGACCCCCCCCCTGAAGGTTCAGAGACTGGACCACCTCCCTCTGAAGGCTCAGAGATGGACCACCCCCCCTGAAAAGCTCAGAGGCTGGACCACCTCCCCTGAAAAGGCTCAGAGGCTTGGCCACCACCCCCCCCACCCCCCCCCCCCCCCCAAACCTCAGGGGGACCACCTCCCCTGAAGACTCAGAGGCTGGACTACTCCCTCTGAAGGCCAGGACTGGACCACCCCCCCCGAAACCTCAGAGGCTGGACCACCTCCCCTGAAGACTCAGAGGCTGGACCACCTCCTCTGAAGGCTCAGAGACTGGACCACCCCCCCCTCAGAGGCTGGACCACCCCCTGAAGGCTCAGAGGCTGGACCCACCCCCCTGAAGGCTCAGAGACTGGACCACCCCCCCTGAAAGCTCAGAGGCTTGACCACCTCCCCTGAAGGCTCAGAGGTTGGACCACCCCCCTGAAGGCTCAGAGACTCGACCACCTCCCCCTGAAGGCTCAAAGGCTGGACCACCCCCCCTGAAGGCTCAGAGGCTGGATCACCCCCCCCCCCCCCCCCCCCCCCCCGAAAGACTCAGAGACTGGACCACTCCCCCTGAAGGCTCAGACACTGGACAACCCCCCTGAAGGCTCAGAGGCTGGACCACCCCCCCCTGAAGGCTCAGAGGCTGGATCACCCCCCTGAAGACTCAGAGACTGGACCACCTCCCCCTTAAGGCTCAGAGACTGGACCACCCCCCCTGAAGGCTCAGAGACTGGACCACCCCCCCTGAAGGCTCAGAGGCTGGACCACCTCCCCTGAAGACTCAGAGGCTGGACCACCTCCCCCTGACTGATGCCCCTCCAGGACAACGTCAGGGTGTCTGTCCACCAGCTGAAGTGGTCCAGGAGGACAATGACCCTGTACGTGGACGTAAAACCACCACAGAACCGCTTTAGAAAAGGACTGATCCACTTTTTGGAGAATGAGCTCCAGAGAGCTGTTGACACCAGACATCCTGTCTGAGGCCATGAATGTAGCTGCCAGGACATCTACAGGAGTCTACTCTGGTTATCCTTTACCAGTCTGTAACATCTGACCATCAGAAATGTCCATGTTAATAAAGAATAACAATAACCGGTGCTGTCTCTCTGGAAATGTCTGGTCCTTCTGATCTTCTGTATAATATGTTACTGTCTTCGGCAGGACGGAGTCCTCGTGTGACGGTCATTAATATCACCATCTGTGCTGCAGGGATTTACTGCGCTGTACTGATCAGGATGTTCCAGGCTGTTTTCAATAAACTCATCCCAACATTTTCAAACAGTGGTTTACGCGGGTTTACGCCTCCGGGTTTACGCGGGTTTACGCGGCAACGCATTGCTTCTGTGGTCGGAGCGAACAGCTAATGTTTGTTTGTTGGACGTTGTGTTTCCAGACTGACTTTCTGTGGTTAGAGAGAGCGACTGCAGCGAGTAATCAGCTGGAGGATTACAGGCGGCCCGCGGGCCACGATGCTCCTGAACGCTCTCACCTGCCACACTGACATTGTTTAAAAGTTTTATACCTGTGAACATCGGACTAGTTTTCCTCTGCTGCGAATACTCTACAGGAGCATTTAAATAACAAAACAGCCAAGTAGAAACATTTCTGAGAGTCAAAGATATGAACAAAAGTGAAATGAGGGAAATTTTCTTTTCAAAAACCTTAAAGGGACACTCATGAATTCTTTTATTTAAATTTCTTATTGTTTTTGCCCTTTGGTATATTTATGACTGCACTACGTTGTCACCAAAGAATAAATAAGCACAACGGTCACATGTACTGTATATTTCAAGACCTTATTACAGTTCAAAGTCTTACAAAACTAGAAATCTGTCAAGTATTGTAAAAAATAAAATAAAATACCATATTTTCTGGACTATAAGCCGCTACTTTTGTCCCACGCTTTAAACCATGAGGCTTATACAGAGATGCAGCTTTTCTATGAATTTTTCTTCAGCCCTCAGGGGGCGCTCTAGCAGGAAGTGCAAAAACCAAAAACAAACCAAGTAGTTAAAGGCTATTCTGTTTTTGTTCAGTAGCCTATGTTGGCTATGCTACTCTACATTCATTTTGTGAGCATCAATACCTATTATTATTGGACAAACTGATTAATCCAGGTGTGTCTGACCATTGTAGCTACTCAGACACACCTGGATTTATCAGTTTGTCCAGTCAGTTTGTTGGTTCTGCAGCAGATTTCCAGGTTCTGAACGGACCTGCTGCAGAGGTAAGGTTTTATTCGCAGATGCAGAACAGACGCAGCGTGGAGCCAGCAGGTCCGCGATCCGGCTCCAAAGCAGATCCGGCACTGAGTGCAAGTGGACCCTGATACGGGTCCGTTTCACGGGTCCGTTCTGGATGTTTTTGCTGTGTGGGGGGGTTTCAGTACACAGGAGGAGGAAAAATAAAGCAACTTGGTTTTAGTGTGCAGGAGGAAAATGAATAAACCCATCAATGACTTTTGTGTTTTGTTTGATCAGCACTTTTACTGCCGTGTTACAGGTTCTGTTCAGAAACAATCAGTTCAGGTATGTGAATAAACAATGATGGTATAAAATCTTTCGATGTAAATATCTTATTTCTCAGCCTGAATACCGGCGGCTTATAGTCCGCTGCGGCTTATATGTGACAAAATATATACTTCGTTTATATTTTAATGGGTGCTGCTTATATTCAGGTGCGCTTTAAAGTCCAGAAAATACAGTAAAATAAACCAGGAGTAAACTGGTATCTGATGGGGTAACAACAGTGAATAATAAAGGTTGAATTCAGTCCAGGAAGTCAAGAATATTCCAGTTCCTTTACTGACCACTAGGGGCTGAAAAATATATAATTGGTTACTACTGGCCATAGTAGCCACGACTCTCCTTACAGAGCTCTGACACTGGTGTTAAAAAAGACATAAAGTGGGCCGGCCCGGTAGAGCAGTGGTTAGGGCAGGTGGCCCATATACAGAGGCTACAGTCGCGAGTTCGACTCCCGTCTGTGGTCTCGTTCCTCCAGCTGTGGACTCGTTCCTCCGTCTGTGGTCTCGTTCCTCCAGCTGTGGTCTCGTTCCTCCAGCTGTGGACTCATTCCTCCAGCTGTGGTCTCGTTCCTCCAGCTGTGGACTCGTTCCTCCGTCTGTGGACTCCTTCCTCCGTCTGTGGACTCGTTCCTCCGTCTGTGGACTCGTTCCTCCATCTGTGGACTCGTTCCTCCGTCTGTGGACTCCTTCCTCGTCTGTGGACTCGTTCCTCCGTCTGTGGACTCGTTCCTCCATCTGTGGACTCGTTCCTGGACTCGTCTCCGTCTGTGGACTCCTTCCTCCGTCTGTGGATCGTTCCTCCTCGTGGACTCGTTCCTCATCTGTGGACTCGTTCCTCATCTGTGGACTCCTTCCTCCGTCTGTGGACTCGTTCCTCCGTCTGTGGACTCGTTCCTCCATCTGTGGACTCGTTCCTCCGTCTGTGGACTCGTTCCTCCGTCTGTGGACTCGTTCCTCCATCTGTGGACTCGTTCCTCCAGCTGTGGACTCGTTCCTCCGTCTGTGGACTCGTTCCTCCAGCTGTGGACTCGTTCCTCCAGCTGTGGACTCGTTCCTCCGTCTGTGGACTCCTTCCTCCATCTGTGGACTCGTTCCTTCATCTGTGGACTCCTTCCTCCGTCTGTGGACTCCTTCCTCCATCTGTGGACTCGTTCCTTCGTCTGTGGACTCCTTCCTCCGTCTGTGGACTCCTTCCTCCGTCTGTGGACTCCTTCCTCCATCTGTGGACTCGTTCCTTCATCTGTGGACTCGTCCCTCCATCTGTGGACTCCTTCCTCCGTCTGTGGACTCGTTCCTCCATCTGTGGACTCGGTCCTCCATCTCTGTCCATCTTTCAGTCCGTGGTTCTCCTTCTCTGATTGGTTCATAGCTGTCAGAGGTTCCTCTGCTTTTCTTCATTCTCTGACTCGTTTCTCATCCCTCCATCTTCCTGCTGCTCCGTTACTGTTTTCAGCTGCAGATTTGATCATCTTGGGTAGAGATTTTTCTTTTTGGTCTCATATCTGTGTTCTCTCAGTCTTTATGGTTTACTCTGGTCATTTTATCGGTAGCAGTGTTCAGTTGTCACAAGTGTAGATAATGTCCCGACTTGCTGTAACTGGGCTCAGGATGTCCCAACTGGTTTCCAGGTCCATCTGAATCCAGTTGAGCTCAGAAGAGTTCTGCTGCTGAAATGCTGCTGGTGGGACTTGATGATGAAGCAGAACCACAATTCAGCTGGACCAGAGTCCTTCCACTGGCGTCATGAAAGGCTGCAGCCTTTAATGTTAGAAGGAATGAGCTACAAACGGACTTGCAGAGTTTATCATCTTCCATTGATCAATATTAAAAAAATAATGCAGAAAAACACGTCTGGAGACGTACTTTAAAAGATGATTTTCATGGAGAACAGATGTGTCGTTACTGTCAACAGCTGGTTTTTACAGTCTGTCTGAGACGGATGAATGATCAGCAGGACGGAGGTGTTCACTGATGATCAAACATCTGGAAACGATGACAATCAGAGAACAGGAAGAGCTCAATCAATGATACAAGACGCTGAAACATCCGCTCATTTCTGCCATTTTATGTACGTTATAAACACGGAAAAGAAACGGCGAAGCAGTTTCCTGTCAGTGCTTATCATGTGAAGTCTGGACAGACAATAATAATGATGAAAATAAGTTACCGTAGAGCATTTTACACAATTATAACCACCGTTCTTCCAGCGATATTCTCCCAATGTTCATAAAAGAAACCAGTGTATTAAAAATAACATAACAAATCCAGGGATGAACAAAGAAAAAGTAAGTATACAGTTCCTTGTGAAAGTATTCAGCTCCTTGAACTTTTCAACCTTTTACCACATTTCAGGCGTCAAACACAAAGATTTAAAATATTAATTTCTTTGTCAAGAATCAACAAGTGGGACACAATCGTGAAGTGGAAAAATTTATTGAATATTCTCAAAATTTTTTTAACAAATAAAAACTGAAATGTGAGGTGTGTAATATTATTGGTCTCCCTTGTGTTAATACTCTGCAGCGCCACCTTCTGCTGCAGTTCCAGCTTCCAGCTTCCTGTAAAACAGCTGGAGCTCAGTGAGGTTGGATGGAGAGCGTTTGTGAACAGCAGTCTTCAGCTCTTTCCACAGATTCTGGACTGGATTCAGGTCTGGACTTTGACTTGGCCGTTCTAACACCTGGATACGTTTATTTGTGAACCGTTCCATTGTAGATTTGTCTTCATGTTTTGGATCATTGTCCTGTTGGAAGATAAATCTCCGTCCCAGTCTCAGGTCTTCTGCAGACTCCAACAGGTTTTCTTCCAGAATGCTCCTGTATTTGGCTCCATCCATCTTCCCATCAGTTTTAACCATCTTCCCTGTCACTGCTGAAGAAAAGCAGGCCCAGACCATGATGCTGCCACCACCATGTTTGACAGTGGGGATGGTGTGTTCAGGGTAATGAGCTGTGTTGCTTTTACTCCAAACATATCGTTTTCCATTGTGGCCAGAAAGTTTGATTTTGGTTTCCTCTGACCAGAGCTCTTTCTTCCACATGTTTGTTGAGTCTCCAGGTGGCTTGTGGCAAACTTTAAACCAGACTTTTTTAATAGATATCTTTGAGAATTATGTGTTGTGTTTTTTTTTTTTTTTGTGTAATGTAAAATAAAAAAACTCAATAAAACATCATTTAAAAAAAAAACTCTTTCTAAGAGGAAAATATTTTCCAGGAGACATCTTTTTAACCCATCTATGCATGTGTCCAGATTGGGGGGATGGTCCTGTGCTCGCAGTCCCATCAGTGAACTCAGATTCCTATAAAGTCTCACATTTTGAGCACATTTAGAAACACATATATAAAGAGAAGAAGAGCCCTTGTTGCAGTGTTGAATTTCCCTTTATGGGATTAATAAAGTATTTTTCATTTCATTTTCATTTCATTTCATTTTCATTTCATATATTGATATTTTAATCTGCAGGGTTCCATTTAATAAGCGACACAAAACATGAATATAAGATCATGCAGATCATTTCTGAACCACTTAAAGTCAAGAAAAGCACAAACCGGGCCATTTTTGTTTCTTATACCTGAGTTTTACAAATAATCTTCATTGAGAGTGCTAACAATAGCTGGCTAATCTCCCAGCAGGCATCTGTCTTACAACCAAAACACCTGACTGGTCGTGGGGCTGCACCAACATTTGTCCTTATGCAAGGTTCTTAAATCTCTGCAAAGGAACATCCTTTGACCCAGATTACTCAGCAGATCCGGGAAGTCTGTTGGTGGTTCCAAACTACTATTTTTATCCCTCTTTATCTTCTGAAACAGAACGTTCTCTCGCACCCTTTTTCAGTTACACAAACACTAAAACACAAGTACGTGAAGTTACACACAGATGTCACACACATGCATGTTTTATCCAAACAGAGGAACTGCAGGCCAAGAAATAACAGACCACTCCCCTCGGATTAAAGAAAAAACAGCGAACAACAGGGCTCAGAAATAAACTCGGTGCTCCTCTGCTAACAGCTAATCTCACTGTTGACACTGCAATTACAGGTAATGCCACTGTTAACACAACAACCATTAAAACTGTTGATTCCCGGTGGTCCAAGTGGAGGTCATGCTGATCCGAAGAGGAAAAACCTGACTCACATTTAACTGGGACTTTTATTTATTTGCAGGCGGTATGAACCCAAAATAAAGCTTCTCTCAGCATTTAGGAGATCCTCTGATATTGAGGACACCAAGTGATGGAAAGTCTCAGGAGTTACTTTTGTCTCATTTTTTACTCCAAACATGTTTATTTTCATATTGCCACTGTGGCAAACCCTCTGTGACGTTAATATGATCTGTTTGGTTTTTATTCACAGCTCAAAAGTCAAGATGATGCTCAGCACTGAAAGGGATGAGAGCTGACCAGTGGTCATAGATTTGTTGCTTTACCTGATTAAAGTTAAAAAATGAATTACATAGATGTGGAATCGAGTTATCCAGATGAAACAGTGTTTTTTGTTTTTCTTCTCGCTGTAAAGTTGGATCTTTATTGAGCATGAAGATCAACGGAGACTGACCCCCTGGTGGTCAGCCAAGGAACTGCAGATGTTCTTATTTTGGCTTTAACTTCAGTCTTGAAGTTGGACTGTTGGTGCTTGGGGACGGATGAGGACTGCAGACAGACCAGTTCAGGACCTGCACCCTCTTCTCCATCAGTGTCCAGAATGTAGTTTTACATTGTCTTGTTGATTACATGGACGTCTCTGGACGTCTTGAAGGCAGCGTACTTCATTAAAACACATGGACACAGAAAGTCTCAGGTTGCTTTTCTGCATGAATCCTGCCATCACAGAAAGAGAACGTAGCTTTTCCAAGGACACTGATGCAACCAGATGATGGATCTGTTGATCATCAGTGTACATTTTCAGGGTGAGATGGTCCAGATGCATCTGAGGTAACAGACGTCAAGAACGCCTCTGGACAAGGTTGAAATTTAATGTCTTATTTGTGAATACAGTGCTGTAACGTCGTGCTTGATAAAGCTCTCCACGGTGAGCTCTTGTTTGTCTCTGAAGGATCAGGTATCATAGTTGTTCAGCTTAGACTTGAACCGTCCTCTAAACTTCCTGCAGATTCCTGAAAGGGTTCCGTGATATTTTGCTCTGTGGAACGAGATATAAGCTAATCCCTTCCAATCTTTCTTTGAGCAACATTGCTTTTCAACTTTTCAAAAGATTTCTTGACCTCCACAACAACTCAGCCTTTCATGGTTTTTGTACCAAATTATCATTACAATCACCTGTTTGTAATAACTATCAGTATTTCTCTCTTTTCCTGCTCTACCAACTCCAAATGAAAGGTTCCTGAATTGTCGGGTTAATGATTCAACTCGTGGTACTGAATGAGGGATTTTGAGTCCGAGGTCTCCAATAACTCAGATCTGACAAGTCCTCTGGCTGGTTACTAACCAGTAAACCAGTAAACCAGGCCACTTAACAGACTCTTGGAAACAACACGGTTTAAAAGAAAACCATGGGCTAGCTAAACAGACTAACAGAAAAACCGTGGAAAAACCACAGACTAACAGAAAAAATACAGATTAACAGAAAAGCCGCAGACTAATAGAAAATACAAGACTAAGAGAAAAATCACTGACTATCAGAAAAACTGTAAAAAAAAAAAAAAAAAAAACGCAGAATAACGGAAAAACCACAAGTTAACAAAAAACCACAGACTATCAGAAAAACCGCAGGCTAACAGAAAAACCGCAGACTAACGAAAAACTACAAGCTAACAGAAAAACCACAAGCTATCAGGAAAACCACAAGCTAACAGAAAAACCACAAGCTAACAGAAAAACCACAAGCTATCAGAAAAACCACAAGCTAACAGAAAAACAATAAGCTATCAGGAAAACCACAAGCTATCAGAAAAACCACAAGCTAACAGAAAAACCGCAGACTAACAGAAAAACCACAAGCTAACAAAAAACCACAAGCTATCAGAAAAACCACAAGCTAACAGAAAAACCAGAATAACAGAAAAATTGCAGACTAACAGAAGAACCGCAGACTAACAGAAAAACCACAAGCTAACAGAAAAACCACAGACTAACAGAAAAACCACAGACTAACAGAACAACCACAAGCTAACAGAAAAACCACAGACTAACAGAAAAAACACAAGCTAACAGAAAAACCAGACTAACAGAAAAACCACAGACTAACAGAAAAACCACAAGCTATCAGGAAAACCACAAGCTATCAGGAAAACCACAAGCTATCAGGAAAATCACGAGCTAACAGAAAAACCACAAACTAACAGAAAAACCACAAGCTATCAGGAAAACCACAAGCTATCAGAAAAACCACAAGCTAACAGAAAAAACCAGACTAACAGAAAAACAGAAAAACAGAAAAAACACAGCAGCTAACAGAAAAACCACAAGCTATTAGAAAAACCACAAGCTAACAGAAAAACCAGACTAACAGAAAAACCACAAGCTAACAGAAAAACCACAAGCAAATGAAAAACCACAGACTAACAGAAAAACCACAAGCTAACAGAAAACCACAGACTAACAGAAAAACCACAAGCTAACAGAAAAACCACAGACTAACAGAAAAACCACAAGCTAACAGAAAAACCACAATCTAACAGAAAAACCAGACTAACAGAAAAACCGCAAGCTAACAGAAAAACCACAAGCTAACAGAAAAACCACGGACTAACAGAAAAACCACAGACTAACAGAAAAACCACAAGCTAACAGAAAAACTAGACTAACAGAAAAAACACAAGCTAACAGAAAAACCAGACTAACAGAAAAACCACAAGCTAACAGAACAACCACAGACTAACAGAAAAACCACAAGCTAACAGAAAAAACCACAGACTAACAGAAAAACCACAACTAACAGAAAAACAACAGAAACGAAAAACCACAAGAAAACTAACAGAAAAACCACAAGCTAACAAAACCAGCTAACAGGAAAAACAGAACACACAGACTAACAGAAAAACCACAAGCTATCAGGAAAAACCACAAGCTATCAGGAAAAATCACAAGCTAACAGAAAAACCACAAGCTAACAGAAAAAACCAGAAAAAACTCAGAAAAACCACAAGAGAAAAACACAAGCTAACCACAAAAAAAACCAGACTAACAGAAAAAAACCACAAGCTAACAGAAAAACCACAATCACAAGAAAAACCACAGACTAACAGAAAAAAACTACACAAGCTAACAGAAAAAACCAAACAGACTAACAGAAAAACCACAAGCTAACAGAAAAACCACAATCTAACAGAAAAAAACCAGACTAACAGAAAAACCAAAAACCAACAACCTAACAGAACTAACAGAAAAAACCACAAGCTGAAAAAACAGAAAAAACCACAAGCTAACAGCTAACAAAAACCACAGACTAACAGAAAAACCACAAGCTAACAGAAAAACAGACTAACAGAAAAAAAAACCCAAAGCTACACAGAAAAAAAACAGCTAACAGAAAAAACCACAAGCTAACAGAAAAACCAAAGCTAACAGAAAAACCACAGAACAGAAAAACCACAACTAACAGAAAAAAAAAACAAAACAGAAAAACAGACTAACAAAAAACCACAAAACAAAAAAACACCAGCTAACAGAAAAACCAACAAGCTAAAAGAAAACCACAAGCTATCAGGAAAATCATCACAAGCTAACAGAAAAACCACAAGCTAACAGAAAAACCACAAGCTATCAGCAACAGAAAACCACAAGCTATCAGAAAAAACCAACAAGCTATTAGAAAAAACCACAAGCTAACAGAAAAACCACAGATTAAAAGAAAAACCAAAGACTAACAGAAAACACCACAAGCTAACAGAAACAAGCAACAGAAAAACCACAACTAACAGAAAAACCACAAGCTAACAGAAAAAACCAACCACAGCTAAACAGAAAAACCACAAGCTAACAGAAAAAAAAACCACAATCTAACAGAAAAAAACCAGACTAACAGAAAAACCGCAAGCTAACAGAAAAACCACAAGCTAACAGAAAAAAAAAACACAGGACTAAACAGAAAAAAAACCACAGGACTAACAGAAAAAAACCACAAGCTAACAGAAAAACCCAGACTAACAGAAAAAAAAACCTAAGAAAAAACAGCCTAACAGAAAAACAACAAGCTAACAGAAAAACACAGACTAACAGAAAAACCACAAAGCTAACAGAAAAACCACAGACTAACAGAAAAAACTAAAACACAGACTAACAGAAAACACAAGCTACCACAAGCTAACAGAAAAACCACAGACTAACAGAAAAAAAACCACAAGCTAACGAAAAACCACAGAATTAACAGACAACACAAGCTAACAGAAAAACCACAAGCTATCAGGAAAACCACAAGCTATCAGGAAAATCATGAGCTAACAGAAAAACCACAAGCTAACAGAAAAAAAACAACCTATCAGGAAAACCACAAGCTATCAGAAAAACCACAAGCTATTAGAAAAACCACAAGCTAACAGAAAAACCACAGATTAAAAGAAAAACCACAGACTAACAGAAAAACCACAAGCTATCAGGAAAACCACAAGCTAACAGGAAAAACACACAGCTAACAGAAAAACACAAGCTAACAGAAAAAAACCACAAGCTACAGAGAAAAACCACAAGCTAACAGAAAAAAACCAGACAAAAGAAAAAACCACACAGACTAACAGAAAAAACCACAAGCTAACAGAAAAACCACAAAGCTATTAGAAAAACCACAAGCTAACAGAAAAACCAGACTAACAGAAAAACCACAAGCTAACAGAAAAACCACAAGCAAATGAAAAACCACAGACTAACAGAAAAACCACAAGCTAACAGAAAAACCACAGACTAACAGAAAAACCACAAGCTAACAGAAAAACCACAATCTAACAGAAAAACCAGACTAACAGAAAAACCGCAAGCTAACAGAAAAACCACAAGCTAACAGAAAAACCACGGACTAACAGAAAAACCACAGACTAACAGAAAAACCACAAGCTAACAGAAAAAAACTAACAGAAAAACCACAGCTAACAGAAAAACCAGAAAAAAAAACACAAGCTAACAGAAAAACAACCACAGACAACCACAAGCTAACAGAAAAAAAACCACAGACTAACAGAAAAAACCACAAGCTACACAGAAAAACCACAAGCTAACAGAAAAACCACAGATTAACAGAAAAACCACAGACTAACAGAAAAACCACAAGCTATCAGGAAAACCACAAGCTATCAGGAAAATCACGAGCTAACAGAAAAACCACAAGTTAACAGAAAAACCACAAGCTATCAGGAAAACCACAAGCTATCAGAAAAACCACAAGCTAACAGAAAAACCAGACTAACAGAAAAACCAGAAAAACAGACTAACAGAAAAAACCACAAGCTAACAGAAAAACCACAAGCTAAAAAAACCACAAGCTAACAGAAAAACCACAGACTAAACAAAAAACCAAGGCTAACAGAAAAAACCACAGCTAAAGAACAAACCAAGACTAACAGAAAAAACCACAAGCTAACAGAAAAACCACAGACTAACAGAAAAAACCACAAGTAACAGAAAAAACCACAAGCTAACAGAAAAACCAGCAACAGAAGCTAACAGAAAAAAAAACACAAGCTAACAGAAAAACCACAAGCTAACAGAAAAACAAAAAACAGAAAAACCACAGACTAACAGAAAAACCACAAGCTACTAACAGCAAAAACAACCAGACTAACAGAAAAAAACACAAGCTAACAGAAAAACCAGACTAACAGAAAAACCCACCAAGCTAACAGAAAACACAGACTAAGAGAAAAAACCACAAGCTTACAGAAAAACCACAGACTAACAGAAAAACCACAAGCTAAAAGAAAAACCACAAGCTAACAGAAAAACCACAGATTAACAGAAAAAACCACAGACTAACAGAAAAACCAACCAGAAGCTATCAGAAAAATCACAGAAAAACCACACAAGCTATCAGGAAAATCATGAGCTAACAGAAAAACCACAAGTTAACAGAAAAACCACAAGCTATCAGGAAAACCACAAGCTATCAGAAAAACCACAAGCTAACAGAAAAACCAGACTAACAGAAAAACCGCAGACTAACAGAAAAACCACAAGCTAACAGAAAAACCACAAGCTATTAGAAAAACCACAAGCTAACAGAAAAACCAGACTAACACAAAAACCGCAAGCTAACAGAAAAACCACAAGCTAAATGAAAAACCACAGACTAACAGAAAAACCACAAGCTAACAGAAAAACACAGCTAACAGAGAAAAACCACAAGCTAACAGAAAAAAAACAACTAACAGAAAAACCAGACTAACAGAAAAACGCAAGCTAACAGAAAAAAACCACAAGCTAACAGAAAAAACCAGACTAACAGAAAAAAAACCACAGACTAACAGAAAAACCACAAGCTAACAGAAAAACCAGACTAACAGAAAAAACACAAGCTAACAGAAAAACCAGACTAACAGAAAAACCACAAGCTAACAGAAAAACCACAGACTAAGAGAAAAACCACAAGCTTACAGAAAAAAACCACAGACTAACAGAAAAACCACAAGCTAAAAGAAAAACCACAAGCTAACAGAAAAACCACAGACTAACAGAAAAACCACAGACTAACAGAAAAACCACAAGCTATCAGGAAAACCACAAGCTATCAGGAAAATCACGAGCTAACAGAAAAACCAGAATTTAACAGAAAAAAAACCACAAGCTATCAGGAAAACCACAAGCTACAGAAAAACCCACAAGCTACAGAAAAACAGACTAACAGAAAAAACTAACAAAAACCACAGATAAAAGAAAAACCACAACAAGAAAAAAACCACAATCTAACAGAAAAACACAACAACAGAAAAACAAAAAAAAAACAAGCTAACAGAAAAACCACGAACTAACAGAAAAACCACAGACTAACAGAAAAACCACAAGCTAACAGAAAAACCAGACTAACAGAAAAAACACAAGCTAACAGAAAAACCAGACTAACAGAAAAACCACAAGCTAACAGAAAAACCACAGACTAAGAGAAAAACCACAAGCTTACAGAAAAACCACAGACTAACAGAAAAACCACAAGCTAAAAGAAAAACCACAAGCTAACAGAAAAACCACAGACTAACAGAAAAACCACAGACTAACAGAAAAACCACAAGCTATCAGGAAAACCACAAGCTATCAGGAAAATCACGAGCTAACAGAAAAACCAGAATTTAACAGAAAAACCACAAGCTATCAGGAAAACCACAAGCTATCAGAAAAACCACAAGCTAACAGAAAAACCAGACTAACAGAAAAACCGCAGACTAACAGAAAAACCACAAGATAAAAGAAAAACCACAAGCTATCAGAAAAACCACAAGCTAACAGAAAAACCAGACAAACAGAAAAATCGCAGACTAACAGAAAAACTGCAAGCTAACAGAAAAACCACAAGCTAACAGAAAAACCACAGACTAAAAGAAAAACCACAGACTAACAGAACAACCACAACCTAACAGAAAAACCACAGACTAACAGAAAAACCGCACACTAACAGAAAAACCACAGCCTAATAGAAAAACCACAAGCTAACAGAAAAACCAGACTAACAGAAAAACCACAAGCTAACAGAAAAACCACAAGCTAACAGAAAAACCACAGACTAACAGAAAAACCACAAGCTTACAGAAAAACCACACGCAGGAAAACCACAAGCTAACAGAAAAACCACAGACTAACAGAAAAAACCACAGACTAACAGAAAAACCACAAGCTAACAGAAAAACCAGACTAACAGAAAAACCACAAGCTAACAGAAAAACCACAGACTAACAGAAAAACCACAAGCTAACAATAAAATCAGACTAACAGAAAAATCGCAGACTAACAGAAAAACCGCAGACTAACAGAAAAACCACAAGCTAACAGAAAAACCAGACTAACAGAAAAACCACAAGCTAACAGAAAAACCAGACAAACAGAAAAACCGCAAGCTAACAGAAAAACCACAAGCTAACAGAAAAAACACAAGCTAACAGAAAAAACACAGACTAACAGAAAAACCACAGACTAACAGAACAACCACAAGCTAACAGAAAAACCAGACTAACAGAAAAACTACAAGCTAAAAGAAAAACCACAAGCTAACAGAAAAACCACAAGGTAACAGAAAAACCAGACTAACAGAAAAACCACAAGCTAACGGAAAAACTACAAGCTAACAGAAAAACCACAAGCTATCAGGAAAACCAGAAGCTATCAGAAAAACCAGAAGCTATCAGAAAAATCACAAGCTAACAGAAAAACCACAAGCTATCAGGAAAACCACAAGCTATCAGAAAAACCACAAGCTAACAGAAAAACCAGACAACAGAAAAACCACAGACTAACAGAAAAACCACAAGCTAACAGAAAAACCAGACTAACAGAAAAATTGCAGACTAACAGAAAAACCGCAGACTAACAGAAAAACCACAAGCTAACAGAAAAACCAGACTAACAGAAAAACAGGGTTCCCGCGGGGTCTTAAAAAGTCTTAAAATGCCTTAAATTCTGAAATTCAAATTTAAGGCCTTAAAAAGTCTTAAAAATGGCCAGTTTTTCATTTAAGGTCTTAAATTTGATTTAGACAAGTCTTATTTTTACCTGTATTCATTACAGAAAAGCGTTGGACATATAAAATGCGCCGAATAAAACACCGCAATTAAAAGTGGTTTCTGTACGTTTTTCTGAGGCTCGGATAGCTGCAAATGTGAGTAGGTGGTAATTAAACTACAAACCCCATGATGACAACAGGCAAGAAATCACCGAGTTTACGGCTATATTTACGACCTTTTGTCGCTAGACCCCTGTGGTTCATGTTGGTCGGTCCGGAGTCACGTCCACGGTTACCCATGCCCAGGTTACCCATACCCAAAACATGGGGAAGTGTGTCTTCAATGAAGCTTGGCTTGCTGTATGTGACTTTCGTGGTTGGTTAGAGGCAGTTCCCACCAACCGCTACGAAGCTCGCTGTAGACTCTGCAAGAAGACGATCCAGCTGGGGACGTTGGGCGTGAAAGCGCTCGAGTCGCACTCTAAGGCGGAGAAACACCAGCTTGCCGTCAAAAGCCTCGAGCGGGCTCAAGCTATCACCCAGTTCTGCTCGCCACCTCCACCGTCTTCGTCGGGTCCCGGTCCCTCCGGACTTCAGCACAGTGTCGCCACCACATCAGCTAATGAGCTTCGGGCTACATTTGGATGTAATGAAACGTCAAAATCGGAGGTGCTTTGGATTCTTCACTCAATCACAAGACATCTGTCATATAACAGTAGTAGTGATATTAGCAAAATCTTCCAGGCAATGTTCCCAGACTCGAATATTGCAAAGACCTTTACGTGTGGACCGAACAAGATTTCTTATATAGCGAGATTTGGCTTGGCAGATTTCATTAAGAGGGAGCTGACACGGACACTAACTGGGCCCTATGTGATCATGTTTGATGAAAGCCTCAGTTCAACCACCAAATCCAAACAGCTTGATCTTCATGTTCGGTTCTGGAACAATGGAGAGGTGCAATCAAGGTACATGGGCTCCCAGTTCATGGTCCATGGAACGGCAGAGGACCTCCTGCATCATATTGATGTAAGTGATAGTTTCTTTAATAAATAATGTAATATATTTACAATGATCCAAAATGTATTCATATTCAGGGATATACACGCATGAGGTGAAAACAGGTTGTGCCTCCTAAAGTTTCCAATGTTAACATTTAGATCTTTATTCAAGATGGCTAGACATAACCTGTTGTTTTATTGGGATAGTAAAGAACATAAAGGGTTTAAGAGAGTTTGGTATGTTTAGGATGCAGGTGGTGGTGGTTTGGGGGGGTGATGATGCCTAAACCTACTTTTAGTTTTGTAGTTTAATAAATATGTGTAATTAGAAGGATAAAGTGTGTGTGGTTTTTTTTTTTATCATTTACATTTATCTTTTATGTTTGTTTTCCACAAGATATCATTGCATGAACTGGACCGCAGCAGACTAATTTCAGTTTCATGGATGGGCCCAACGTAAACTGGAAACTCATGGACCTACTCCAGCATGACCATGCAGAGAAACACGGGGGTGCACAACTGGTGTCTGTAGGCAGCTGTGGGCTCCACACTCTTCATAATGCCTTCAAGGCTGGATTTTCAATGTGGCACATTGATAAAATTTTAAAGGCTACTCTTTTCCACAACACCCCAGCAAGGAGGGAGGACTACATACAAGTTACAAAATCTACTTTGTTTCCTAAACCATTCTGTGGCCACAGGTGGCTAGAAAATCTCCCAGTTGTTGAGCGGGCTGTAGCAGTCTGGCCATCTCTCCAGTTGTATGTAGACGCTGTGCACAAAAAACAACTCCCAAATCCCAAGACTGCATCTTTCGACACCATCGAGGCAGCCATAAAGGATCCCCTTACCATTGCAAAGATGCACTTCTTCATGACTGTGGCCAGGACCTTCCATCCGTTCATGAAGAAATACCAGACTGATGAACCTGTGCTGCCTTTCTTTGGCAGAGACTTGGCTGAGTTGATTAAGGTAATAATTTATATTATATGAATAGTATCACCTGTTGAATAAGCTTTTTAGTATACATCATCTTTATGAATTCATCAAACAGATGCTTTTATCCAAAACAGTATAATCAAAGTATTTTCCTCAGAGGTAGTTGCTTTGTTTAATGAATGAAATCCTGTGGAATTAGATGATAATTATGATGTCGGTGTGCAAGATAAAAGGGAGCCACATATGTTAATTTTACTTTTGGTGATTGATAGAGTCTACTGAGACGCTGTGTTAAGAGGGAGATCCTGCAAGAAATCACTCCTCTTCAACTCACCAAACTAGATCTGGCTGATAAGAACTCATTCCTCCTCCCAAAGAGGGTTGACATTGGCATGGGTGCTGAGGCAGCTCTTAAGGTATTGTGGTTGGTAGTTTTGGATATTAATTATGATTAATATGCAGGCAGCAAGTATAGTTTTATTTAACACACTATGAACAGATCTGTGAAGTTTGAAACACTGGACCAAATGTATTTAAATGAGCCAGATGATAAAACACCCAGTTGTAAAGTGTGCAACAGGAATAATTTTTTGCCATCTTGTGCATTTGTGATGCCCCAGATGCATCCACACTGGCCAATGTAGAACTAATATTTTTACTGCCGCCTCTTTAAAACAGTGCGTTTTGGTTGGCAATCCCATTAATGATGCATATATCCACAGTTCATGTGAAGCAAATAAGGTTCTGCTGAGGCATCCCAAATGCAGCAGTTAAGGACCTCATTGCATGAAGTCACATTGTAGCACAATGTTATGACTTCATACCATTTGGTACTGTGGTGAATTAAACTTCTTTTTGATATTTTTGACATGTATTTCAATTGCACATTACCTTCCAGGACAGTAAAAGCTCAGAGCTAAAGGTCCTTGAATATAGGAGGGATTGTGTGCAGGGCACAAACATCGTGAAGAAAGCACAGGAGAAGAGCCCCTTGAAATATGCAACAATTCGGCAGATGGAGTGTCTGGACCCATCTGTCATGTTCAGAGACCCAGACAAATGCAAGAATCAGATGAAGTCTCTCGTTCAGACTTTCCTGAAGGACAAGCAGCTGACAGGAGGTGTACCTGCTGGTAGGAATAGTTTTGGAAGGGGCTATGAACCAGAGTTTAAATGACATGCTCAACCATCCACAGATTAAAACGACAATAAAGAAAATTAGACAATATTGAACATTACCTCTTAGTTGCAGACATTTGCTCTGCCATTTGACCTTTCTCATCTGTCATGGTATTAGTTTAACATTAACACCTAACCTGTGTCATTCCCACTTCTAATGGTCCTGCACTTGTTCTGTGTGCTGTGGCTCACATGTACTGAATAAGTTCCATCATTTTTACAGTTTTTTGTCATTGCAGTTAGTAAGTGATTAGGAGCTGATTTGAGTCTCATTACTTACAGAGGAGCCACTATCTTTTGCCATGACTATCTGTATATACACTATATATGAATTTTTTTCCCACTCACTGTGTTGCAGGGGATACCATTGTTCAACAGTTTGAATCTTTCCTGTCCATTGAGGCAAGGAATGAAGAATTTCTTGCCTTCCAGCCGTTTGAGAAGCGCCTGGACACCTTCCTACATGAGAGATTAAGCCGATCCTACCCAGCTGCTTGGAGTTTTTGCCAGAAGTTGCTGCTACTTTCACATGGCCAAGCCACTGTCGAAAGGGGGTTTTCTGTGAACAAGGCGGTGGAGACTGAAAACATGCAAGAGGACACAATTGTGGCACACAGGCTCATATGTGACTATGTTGCAATGCATGGAGGTGCCACACAGGTTCCTCTTACCAAAGAACTTATGGCATCTGTTGGTGCTGCTCGTGCAAAATACAGACTCTTTCTAGATCAGGAGCGCACCAGGAAAGAAAAAGAATCCCAGAGCCAGAAAAGAAAGCTGGCTGAGCAGTTTCTTGAGGACCTCAAGAAAAGAAAGACGAGCTTGGAAGAGGTGACCACCTGTCTTGCCAGGGAGGCAGATATGCTTGCGGAAGAAGCAGAGAACAAGGCTGGCTCCAAGATGGCTCAGCTCCTCTCTAAGTCGAATGCCCTGAGAAGGGCATACAAAGAAAAACTTGCCCATCTTAAAACCCTTGAAACTGAGATTAATGCTAAAGGGGATGAGCGTAGGTACATGTAGGGTAAGGTTGTAGATGGACAACTATATGTGTTGCTTTGGGAAAGTTACTTGAGTTAAAGAAGTAACTGGTTTGACTGAGTACTGAACTGATTTCAATGCACAGAAGTTTGATCTCATTCTTTAATTTGAAAATAAACTAAACTGAAAGTAGAAGGTTTTGATTATTTGGCATTATTTGAATGTTTCTGATCGTGCATAGTGTTGGCCTTAAATTTAATTCATAAAGGTCTTAAAAGGTCTTAAAAAGGTCTTAAATTTAACTTGCTGAAACCTGCATGAACCCTGGAAAAACCACAATCTAACAGAAAAACCAGACTAACAGAAAAACCGCAAGCTAACAGAAAAACCACAAGCTAACAGAAAAACCACAAGCTAACAGATAAACCACAGACTAACAGAAAAACCACAGACTAACAAAAAAACCACAGACTAATAGAAAAACCACAAGCTAACAGAAAACCAGACTAACAGAAAAACCACAGACTAACAGAACAACCACAAGCTAACAGAAAAACCAGACTAACAGAAAAACCACAAGCTAACAGAAAAACCACAAGCTAAAAGAAAAACCACAGACTAACAGAAAAACCAAAGACTAACAGAAAAACCAGACTAACAGAAAAATCGCAGACTAACAGAAAAACCGCAGACTAACAGAAAAACCACAAGCTAACAGAAAAACCAGACTAACAGAAAAACCACAAGCTAACAGAAAAACCACAGACTAACAGAAAAACCACAAGCTAACAGAAAAACCACAGACTAAAAGAAAAACCACAAGCTAACAGAAAACCACAGACTAACAGAAAAACCACAGACTAACAGAAAACACAAGCTATCAGGAAAACCACAAGCTATCAGGAAAATCACAAGCTAACAGAAAAACCACAAGCTAACAGAAAAACCACAAGCTAACAGAAAAACCACAAGCTAACTGAAAAACCACAGACTAACAGAAAAACCACAGACTAACAGAACAACCACAAGCTAACAGAAAAACCAGACTAACAGAAAAACCACAAGCTAACAGAAAAAACACAAGCTAACTGAAAAACCACAGACTAACAGAAAAACCACAGACTAACAGAACAACCACAAGCTAACAGAAAAACCAGACTAACAGAAAAACCACAAGCTAACAGAAAAACCACAGACTAACAGAAAAACCGCAGACTAACAGAAAAAACCACAGACTAACAGAAAAACCACAGACTAACAGAAAAACCACAAGCTAACAGAAAAACCGCAGACTAACAGAAAAACACAGACAAACAAATCATCTTCTAAGATTAGAATTACTAATCTTTCACTTGCGACTGTGCTTTTGTAAATCTGATCTAAGATTCAGTTTTGTTTTCTTTTTCTTTCATTTCATACCCTTAAACATTTTCCAGAACTAAAGTGGAAACAAAATTCCTTCTCCAATAAAAAAGCTCTTGCTGTATGGACAGATGATTCAACACTGAGTCATTTTCATGCAGGATTTACTGTTGACTTCCTGTGTTTTAACTGGTGTTTTTTTTTTTTACAGTGCAGGTCACCCTCCACCCCCACCCTGCACCCATCTACCCTCCACCCTCCACCCTCCAGGCTGACCTGCATCTTTCAGGCTGACTGACGTCTTCATGTTTTTAATAGGAATCAAGTGTTTTCAATGCATTTAAGTGTTTGGAAATATTATCATTATATTACCCATCATGTTGACTGAATCAGTTTATGGCAGCATCTTCTCATAAGGACTTTTACTGACATGTGCAATAAATCTGCTCAAACTCCACCATTTTCAGAAGAACATTTTTGTCCTGAGTGGCTGCACATTGTAGCAGCGTTTAAACGCTACAAATCCCCACCGATGAACATATGATGAGCAGTTTTCGACCCATTGTATGTTAACCTGTTAACTATACCTGAGCTGAAAGTCCTGAATGCTCATCTGTGTGACGGCAGAAAAAAAAACTAGAAAATTCCTCTAGAAATTTTGAGATGTGCATGCCCGCTTGCAGCACGGATTTGCTCGGAATCCGTCAAAATCCCATTCATTCCTATGGGACGATTTTCACCGTTTTTGGCGTCTAGCGTCGCCACGGTAACACTTTTGACGGAGAAAAGTAATAGCACACATTGCACGGTCGAGACCTACGTTTTGATATATTTCATGCATGTGTGCACCTTACGGTTATGCCCCTATTAACGGACGAAAAATGATACGGAATATTAAGAAAAAAAAAAAAGGGAAACCCATCCTGGATACTAATATACGCCTTCTCGAACGTGTTTTTTGTCGTTTTCTCAGTCGTTTTTTTGGGGGGGGGGGGTTTTTTATTTTTTTCTTCCATAGCGAGGGCGGTGTAACCCAAGATGCCCCTGGGGCATATTGGGTATTAAGACACTTGAGTAAAATGGCCCTATGTGCTGCCAATGCATTGGCATCCACATAACTAGAAAATTTCAGAGAAATTTTGAGGCATGGCCAATTAAGCCGCCAATTAAGCCGCCAATTAAGCGCCCATCAGCGGATAACCTGATAGAAGACTTCTGGGATGTTGACCTTCTGGGCCAACATCAGTGTGTGACCTCAGAAATGCACTTCTGGAAGAATGGTCAAAAATCCCCAATAAACACACTTCCTGGAAGTGTTGAAGCTGTTCATGCTGCAAAGGGTGGAGCCACATCATATTGATTAGGAATGGGTCCGTCGGATAGTCGAATCTCGGATTGAGGAGGAGCAGTGTGGTTTTCGTCCTGGCCGTGGAACGGTGGACCAGCTCTACACCCTCTTCAGGGTCTTGGAGGGGGCATGGGAGTTCGACCAACCAGTCTACATGTGTTTTGTGGACTTGGAGAAGGCGTTCGACCGTGTTCCCCGGGGATTCCTGTGGGGGGTGCTTCGGGAGTATGGGGTGCCGGACTCCCTTATACGGGCTGTCCGGTCCCTGTACGACCGGTGCCAGAGTTTGGTCCGCATTGCCGGCAGTAAGTCAGATTCGTTTCCAGTGAGGGTTGGACTCCGCCAAGGCTGCCCTTTGTCACCGATTCTGTTCATTACTTTTATGGACAGAATTTCTAGGCGCAGTCGAGGTGTCGAGGGGATCCGGTTCGGTGGCCTCAGGATTGGGTCTCTGCTATTTGCAGATGATGTGGTTCTGTTGGCTTCATCGAGCCGTGATCTACAACTCTCGCTGGAGCGATTCGCAGCCAGTTGTGAAGCGGCTGGGATGAGAATCAGCACCTCCAAATCCGAGACCATGGTCCTCAGCCGGAAAAGGGTGGAGTGCCCTCTCGGGGTTGGGGATGAGGTCCTTTCCCAAGTGGAGGAGTTTAAGTATCTCGGGATCTTGTTCACGAGTGAGGGAAAGATGGAGCGGGAGATCGACAGACGGATCGGTGCGGCATCTGCAGTGATGCAGGGGCTGCGCCGGTCTGTTGTGGTGAAGAGAGAGCTGAGTTGGAAGGTGAAGCTCTTGATTTACTGGTCGATCTACGTTCCCACCCTCACCTATGGTCATGAGCTTTGGGTAGTGACCGAAAGAACAAGATCGCGGATACAAGCGGCTGAAATGAGCTTCCTTCGCAGGGTGGCCGGGCTCTCCCTTAGAGATAGGGTGAGAAGCTCGGTCATCCGGGAGGGGCTCAGAGTAGAACCGCTGCTCCTCCGCATCGAGAGGAGCCAGATGAGGCGGCTCAGGCATCTGGTTAGGATGTCTCCTGGACGCCTCCCTGGTGAGGTGTTCCGGGCACGTCCCACTGGGAAGAGACCCCAGGGAAGACCCAGGACACGCTGGAGGGACTATGTCTCTCGGCTGGCCTGAGAACGCCTCGGGATCCCCCCAGAGGAGCTAGAAGAAGTGGCCAGGGAGAGGGGGGTCTGGGCTTCCTTACTCCGGCTGATGCCCCCGCGACCCGACCTCGGATAAGCGGAAGAAGACGGTACAGTACGGTTTCTCAAATGCCTACGGTTTTTAAATTACGGCAGTGTAAAAACATGAAACATTTTGTTGTCAGACGACAGAATTCAGAAATGTCCCCATAGAAATAAACTGGAGCCGGGAAGGACCACCTTGAACTCTAGGTTGATTTGACAGAAAACTAAACACCACACAGACACAAAAGTCACATCATCTGAAAGAGGACAAAAATGCCTACGTATTGATGTATAAATTATGTAGGTTGAGCAAAAGGAGTGGACGTGAAAGAGGAAAAGGCAGGTTTAAAAAGTTTTTTTCTTCTCTCCTCGGAGCTAGAGTGCGTGATGACATTACTAGAGTGAGGACAGGATTCTGAAGATTTTGTAAAAATCATAAAACTTAAATCGCGAATTCTCAAAGACCGTAAATCACAACAATACACGGCTTCATTATGTTATAGGTCAATGTCTTGTGACCCGTCCAAAGTTTGAATGGTGTCTCTGCGATAAAATATGGCTGAGCTATAGAGCTCTAAAGAGGGCTGGGTTTTGAGCTGATTTGAGCAGATTTGCTCGGAATCCATCAAAATCCCATTCATTCCTATGGGACGATTTTCACCATTTTTGGCGTCTAGCGTCGCCACGGTAACACTTTTGACGGAGAAATGTAATAGCACACAACGCACGGTCGAGACTTACGTTTTGATATATTTCATGCATGTGTGCACCTTACGGTTATGCCCCTAGTAACGGACGAAAAATGATGCGGAATAATAGGAAAGAAAAAAAAAAAAAAAGGGAAACCCATCCTGGATACTAATATCCGCCTTCTCGAACGCGTTTTTTGTCGTTTTCTCAGTCGTTTTTTTTTTTTTTTTTTTTTTAATTTTTTTTTCCATAGCGAGGGCGGTGTAACCCAAGATGCCCCTGCTTCGCATCTGCGAGGGCCATTTACTGCATAACAATATGTGCTTCGAATGCATTGGCATGCACATAATTAATACAAGAAAAATAAATATTAATTAAAAGAAATTAAAAGAAGATAAATCAGAAAAGTACAAATATCTTTCCAGTTTCACTACAATTAAGTAACTTTCTTTGAAAAGAAGTTTAGTTTAGTGCTTATTTTCGTATTTTTTGTGATGTTTTGTACAGGAGCAAGAAATAAAGTTTCCGTGCTGGAACTCACTTGATTTAACAGTAAATCACAACATTCAATATCAAATTATAGGAATAAAGATAAATATGAATGTATACATGGACTCCATGAGTAAATTCTATTTAAACAGGATAAATAATGTCGTATTTCCAGATCTCGGATCAGATTTTCAGCAGCACTTCAGCCTGATGTGGCTTTAATATCACTGTTAACACGAATTACAGCTGATACACAGGAAGGGACTACTAACATTAATTATTCATTTCCAGCGCACACATCAGATGATATGAGCTTATTAACATGTGGCTGCTCGTCGTTAGACATCTGAGAGCCTTTTCCGAGGGATGCACGTTTTTTAAAACCGATACCGATAACCAATAACACACACATATATCTAAGATCATTACATCAATACTATGAACAAAACCAAAAATAGTTTGGACTCTTTAAATGAACAGATATTTATTTTTTCCAATGAAAAACTACTGACAAGCCTCTCAAACATTTTCATAAAGCTATCAAACAAACCTATTTGATATCTCACATCAACTTAAATAAGGTTCATTACTGACTGATATAAAAAATAAAGGCTCCTTGAACTGATGGAAATACATGCATCAGAATTACTAACTGAAAAAGATTAACATTTAAAGGATTTTGACTTGTGGCTCCATTATTAATAAATTAATACCTTTAATTAAAGTAAATGAAGTTCAGTGATTTTTTGTTTTTTTTATCTCATGGAAGCTTTAGATGAGAGAGATGAGGGAGAGGAGAGACTCCTGCTGGCTTGCATACGTTAGCATTAGCTTCTGTTAGCGCGATTTCAAAACTCCATGGAAGCGATTGTTATGTTATAGGTGGCTGATCAGGTTTTACGTATTAAAGCTTGTGCTTCCCTCCTCGTAGAATTCGCTCGGAGGATTCGTCACATATAACCACCAAACTATCTTCTTCTGAAACTTTAACCAAGTTCGACGCTGCCATGTTTGTTGTGATCAGTGCTGTGCTGCAGGTTGCATTCAAGGTGTAACGTAAATTCCCACGTTGTTTGCTAGTCGTTCTTTCAGCCTTTTCTATTTTATGTATAACATGAGGGGAAATACTGCAGATATCGATTCAAGTCAGCAACTACTAAAATTATGACCAAGTTAACAAGTTGTTTTCTGGCATGAGGGGGTATTCTTGATTTTCCTGATTGAGTAATCGTTTTTCTGATTATGCCGACATTATTTGAACATAACATTCACTGCCGGTCATTCAAGACTCAGAGGGAGCGAGGCACTGATGTGTTGACAGAAATATATATGTTATCGGGGCTATTTGTCATGATATCGGACTTATTGGAATGACGTCATCATTTCCTGTTATTGGCCCGATAGTTATCGTGCAGCCCTACTTTTTCCTTCAGATAGCTCACACTTGAAATATTTTTCATTTCTGCACATTCGGCATTGAACGGTCAGAGTTTTGGCTGCATGCACTCACGGACTAATAGTTACCGACAAAACCAGCCTGTAGTGGCTCCTGTGGTTTTACTGGATGTTTGTTGTGTTATTCTGCACACGTTTACTAGCGTCACATCCAGGTGGACCAGAAGATGTCTTTTGATATACTGATACTGATATCATCGTTCAATTACAGGCAAGAAATTCAAAGCAAACCGTCCTGCTGCAGTCTCTTTCTCACGGTTTCAAACAAGCTCCCTGACTCTGGACGGGTCCGTGGGGGCGCTGGCATGCTGCAACTGCGCCCTCTGACGACCAGCGGCTTCTGGAGGCAACGGCACGTTTTTACAGTGCACCACAAAGTTTTATTTGATCGACTCATGAGACCCTGCCCCTGCAGAGACGCCGACCCAATCACACAAAACACACGTCTGGGAGGCTTTAACGGCGCAGAACCGCTAAAGAAACACTGATGCGCAAACACACGCAGGACGAGTCCCGACCACAGTTCCCAGTCCGGCCAGTCTCTAATGACCAGGGAAGAGCTGACCACCAACGGACTGTTAATGACGCAGAACTGGATCAAACAATAGATGACGCTTCTGCACACAAAATCCCCACAACACACAAGCACACACACACAAGCACACACAGTTTCCTACATTTAATGAGACAAGATGGCTGCTGCTGCAGCGTCAACAGAGAGGCCGCCGCATTGCGTCGAGGCACAAAAAAGGAACAAAGAGAAGAGGCCGAGTGGGTGATTAGGTGATGCTGGGGGCCTCAGACGGACCCCCACAAGCCTTCGGGCCCTCAGACACCAGCAGAGGCAGCGATGAGGACAGAAGACGCCAGTTTGTAGAAGTTTGACAACTTTAAAAAAAAAAGAATAAAAAGGCCATGAGGAAGGTGAGAGTGATGGCTGCACGTTAACGCCTGTTTTTATTCTGTATTTACCTATTTTTATCCTGTTTTTATTTTGTTTTTGTCTTGTTTTATCCTGTTTTTATTCTGTTTTAATTCTTTTTTTTATTCTGTATTTATCCTGTATTTATCCTGTATTTATTCTGTTTTTATTCTGTATTTATTCTGTTTTTATTCTGTATTTATTCTGTCCCGTCAGCAAGGATCATCACGTTGGTGGATGTTTTCCTTTACGGTTGGTCTCTTTTCCTTTTAACTAAAAACATCAAACTTCCAAAACTGCTGGTTCCAATGGGTTTAAAAAATGTATTATCAGAATAAAATAATTTAATTAAAAATAAAATCCTGAAACTCTCCCATCACAAATTCATAAACAATTATGTTTTTAAAATCACAAAAACCCGTTGACTGAAAAATCACTTGTGCGAATAATTTGGTTATTTTTATGAAAACCAAAATAAAATCATTTAATTTAATATGCATGCATATAGATGATTAAGGTGTTTGGAACAAAATGAAACCATCACACACGCGTAAACATTACAAAAATAAATTTCAATTTTTAAAATCTGAATCAGAATTATACTAAATTTTTATTAGAATAAGCTAAACATTTCTAAACATTTCTTAAATAAACCTTTTCTAGGAAATTAAATTAAATAACTCAAATGAAAAAAAATTTGGACATTTTAATTTTATTCTTTTTCTTTTATTAAAAAAAAAAGAAAAGACTTCTTTACCCTTCACTTTATCCAGAATTTTTTTTATTTGTATGCATGTCTACTGAATTTTATAAATATGATAATTTGCTCTGGAAAGGGTCATATATATCTAGATGTGTGTGTGTATATATGTATGTATATACACACACACACACATATATATGTGTATATAGTAAATATATATATACACACAGACACACACGCACACGTACACACACATATACATATATATACTTTTCATAACAATATACTTTTTGAGTGTAACTCCAAATCCAGACCTCCATCGGTTTCTAAATTTTATTTCCATTGATAATTTTTGTGTGATTTTGTCATCAGCACATTCAACGACGTACATGTACAAGTATTTAATAAGAATATTTCATTCATTCAGATCTGGGATGTTTTATTTCGGTTCTCTTTTTTTTGAGCAGTATATATAAATATATATACAAATTTATATATATTTATATATATATACATTTATATATGATAAACAGGTCAATAGATAAAGTATTTCTGTAACTGCGTTGCATTTTCAACTCTATTTGTAAAACCTATTAAAACATTTTGTCTGATGAAAACTGTTCAGGCATAAAATACTAGAAATGAAAAGTGTTTAAAAAATGAGCACATAGATTCAGTTAGGACTCTAAACATTAATTAAGATTTTTGTATTTTTATGAGTGAACATTCGTGATTTTTTTTAATAGAGTGTCTTTTGTTCTTTTGATTTTTGCTTTTTTTCTGTTTCAAAAAGCTGAGCCCTTAAAGAATAAAATATATCGAAAAATGTACATACTAGAATTTAACAAAAATCTTGTTCAATCACTTTAATTATCATTTAATAAACTATTTCATAGAAGAACTTTCTAAAAATGTATCATTAGTAAAAAGAGCTCTCGTTATTAGAAAAAAAATAGAAATATAACTCCAGCTCTTCAGGTTTCTCATGAACACTTTATTTCAACATGTTCCTTTTTAACTTTGGGCAATTATTTCTATTAACTGGTCAAAATAAACCATGTAAATGCTGGCAGAGAGTTTTTTCAGTTTTTCACAATAAACATTTCTGAGCTCTGCGTGTTTCAACCCAGTCGAGTGAATGTTGAATTCAGCATCTCAGAGTGGAAATTAGATCCTGATTTTAACTCAAACATCCTGATTTTAACTCAAACTTCCTAATTTTGACTCAAACATCCTGATTATAACTCAAACTTCCTGATTTTAACTCAAACATCCTGATTTAAACTCAAACTTCCTGATTTTAACTCAAACTTTCTGATTTTGACTCAAACGTCCTGATTTTAACTCAAACTTCCTGATTTTAACTCAAACGAGCAGCATTAGCTTCAGCTGGGCTAGCTGGGTTAGCTCCCATGAACCGACTTCCCTGCTCTGAAGCATCAACTCTGATTTGGACCACAGCGAGCAGACTCATCCAGGTCACCGGTCTGGATCAGCACCAGGACTCTAAAGGTTTCTGTTGTGCAGCTGCAGCTGAACCTGAACGGAGCAGATGCTCATCATCTCAGCAGCATTTTCACCGGAGACACCGGTGTCTCTTTTATGTGACATCTTCAGTCTGCCTTCAGCCAAAGACGACAGTTTTAACAGAATCAAAACTCAACACAGATTAGTACTTTGTGTTCAACAACACATTTTAGGTGGAAATGTTATTTTAGGGTGGTTGTAATGCTACTCAGAAAAAACTAAAAGTTAAGGCTGTGTCCTTGTCTGTAACTTTAACTTTATATGTTGCTGACTGCTCACAACCAAAAGGATGTTCAGTAAATTATTTATTTCCAGCTGTGGGGTCAGAAGCTGCTCCTGCACGTTAAACTAAAACCAGGTTTTAACTAAAACCAGAGTTTTTTTTTATTGAACTTACAACAGATGGAGCAGCGGCTATGTGCAGTAAATAAAGTGAACTAGTGGGAAGGAAACGAGTGAGGATGCAGGAGGAGAAGTGTCCTGGTGAGTTAACAACATCACTGCATCAGACACCAGGAAGCTCTATGTGTTCTGAAGATGGACCATGATGAGACCTGGAACACAAACTGTAAACTTTATCCAGCTAAAGCGTTAAATCACCGGCGGTTTGGTTCCTCTATGAAGCAGGTAGATTCAGAGTTTGAGACATTCCTGATCATCCAGAGGTGCGTTGGCTCAGTCGGGGGAAAGTTCTCAACAGAGTTTTTGAGCTCAGCAACCAAATCTGTCAGTTCATGGACAGTAAAGGAAAAGACTCCACCGTTTGTTTCTGGCTGACATAACAGGTCATCTTAACGCCTTAAATGTGCAGCTCCAGAAACGTCACCACATGATCACTGACATAGATGACGCAGTCAAGCTGCTTTTATGGGAGAAACAAATGCAGCACAGCTTTACTTTCCCTGTTAGCAACTAATGTTGAACCAACACAACTGTGTTCCCCAAAACGCACCGCTGATAAACTAAACACACTACGCTACGACACTACGCTACACTACGAGTTCCCACGGCCGTCGATGTTGAAACTGCACCTGTGCAGATTCAGGTGGAGGTGATTGAGCTGCAGTCTAATGAAGGTAAAGTAGGACTCTGCAGGACCACGGTTCATCCCTTCATCCCTGCAGCGTTGCTACGTCTTCATGAGGCCCGAACCTCGTACATATCTATGAGAGAAGCTCTTCTCAGTGATGAAGATGAACAAAACAGTGTCACTGATGAGCACCTGCAGTCCATCCGGAGAATCTCCAAACACAGGGCTTCACAGCAAACATCAACCAACTGGTTCCAGAAATAGATGCCTGGTGTTTAGCTGCGATCAGACGTCATAAAGAACAAAGAAAACTGAATGATTTGAATTGTTTTTGCTGAAAAGCCCACATTTTATGGATATTTCCAGGTTTTCTAGCAAGTTCATATTTCTAACTTGTATAATTTTGACGGGAGATATTTTTAAGGAGAGCAAAATCTTTTGGGATATTTAAAAGTTTATTTTTTTATATACATTGACATAGAAGCAAAGGAATTTTAATGTTATTTTAATGTTAAGTTGGCCATATTTCTAACTTGTATCATTTAACAAGATATTTTTATGGAGAGCAAAATATTAAATATAAGTTATTTAGGGTTTAAGTTTATTACAGAATAATATTTCTGTCTGTTTTTATTCAAAGTTATGTTCCAAAAACATTTCGTTTTAGTGTGTTTAATAAATGTTTATCCTGTTCAGCCTGTGACCTGAAGTGGGTTTTGAATTTGCAAAACTACTGTGGAGCGAGTTTCTGACCTGCTTCCACACCTGGATCAGGACTTTGATATTAATGACTAATATTAATAAATGATTAATGGCTAATTAACTAACTGAACTCTAACTGGTATGAACTCGTTAAAAAGTGTCAGCAAACGGAAAATTCCACAATTAAGAAACAGCAGAAGCCTTTTTTTCCCCCCTTTTGGACCTTTTTTGTTTAAATAAATTGTCATTAAACACTTGTCCTCCGAATTTAATGTAATTTGCTTTACGCGTGTTCGTGTAAGTGATTCGCTCCTCTGGTCCACGTTTCACCATCGTGGACTTTATTTGTTTAGATGAAATTAATCCTCCTTCACATTTTTCACAAAACAGGAGTCTGTCTTTAGATTTTCATTTTAAAATGAAGTGAAACCACGTTTGTTCTTCAGCGTTCTTGTCAGCGTTGGGTGGATTGATTTCATTTGGAGGTAACGGGCTGCTGTTTCAGGATTTCTCTGCTTGTTGACTCTGAAGAACCATCGGATCATAATCTGAGCAGTAACAGATCTGAAGGGACACAAATCCCTTCAAGGAGTCGGATTTGACATCACCACCATGGATATATCCTGCGTACGGGACTGAAAGTGGGCTTGAAGTTGTGTAGGACGTTTTACAAAGTGTCCTTTTGGACCAGCAGACGTGGGGGACACTCATGGGGGGGAAGAGCTTCGGTATTTTAATATCAGCTACAAAGATGGAGGAATCAGGGATTTTAAATGTGTCTGTCCGGTTGTGTCACCAACAGTTTTATCTTTGTGTTCACTCTCATTTAAAACTGGATCAACAGCACGAAACCAGCGAGCAGCTGGTTTTCAGGGTCACTGAAGGAAATAAAGGGATCACCGGTACAATAATACAGCAGCGCACGTTACCAACAAACCTGAAGTCTGGGAACCAAACCCGGTTCTTTACGTGTCCCTGGACAACCACGTCCAGTTCAGCAGCAGCCGTCTGAAAGTGGAGACGTCCCACATCATGAATAAATACCATTATTATTCCTCCTCCGGGTAACTGGTGAACAAACTCAGGCAGAGACGAGGAATCCAGCAGGGCCTCTGCTGCCCCCTCATGGAACAATTCAAACATATTCCTGCAGTTCCCCCTCTGAACCAGGAGTTTACTTCTAGATGTTTCTGGCCGATCAGCCATCCCAGAGACAGAGGGGTCATGATCCGGGTCTCTGAAAACCACCAGGAGACGAGGCGCTATACGAATAAATCATCACTTATTCATTCTCTCCAGATGCAGGACGTGTTCATGGACCTTTATTTAGCCCTAACCTGGGCTCCTCCCACCCTCCTACGGCTGATTTACAGCCACCAGATCACCTGACATGCTTCTTCTTAGACTGTGGGAGGAAGTAACCGGAGGAAGCCCACAGAAAGGCCCGTGCTGGGATTCGAACCAGTAACCTTGTTGCTGAGAAGCAACACTGCTGAGCATCAAGCCACCCACAAAACACGACCGGAGAATCAGTCAAAGCTGAGAGAGAAAACTTCAGAATGATTCAACATAAAATGACACAGACAGCCCATAATGTTCTCACACGAGCAGCCACCATCTTCCTTTTCTTCTTTGTTACAGAGGTTCCGGTTCAAATCCCGACGGGGTCTTTCTGCGCGGAGCATGTTCTCCAGGTACTCCAGCTTCCTCCCACAGTCCAGAGACAGGTATGTCTCCAGAGACAGGTATGTCAGGTTATCTGGAGACTCCCACCTGCTCGTAGGACTGAGTGGTTGCTTGTCCAGAAGAGGTCTTGATTTCAGTCAGACCAACCTGGTTAACCAGACTAACAAACCAACAAAGAACTACAATGATCACTTATTTTTCACGGTTTTTCACGCCCCCATTAAATGAAAAAAAACCGTAGAAAACCGTAAAAAAGTAGCGAGGCACTGCAGTGAAACAAGACAAAGGTTCAACTGTGGTCTTTCTGTTACCTTCACAGCCTCTGGGCTCTGAACCATAGTAAACAAACCGCTGGTATTGTGCTATTTTTGGCTCATAATTAGCGGCTAACACGCTAAGAACAACAAAACAAAAAGTCCAGGTTTCTCTGCATGGAATGGGAACTTTATTCTGGCACTGCAGGAACTTGTAACATCACACAGGTTGTATTGTTGGGCTCCTGTCGGTTAACAGAGAATGTAAATCTATACACCCTGAGCTGCTGTTGATGCTCACTACACTTTTCATCTAACCCCGTTTTCTTCTGCCGTCCCACGACACACACACTCCATTACCCATAAGGCCACATCATTACCCATAAGGCCACCTTCTTAAAGGGGCCAGGCTGGCTCACAACATTTCTTTACCGTAAGAAAACGCGCACAACATCCTGTGATGTTTCCGCGATTTTAATTTTTTTTTTAATTATATTATATATTTCTGAAAAATCCGCAAATAACTAAAACCCCGGGACTTAAACCGCGAACTGGCGAGGGATCACTGTATGTCGCTGCCACAGCTGCTCATCCTCCTGCCCGTCTGGTTAGAAGAGTGACAGTTTGTGCGACTGGGTGAAAATCAGCAAGCGTAACGTTGAACGTTGTAGCTGCAAGGGCCGGTGGGAAGAAATTACCTCCTTTCCTTCATAAAGGATGCTCCAGTTGCTCCTAGAGGAGATGATAAAGGAGACGTTGAGGCTCTTTTCATCAGCATTTACAGATTTCTATCAGCTCTTATCACAGCTGCCACGTCGATGCTTCCAGGTCACTGCTCTCACCGAGAAACCTCCCAGAGTTAAAGGACTCAGTCTGGACCCGGCGTCACGGGCCGGAGCTTCCAACCACCAGAGATCCTGCTGGGCAGCTCGCCGGGGCAGGAGGTCCACGTACGCGGTCCAGAGTCCTGCAGCGGTCCAGAGTCCTGCAGCGGTCACAGAGTCCTGCAGCAGTCCAGAGTCCTGCAGCGGTCCAGAGTCCTGCAGCAGTCCCAGAGTCCTGCAGCGGTCCAGAGTCCTGCAGCGGCTCAGAGTCCTGCAGCAGTCCCAGAGTCCTGCAGCGGTCCAGAGTCCTGCAGCGGTCGCAGAGTCCTGCAGCAGTCCAGAGTCCTGCAGCAGTCCAGAGTCCTGCAGCGGTCACAGAGTCCTGCAGCGGTCACAGAGTCCTGCAGCGGTCCACAGTCCTGCAGCGGTCCACAGTCCTGCAGCGGTCCAGAGTCCTGCAGTGGTCCACAGTCCTGCAGCGGTCCAGAGTCCTGCAGCGGTCGCAGAGTCCTGCAGCGGTCCAGAGTCCTGCAGCGGTCACAGAGTCCTGCAGCGGTCACAGAGTCCTGCAGCGGTCCAGAGTCCTGCAGAGCCCTGCAGCGGTCGCAGAGTCCTGCAGTGGTCGCAGAGTCCTGCAGCGGTCCAGAGTCCTGCAGCGGTCACAGAGTCCTGCAGCGGTCCAGAGTCCTGCAGCGGTCCAGAGTCCTGCAGCGGTCACAGGTTTGACTCCGGCTGCGTCTTTAATGCTCCTACTAGGGTTGGGAATCGAGAACCGGTTCCTGTAGAGAACTAGTTCCTGTAGAGAACCGGTTCCTGTAGAGAACCAGTTCCGTGTGTTTCAATTCATGGAATCGTTTGGCAGTTTATCCAGCGAATCTCTTATCGATTCCAACCAGCACGAATCTCACGTAATTTACGCAAGTTACAAACAGTCAATTCCAGAAAGCACTTACGTGATTAAGTTACGTCAGTTTAGCACGCACACTGTAGTTGTAAACAACAATGGCGCCCACCAGGTTCAAACACTCCAAAGTTTGGCTTCACTTCACCAAAGAAAGATGGCAACAAGGCAACTAGCAGTCATTGTAAAGTGGAGATAACAGCGTCGGGAGGGAACACGGCTAACATGCAGAAACATTTGAACACACTCATGTGATAACGAGTGTCGTGTTTTTGACGCTTCGGACTGATGGATCTCAACCCAGCAGCAGTAGCCAAGCTAAGATCACCTCTGGTAACTCTGGTTAGTAGCTATCCCGCTGCCTATGTGCTTCTTTGTAAAACACGCTATAACATCAATGCTATGCTATTAAACAAATGCCTTCTGCGTTACATTTAGAAGATGACCGTGACAAGAGAGAGAGTCTGGCTGGTTCAGAGGCTGGAAGACATGATTATTTTACTGCAAAAGAATTGTTAATTCTTCATAGTATTTAGAGATTTGTATTATGCACTGTTCCGTTGTATTTGATAGTATTTATCTTTCTTTATTATTATTTTTGAGTGCTTAGTGAGCTCATATATCCTTTTAAAAGGGAGATTTTTTCATTTCTATTAGGAAAAATCTGTTAGTAAAATGTTACACATTCTTGTGTATTTGCACAGTTACATATTACAAGAGTTAACACGTTATCCAGGCTTTGGGCCTCTTTTGACCTCGCTGTTGAGTTTGTAAGGTCGTGACTTCTAAGTTAAAAAAAATGATGCTAATAAAACTGTTTGTTCTCCTTTTTGCCCATATTAGAATCGAATCATTAAACAGTATCGATAACTAGGGATGTCCCGATCACGTTTTTTGGGTCCCGATCCGATTCCGATCTTTTAATTTTGATGATTGGCCGATTTCCGATTTTTTCCGATCCGATTTCACTTTGTTTGAGTGGGCAAACAGAGTTTAATTTCCCATGCATTTTATTTCCTGTGTACATTAATAAATAGGCCTGCATCCAAGCTGAGATTAATAGCTTTTATCATCTCATAAAATAAACAATAACTTATTTAAACACTCTTTTTTCTTTCTTTTTTGTTTGGGAGAATTATTATAAAACGCATTTAGTTACAGAACAGTGACTGTTCAACAGTCTCAGTACTAAAGAACAAAGCACTTCCATTTAAATAGCAGCAGGTGAACTTGGCTAGCAATGAAAACACTAGCAGAAGTCTTTGCAATCAATGAAATCACATCAGAATAAAAATAACATAAAATATTAACTTAACTTCTTTCAAGACCCGCTGCACATGTTCGCGCACCTTTGTGTCCTTTGTCGTGCATGTAATGACGGGAACGAGGCTCGAGGTAATTAATGAGCCGGTTAAATGCCTTGTATTCCACAAACTCCGTGTCCTCGGTAATACATTCCGTGATTAGCTCGGTGATTTTTCGGTGTCCTTTAGCTCGGTTTAGCTCGGTGTCTTTCTTTTAAAAGTTTCACAGAGCGTTTGCTGCCGAAGCTGGTGCCGGCCGTCGGCTGCAGCTTTGAAGCTGGTGCCGACGGCACCACGGCACCTGACAGAAGGCTGCGGTGATCGGTGGTGCGTGATTTTTTAAGTGTCTGATTAAATTGGTGGTATTGTAAACTCTCTTCTTACTTACCCCTCGTGATATCTCAGCCTTCCACACGTTTCAAGTCGCAGTTGAAGCGTCGGTCTTTGTAATTTTATAGCGCTAGCGCTGCCACACTGCTGATATTTTTGCTAAAGTTTATCCTGACGCCGCCGGTCTTGAAACTTTTAAGGTGGATACGAGACAGCGCTGCTGGGAAACCTCATTTCAGTGCAAATTATTAAATGTATATAGTTTCAACATATTTTTGTTTGTGTAATATGATTACTTTATTAATTTGTGTTAATCAGGATCACTTTTTGAGGAAAAAAATAATGAAAAAAAGATCGGCGTGTTATAATAAGGTTGATCGGCCAATCCGATCCACCTTAAATTTTTAAGATCGAAGGCCGATCCGATCAGGGGATCGGGATCGGGACATCCCTATCGATAACGGAATCTGAATTGGGAAAATCTTATCAATTCCCATCCCCAGCACCTACAGCTTATTTAGAACGAGTTTATCTCAGCAACCAGACGCTGTATTTGAATCATTCTGATCCCAAAATGAAGAAAACACCTGAGATTACAGCAGTACACATAAAACCACAGTCCTCCACTTTTAGAGGTCACATCGCTTTGGACTTTCTAGAACATTTTACCTTTTTTTTCATCATTTCTTGCTCTAAGTTTGACGTTCATACTGAGCAGCAGAGTTTTTTTGTGAGGTTTTAGAGGAAGAACGGATTAAACGGACGTGCTACGGTGGAGCAGCAACTGATCGCTCAAAGCCATATCTCAGGAATGATCTGGAACAGCTGATACGGATGTGAATTATTTCTATGGAGACCAAAACCGTTTCTGAACCAGACTGTACATCCATGCATCTATGCAGGCAACAGAGGCGTCGTGGTCTGGGTTTAACAAACTTCAAGTCCTACAGGGAACATGTCAGAAGTGGAGAGCACCTGAAACACCTGAGATTATGAGTTTACACGAAGGTCAAGTGAGTATCTGCTTGGTGAAGGATGAGCATCTCGCCAAGCTCTCCAACTTCTCAACTGGCCTTCTGCTCATATGTGGTTTAAAACTCTTCTAAAATCCTCGGAACTGTGGTGTTTTATTTTGAAAATCCACCAGATTCTCGACTTTCCTGAGCTCTGTTTCCTGCCAGCTCGACCTGCTGTCTTTAAACTGACGCGGTTTGGCTACAGCAGAACAGGCTAACATTTTAGCGCCCGTCATTTCTGGGACTCTTCTGAACCTCTGGCGTGACTGCCCTCGTTGACTAGAGGGCGCTGTGGTCCACAGCAGCTGGCGCAGCGCCGCCATGTGGGACTCTGCAGGAGTCCAGGCTGGAGCTGGGACACATGACCTTAAATCAAGAACACGTGACCTTGATTATAACGAAAGAGTGACTGTTATATTTTGTTTTTGCCCTCATTTTAGAAGGGCTAGCATTATAGCATTATATTGACTCCTGAGCTGTGAATAAAAACTGAAGAGGTCTGATTATACGGATCACCACTGCTGTCTGCGGTTGGTCTGGAAGGATCTGAGGATGAAGCTTAGCTTAGCCTAGCTTAGCTTAACGGCACCAGCCTTTTTACCAAAACATCTCTGAGATGGTTCATGTGGATTAACAAAGAAAAAACATTAAAACTGAGTTTTTTTTACATAAATCCATCCAGAACTTCATCCACCAATGACACCAACCTGTCGTTCTTGGAGATGACACCAGTGGCCCAACTGGGATCCAGCTGTCTGAAGCCACAGCCTTAACGGCGAACACACGCCCTCAACACGCCATGAACCAGCTCACGTCTCCCAACCAATCAGACGTCTCCCAATCCCAGCAACCACAGCGTCATCAGCGGTGTAATCTGGATCCATGTGTCTGTCCTGGAGTTTGCGTCTTACCTTCAGCCTCCGAGTCACCTGATCAACGCCTCTGTCGTCAGTATCCAGCGGGACAGCCAATCACAGAGCAGCGTTGGGCCAGTGACTCTGCTTCAAGGAGACGAGCCAGAGCTGAAGTCCGTCAGGTCTGCTGGTGCTTCAGTACAATCCACCGGAGGCGTACGGGCAACGAGGTCCAAACAGAAAGGCCCACCCCGTCACGCACAGATGCACACGCACACGCACACATGCACACACACAAAGCAGTGATGCGATTGTGCAAATCTGTGGGAAGCAGAAAAGAAGAGGCCCAGGAGCGACGGAGGTCCTGGAGGAATGTCTTAATGACCGTCTGTTTATCCAAACTTCTGCCACTCAGCTTGTTGCTTCTTGTGTGAGAAACTGGAGGACAACACTGAGGCATCGATCCCCGCCGTGTGGCTCCGTGGGGGGGGGGGGGGGGTTTGTTTGGGAGAAGCCCTTTCCAGGACGCTGCTGCCTTCATCTAAACCTTAAAGGACCAGACAGCTGAAGAGAAACCCCACAGCAGTAATCAAAGAAGCCACATCCATGCCGAGACACACACACACACAGGCTTTTGATTGCAGTGAAACGTCTTCGTCAGAGTTAAAATGTAATTAAGAACAGGTAGCAATGACTTACAATTATCATAAACTCTTGTTTTGTTCCAACAGAAGATCAGTGGCAGAAGTGTCTCTCACCGTCTGGGAGGTCCCTGGTTCGAATCCCGGTTGCGTCAGGAAGGGCGTCTGACATAAAACTCCCCGAACAGGAAGCAGCCGAATCTGAAAATACAACAGAAGATTTATCAAATCTTTAAAATGAGATACATCATGAAAAATATCAGCTCATCTTGAACTTGATGGGAATAAAGCTGGAATCTTCCAGGTTGGTATGACAAGGCAACAGTCAGTCATTTCTGGACCAACAGGGATTGGACTTCTCCAGAACCAAACCACCACTGACAGGTGCTAAGGTAGACTCCAGGTGATGCTCAAGCTCCTCCCCCTTCACCAGGACAGGTGTCATTTCTGCAGGACCACGGTTGAGGAGTCACTCATGTCAAAACGCTATAATTATACAAAACAAAAACCTGTGATTTTAGGAGATAAAGTCATAATTTTTAACAAAAAGCTGAAATATCAGGTTAAAAAGTTGTGACTTTAAAACAAAAACTCACTATTTTTACAGCAAAAGCATTTGGTTCTATGAAAGTCATGTTTTTTCAACAAAAATGTGAAATTATTGTTAAAAAAAAATCTAACTGTGTGAATGTGATTTTACAAGAAAAAACCTTTAAAAGGCGTGATTTTGTGAAATTTGAGATTTTATGACAAAAATGAGCTTTTTATGACTTTGCTACACTGAACAGTTCACAATTTATGACAAACATCGGAAAGATGCAGTTACACAAAAATCACAACTTTACAACACAAAGTTGTTATTTTTGGTTTTAAAAGTAGCAGTTTCACAACAAAGACTGCTGTGTTATTTTAAAAAGCAAAACATCTTAATAATACATTTTAATTAATTCATTTATTTCTACATATTTTCTAGCTGCTTCCTGATCTTCTGCCCGGTTGAGTCACTTCCAGCAGAAGTGGTGATGAATGACTAAAAAGAGATAAACTCTTAACTCATGTTTGTTTTCTACAGTTTATGGTGCTGCTGTGAACTAAAACCTGATGAGGAAAACAGTATAAAACCATTCAAAAATTTTAAAAGTAAGCAGTAAAATCAGTTCCGGACAGGACAAAGTGCTCCGGGGGGATGTAGAGAGTCATCACAGTCTGAGTGAAGGCAGAGCCTGTCCGAGCTGTCCATCAGGTGAGAGGACAGACAGGCTGAGCCTGTCCGAGCTGTCCATCAGGTGAGAGGACAGACAGGCGGTTAGGGGTCAGGGTTAGGGGTTAGGGTTAGGGGTTAGGGTTAGGGTTAGGGGTCAGGGTTAAGGATTAGGGTTAGGGGTCAGGGTTAGGGGTTAGGGGTAGGGTAAGGGGTTAGGGTTAGGGGTTAGGGTTAGGGGTCAGGGGTTAGGGGTTTAGGGGTTAGGGGTTAGGGTTAGGGTTAGGGGGGGTTAGGGGTCAGGGTTAGAGGGTTAGGGGTTAGGGTTAGGGGTTAGGGGGGTTAGGGGTCAGGGTTAGGGTTAGGGTTAGGGGTTAGGGGTTAGGGTTAGGGGTCAGGGTTAGAGGGTTAGGGGTCAGGGTTAGGGGTTAGGGTTAGGGTTAGGGGTCGGGGTTAGGGGTTAGGGGTTAGGGGTTAGGGGTTAGGGGTTAGGGGTTCGGGTTAGGGTTAGGGGTTAGGGGTTAGGGTTAGGGGTTAGGGGGGGTTAGGGGTCTAGGGTTAGGGTTAGGGGTTAGGGTTAGGGGTTAGGGTTTTTTTGGAAAAAAAAAAAAAAAAATTATTAAAATAAGGCGAGATTTTTTATTTTACCTTTAATTAAATAGAGGGGACGGAGGAGGTGCAGCCAAGGGGTTAGTATAAATAGGATAAGAAACATTACAAAGTGCTAAAATAGTAAGTGCTATATAAAAAGTTCAAACATTAGTAAAAACACAATATATTAGGAAAAAATGTTTTATAAGAACAGACAATAAAACAAGGAAATGTCTGGAGTTCCTCTGCTGAATATTTTTTTTTTTTTTTCTAGAAAACCCAGAGAGTTTACCTGTGTTATTCTGGTAGCGGTTTATATTGTACCTGGTATCGCTCCAGACGCAGCCTGTGATGTCATCAGCTCCGTTATTGCAAGGCTGCAAACACAGTATCCAAACTCAGTTATGGCGATCTCTGGAGACTTCAACAATGTCTCCCTCTCTACAGCTTTACCATCATTCCAACAGTTTGTCGTCTGCTCCACCAGAGAAAATAAGACGTTGGACTTATTTTATGCAAATATTAAAAATGCATACAGCTGCTCTGCACTGCCACCTTTAGGAAGATCTGACCATAATCTGGTTTTTCTCACCTCCACCTACAAGCCCATCGTTCAGCAGCAACCAGTGATCACAAAAACTATCAAAACCTGGTCTAATGAAGCTGAAGATGCTCTGAAAGGTTGCTTTGAGGCTACGGACTGGAATGTCCTCTGTGAACCTCATGGAGACAACATCAACGCCATGACTGAGTGTGTGACAGATTACATAAACTTCTGTGTGGACAGCATCGTTCCAACAAGAACTGTGAGGTGCTTCCCCAATAACAAACCCTGGATCACCAGAGACCTGAAAAAGCTGTTGAACATCAAAAAGAAAGCCTTCAGGGATGGAGACAGGGAGTTATTGAAGACAACACAAAAACAAATTAAAGAACAAACCAGGAAGTGCAAGGAGGAGTACAGGAAGAAGCTAGAAAGTCAGCTCCACCAGAACAACGTGAGGGATGTATGGTCTGGAATGAAGAAGATCACCGGCTTCAAGGCAAAGGGGGACCAGACTGATGGAGGTCTGGACAGAGCTAATGAACTGAACAGGTTCTTCAATAGGTTCAGTTCCCCCCCTGCCTCCAGCCCAACAGACCACACCCCCTCGGTGAGCCCACAGCTTTCCTGTCACACCTCCACTCTGTCACCCTGCAGCTCAGTCATGGACCAGAGACCAGCATCATCTTTCTCCACCTCAGAGACCTCCTCTGCCTCCCCCTCCACTCTGTCTGTCTCCTGCAATCAGGTCAAAAAACAACTTGAGAAACTGAACCAGAACAAGGCTGCAGGTCCAGACGGTGTCTGTCCCAGAGTTCTCAAGACCTGCTCATTGCAACTATGTCCGATTCTCCAGCACCTCTTCAACACCAGTTTGAGACAGAGAACAGTTCCTGTGCTGTGGAAAACATCCTGCCTTGTTCCAGTGCCTAAAAAACCACAACCAGCTGAACCTAATGACTACAGACCAGTTGCCCTGACATCTCACATCATGAAAGTCCTGGAGAGACTCTTACTGGCCCACCTCAACAAGCAGGTCAGCACCTTTCAGGACCCATTACAGTTTGCATATCGTAATGAGCTTGGGGTTGAAGACGCCATCATCTACCTGCTTCACAGAGCCCACTCTCATCTGGACCAATCAGGCAGCACTTTGAGGGTCATGTTCTTTGATTTCTCAAGTGCTTTTTAATACAATTCAGCCTGCGTTGTTATGTGAGAAGCTCCATAGGTTCCAGGTGGATTCCTCCACAACCTCCTGGATTTATGACTACCTCACAAACAGACCACAGTTTGTGAGACTGAAAGGTTGTGTGTCTGAGATGGAGGTCAGCAGCATTGGAGCACCACAAGGAACTGTTCTCTCACCATTTCTCTTCACGCTCTACACCTCTGACTTCCAGTACAACTCTGAGTCCTGTCATCTGCAGAAATACTCTGATGACTCTGCAGTTGTTGGGTGTATCAGCAACGGACAGGAAGCAGAGTAGTACAGAGAACTGATCTGTCAGTTTGTGAAATGTGTGTGTAGTAACAATCATCTCGTATTAAATACCAGCAAAAAACTAAGGAGATGATTGTCGACTTCAGGAGGAGCAAGAATCAACACAGCAGTGTTTCCATCCTGGGAAAGGAGGTGGAGGTGGTGGAGGAATACAAGTATCTTGGAGTTCAGCTTGACAACAGACTGGAGTGGAAATGCAACACAGAATACATCTACAAGAAAGGTCAGAGCAGACTCTACTTTTTAAGAAAGCTGAGATCTTTTAATGTCTGCACCAAGATGTTGCACATCTTCTATAGGTCTGTTGTTGAAAGTGCAATCAGCTTTGCAGCCATCTGCTGGGGCAGCAGCATCAGAACCAGAGACCTGAAGAGAATCAACAAACTGATCAGGAAAGCTGGATCTGTGCTGGGTGTAACTCTGGAGCCGCTGGAACTGACTGATTGTACAAAAAAGAATGCTGCACAAGCTGATGAAGATGAGGAAGGACTCTTCACACCCTCTCCACGACACAGTGATCAAACAACAGAGTGTGTTCAGTGAGAGGCTTCTTCAGGTCCGTTGCAAGACGGAAAGATACAGAAGATCATTCCTGCCAGCAGCCATCAGCCTCCACAACAAGACCTAACACCTGTTATTATATTATTATTTCTGTCTGTTTTTTTATAAAAAAAAAAAAAAAGAGAGAGAGCCCTTACTCCATTGAATTTCCCTTTATGGGATAAATAAAGTATTTCATTTCATTTCATTTCATTTCATATTTTACTAAAAGAAAGAAAAAAAACAATAAAAATGGGGTAAGTTGAAAGGGGTCTTTTCCCTGGGACGTGGGAAAATGGAGAAAAGGCAGCCATGGTTAGTAAACAAGACAAAACATTTTTTTTATATAAAAATAATTGCTATATACACAAGTTAAGTGCTTAAAAATAAGTGCTTAAAAACAAGTAAAAGTTAGAAAAACACATGCAAAGAATACTGCAAATAGGCTGCCTTCTTCTAGTATAGTCCCAGACCCAGGGTTAGGGTGAGAGAGAGAGAGAGAGAGAAAAAAAAATAAAATAAAAAGGGGGGGGGGGGGGGGGTGTGAGGGGGAGGGATCCGGACACCAAGGTCAAGGGGGACAAAGTGCAACCGGGGGTAAAAGATTGATCCTTAGATAGATAATTCATCATTCAATTCCCCCGGTGCAGCAGTCCCCAGCCTGTGATCCAGATCCTCTCCGCCCTTTTCCTCTGTCCATCCGTCCAATGATCATTGTGTTCCAGACAAGTTATTGAAAGATATTTGAGGGAATTACATTGAAAATGCTGTACCAAATGGGTGTTCAGACGACCCTTCCCAATATTGTATAAATGTTGTGAAAGTCGTGTATAAACAGAGTGTCTGGTTTCTCTAATATAAATTTTATTACATAAGTTGCAGGTGATAGCATAGACTGTGTTGGTGGTTTGGATGGATGAGGAGCCTAAAATGGGATATTTATTTTTTGTGTAAGGATTATAAATTAATTTCTTTGTTTTGTAGAATTGACTGCAGGGGAGAAGAGGGGTTGGTTTATTGTCTGTGAAAAGTGATCTGACCAAAATGTCTTGAAGGCTCCAATGTTTTCTAAAAGCAGATATGGGTCTGGTATGGTATGGTATGGTTAGGGAGAGGGGTCAGGAAGGGTGGGGAAGGTTGATGGGAAGGGGCTGGATTTGAGAGAAGGGTCAGGATGGGGAATTGGACAGGGGTCTGGTGAGGAAGATCTAGAGACCTGGGCTGGAGAATACACTGAAAAGGATGGGAGGGAAGGTGAGGTAGGTGGAGGATCTCGATTAAAGATAGGAGAGCGAGTGGGGAGAAGGCAGGCCAATGTAGGGTTAGGGTTAGGGGTTAGGATTAGGGTTAGGGGTTAGGGTTAGGGGTTAGGGTTAGGGGTCAGGGTTAGGGGTTGGGCTTAGGGTTTGGGTTAGGGTTAGGGGTCAGGGATTAGGGGTTAGGGTCAGGGTTAGGGTTAGGGTTAGGGTTAGGGGTCATGGTTAGGGTTAGGGGTTAGGGGTTAGGGTTAGGGTTAAGGGTTCGGGGTTAGGGTTAGGGTTAGGGGTTCGGGGTTAGGGTTAGGGAAGTCATGCATCAGTGGTCCGTAGAGATGGTGGCAGCTGAAAACCAAGTGTTTTCAGACATTCAGCCTCATTTATGAAATCTATGAAAAAGAACAGATTTAGACATAAATCACCTCTTCGGTGAACGTCTGCTCAGGATCCAAGAATGCCTCAGAAATCTTGGAATTGTTTGTAAGAACATGTAGCTTAATTAGCTTAATGAATTCCATTGATTGCAGGTTGAGAGCTCATTAATTATCATAAACCCACGCAGAAACCTTCATGTAAGGAGGTCTGAAGGCTACTGAGTGACTCACCTGATCTCGAAAGCTTCAGGTAAACTTGTTGCTCATAAATCAGAGGAGACGGCACTACCAAGAACTCTTCTTCTGAAATCCTTCCAGTGAGACACGAGGATGTGGAAAACAAAGTTCAAGATCTCAGACCACCATCTTCCATTCATAGATGTGTACTCATGAATATTTCAATTTGTAGTGTCCAACTAATGGCACCAAATCAAAATGAATCATGAAGAGATTATGTTGAAGAGGTGATGTTGAAGAGAGAATGGAAGACATAACGGCATAAGGATAATGGCAGAGATGATGAAAGACATGACAGAGATAATGGAAGGTGATGGTGATGATGGTGAAAACATGATGGCAAAGAGATGATGGAAGACATGATGGTGAAAGATGATGAAAGAGATCATGGCGAAGACATAATAGCAAAGACATGATGGTCAAGAGATGATGGAAGACATGAAGACGAAGAGATAATGGTCAAGAGATGATGGTGGAGAGATAATGGAAAAGATGATGGAAGACATTATGGTGACAAGATGATGGTGAAGAGATGATGGCAAATATATGATGGTGAGGAGATGATGAAAGACATGGTGGCAAAGAGATGATAGTGAAGATATGATGTTGAAGAGATGATGGTGAAGACATAATAGCAAAGACATGATGGCAAAGAGATGATGGTACAGAGATGATGGCAAAAAGATGATGGTGAAGAGATGATGGAAGACATGATAGAAAAGAGATGATGAAGAGATGATGGCAAAGAAATGATACTGAAAAGATAATAGTGAAGTAGTGAAGAGATGATGGCGAAGCCATGATGAATTCAATTCAAAAAATTAAAAATTCAAAATACTTTATTAATCCCCCAAGGGGGAAATTCAAGTTTCAGTACACCAGGAAAAATCTGGTGTACTCGGGGAGCTGCTAGTGTCCAGCGCTCCTTTTCATCCCCGGTCCCGTGGTCCGAGTGCTAACTCCAGGTAACAGCCGTTAAAAGAGTTAACAGCCGTTAGAACCAGTATATCTCCAAAACGATGACAAGTGAGAGATCTCCAGGTCAGAGGAGGAAACACAGATGAACCAGACCGTCTCCTCTGGGAAGACCGAGCTCCATTCAGTCCGGCGAGCGACGGAGCCAAACGTCCCAGAGCCTGGTTCATCATGCGGACCGGACCAGGCCATTGTCGTCTCCCCCGGCGGTGCTGGGCCCCACCAGGTCACCAGACGGCCCCTGCCAGGTCAGCTGACCCATCCGGTGTGTAGACTGTTGGATGGGGCAGCATGCCGCCGCCGCTACGTCAGGGGCTCCCGTCCCGGCTCCATGACGCTGCAGCCCGGATCCAGTGGCGGTGGTTGCCCTGGGTAGCAGTTCAGGGCTACTTAGCTTAGCTTTCCCGAACCGGCCTCCAGCAACACCATCCATGTCCGCGGCGGCAGGTCTCCACCAGCCGCAAGAGGACTGATCCGCCCCCTGCAGACAGTATGTAGACATCCGACCGCAGATCACCACAAACCAGGCACAAACTGGAGCATCCAGCGTCCAGCGTAGAGATGATGAAGAGATGATGTGAGGAGATAATGGAAAACATGATGGCAAAGAGATGATGGTGAAGAAATAGTAGTGAAAGGATAATAAAGTAGTGAAAGGTATGGTGGGAGATGTTTTTTGCAGCACTTTTTACAATATTGCCTGAAAACCTTTTCACATTCCCATTGCACCCACTGAAATAAAATGTTTGCAAAAAAAACTAAATGTTTGGTCCGGTCTAGAGGGTATAATCAGAGAAAAACTCTGACCAATCAATGTACTGATCATCTTTACATTTATTGGCTGCCTAATACGTCCATCAAATATCAATGCTCTCCCACCCATCCCTCCCTCCCTCCCTGCGGTTCATGTAGTCGTGAATCGTGTGAAGGCGTGGTTTCGAGGGGTGGGCTGAAGAGGAGGAGGCGGAGCCTTTGGGAGGAGGGAGGGAGTGTATATTTTTAAAATCTCACTTGAGTTGGATTGCTGGAACCGTTTTTTCAAAGATCTCCCATCATACCTTGAATAGATGATTGAAGACATGCTGGTGAAGATATGATGGCGAAGACATGATTATGAAGAGATGATGTGATGAGATGATGGAAGAGATGTGTTCCCCATCAATGTCGACCTGCACTGAAATGCTTTGTTTGGAACATTTGCCGACATTTTATTTGCACAAAAAGACAAAACGAAAAAGAATTTAGGGGGAAAAAGGTACTAAAAAGTGATTTCAAGAACAGCTGAGGAGCTACGGCGACATGATACGACAAATTTATAGATCGAACTGTCCATATATGATGCAGTTATGACAGTTAAACACGCGTGTGCACGGCTCTGCCTATGTGTGTGTTTAACGGAGGTGTCAGTGTGGAGGGTGGGGCTTTGTTTGTTGTCACCCCACCTCGTCAAGGAGACAATTTGGCACAGATCCAGGACTGAGTAGAGCCCTGAGACGAACTAAAGAGTGACCCGAAGACCCGCCTGTCGCCCCAGATGAGCGTCAAACACACACACACACAGCTGGCAGTGGACTCAGTCAAGGCTGGTGAAGTCTGTGGGTGGTTTCAAACTGAAGGTCTGAAAAACTTGGAGGTGAATGTTTTATTTCATTTTCCTGTCTGTCTGTTTCTCTCTCAGATCAATCAGAGATCTGAAATCTGAGGGAGCTTTAAAGCTGCTATACATATGACTTAAACTTTGAAATAATTTAAAACTCAACCAAGCAAAAGTACAGAAACAGAAAAGACGGTCAGGTTTTCAACAGTAGATTTATTACCAAGAAGCACTTTTACACCAAGGGTGAATTCCAATTCCTCCCTAAACCCTCAATCTCAACCCTCAGTCTCAAAAATCTGCGCTCCCGCTAAGGGCAAGTGCTGTCCCAATTCTTAGCAAGTCAAATTGAGGGACGAGAATTGAGATTTTCCAACACCTACCTTGGTAGTAAGGGCTATCCAGAAGGCACTGGATAATTTAGCCAAGACATCTTCGAAAATGATGGTGAGAAAAAAAGCTAGCTACAAATGTAAGTATCTTCGTATATATTGAAGATATAAATTTTACGAAACCATTTTATTGTCTTTGTTTGAGATTTTTTTCTTGGATTAACATCGTTGTTGAGTAACATTTATTTTTTTACTGGTCCCGGTCCCGGTCCCTGTCGGCGGTCCTTTACGTTACTTGTATACCTTGTTGGGTAGCAACGATGGACTGGTCCCGGTCGGCGGTCCTTCAAGTTACTTGTATACCTTGTTGTGTAGCGACGGAGGACTGAATAATGTATCCTCTATTGTGTTATTTGCTAATATTATTTGGAGAATATACGGCGCTCTTTTCAGTGTTATCCCTGTGTCATTTCAGGAAATACAGAGCCAACACGGCTCTGATACATTTCAGTCTGAAGACTTAACTGCACTCAAGGGGTGTCCCATTTCTAAGCCACAAGATAACCCTTACACTTACTTTCGAGGGTTAAGATTGAGGGCCAGAAATTGAGGGATAAGGGCGAGAGTTGAGATTGAGGGTTAAGGGAGGAATTGGAATTGGCCCCAAAGAACTAATGTCCCAGAATAAACAATGGAGACGGTCCAGCAAACCTTTGAGAAGCTAAATGTGATTTTTGGCAGATCTTCAAATGAAGAAGAGTAAGTTGCACTAGCAGATGAGTTCTCTCATGATTGACTGCCTGTCAATCATGAGAGAACCACCTGGATGGACCAGTTAGGCCGACCGTGCTGATTGGTCAGAGAACCGTTCTCTATGGACGACTCAAGACAGTCGCTGATGCATCCACCATCTCTGACCGGTGACACGTCAAATAACTGTAGCTATCTGGGGAATCAGCCAATGAGAGCAAAGAAAGGCCTTGTGACTAGCAAGAGGAGGTCCTGTTCTGAAGAAACCACAGCACAACAGTTTGCACCACTGTTTCTGCCGTTAGTTCCCAAGTGAACAACTCCATTTTACATTTTGTGCGTTTTTTTTTAAAGATTTTTTTTGGCACTAGTGGCCTTTATTCGAAGTATAGAGAGACAGGAAGGGGGGCAGAGAGAATGGGGAAGATATGTGGGAAAGAGTCGAAGAGCCGGGAGTCGAACTCGCGACCAGCCGCACAAGGGCTGTAGCCTCTGTATATGAGCCACCCGCCCTAACCACTGCGCCACCAGGGTGGCCCTCATTTTGTGTGTTTTTACACCTAATTTTCCCTGAGTTCTTCATAAACAGACAGAGTTGCTGCCAGATTGTGTAGCTTGTCATCTCAATCAAGTTGCAATATGCCAAACAGACCCTAGTGGTCAGTAGAGGATCTGCAGCCTCTAGCGGTCGGTAGAGGAACTGCAGCCTCTAGCGGTCGGTAGAGGAACTGCAGCCTCTATAGGAGAAACATCATCACTTGTCTCCTTGTCTCCTCACCTCCTCTGACTGATGGAAACCAAATCTAAAAATGTTGCTTCAGGTTCTGCTTCCGGACTGAACCCTGATCCATCATCTGTGACCCGCTGTTCGGTTGGAGGGAGTCGGACTTTTCTTTCCTGAATGAAGTCGAATGTGAGATCAGAAGCAGCGAGGCGACGTTTCCTGTCGGATCAAAGATGAGTTTAAACGCATTCAGTCACAAACACACAACATGAATAGTTAATGGGGACGAAGCTCTCTGCGTTTGACTGGTGAGCGAGGAGGCAGCGACACGTCAAACAGCATCAGCGTCAAACCGGGCGGCGTTGCAGCATTCAGGCTCAGCGGCGCCGCCCTGCTGCCAGAGAGGCGGCGCTGCAGTCGTCCATCCTCCGCCTCAACTGTGACCTTCGACTCTGAAAATCGTCTTGATGTCTTGCTCATGGTGAGATACTGTTATCTTGTGGGTGACGACAAAATGCATTGTGGGAGATGTAGTCTGTTGTCAATATGCACTTTAGAGCAGTGTAAGCTGATTTTAAGTCTTAAAATTTTGGTTTAAAATTTAAGCCAATAATGCCCAAGCTCTCGAGGGCCACATAAATTGACGTGGGGGGCCACATTTGGCCCGCGGGCCTTGTGTTTGACACATGTGTTTTAGACAGAGTGGACTACCAGGTCCAACTGGCCTGAACCGGCCCCGGATCGATGGAAGGTCCATAATTCCAGCTGGTTCTGAGCGTTTGTGTGTGGAGTCAGTGGACCGGGTCAGTGAGTGTACCGTCCCTGCAGAGAGAGAGCGTGTTCTGGATTAGTCTCTATTTGAAGTGTGAGGTCCGATTTAATCTGCAGGTTGCTGTAAACAGACGCAGTGATCCGCTCTGTCTGAACACCGCGTTCGCTGCCAGCGTTACACAACACGCTCGGGAGATTAACGCGCCCATTTCACCGCGTAACGCTGCTGGTTCCCATAGAGGATGATACGTGTTAGAAATGATACCAGAACCTCCGTGAGCTCAGCGCCGCCGACGTCACGTCACGCCCCCCCCACCCCGCGTTTTCTGCTCCAGTTAGCAGAGCTGAAGCCGCACGCCGCGACCTCTGACATCATCCAGGCCTGACGTCGCAGATGCTGCGACTGAGCAGCATATACATGGAAATTTCCAGTCCATTCGGTTCTGGACCTGCTGAACCCAAATCAGCTTATTCATCAGAGGCTCCTGAGCAGAACATGATGAGTTCTGGGTTTTTCCTCAGCAGCTCACAGACGATTCTGGAAAAACCAGGAGAACTGGGAACCAGGTAAGACTGAGGAGCTGCACCCGGTTTCTGAACTGAAGTAGCAAAACCTGCAGTTCCTCTACCGACCGCTAGAGACTCCTGTTCTTCTACCGACCACTAGAGGCTGCAGTTCCTCTACCGATCACTAGAGGCTGCGGTTCCTCTACCGACCACTAGAGGCTGCGGTTCCTCTACCGACCACCGAAGGCTGCAGTTCCTCTACTGACCACCGGAGGCTGCAGTTCCTCTACTGACCGCTAGAGGCTGCAGTTCCTCCAAACATCCTCGAAATGTTTCTGAAACATTTCCGCAACACATTTATGAACTTTATTTGTTTGTACAATTTCTGAGAATAAAAATGTCGAAGTCAGACGTCTGTCAGAGCACCTGAGACTCAGTCCAGCTGTCGTCGTCCTCAGGTGGGACACAGTCGGCCAGTTGGACGTCAGCGGTGTGAAGCGGCCGCCTGGGTGACCCAGATCTCTTTATTTTCAGGGGATTTTCCAGATTACAACGGCTCTGCTGCTGTTTGTTTTGTGACAAGAATGTGAAGTCAACACTAATACCAACAGAGCAGCTCTTAACTGCAACAACAGCCAGCGGGACGTTTCCAGAAGCTCAGAGCAGAAACCAATAAGCTTCCAGGGAAAAGTACTTCTTTGATTGTTTGTTGGAAATCTCCTCTGAAAGCTGCAGAACAAACACGGAGCTGGATTATCCTCCTCAGACGGGGCTCTTAAACTGGTCCTGAGACCTGGTCCTGAGATCTGGTCCTGATATCAGGTCCTGAGATCTGGTTCTGAACGACGCTGAAACGGAACATCAAATGAGCCAACAACTACGGCTTTAAGAGACGAAGATGCTGGAACCTTTCCACACCTGGAGGACCAGACTGGAACTGGACTGGTTCAGACCACCGAGCCTGCTGGACCCAGGTCCAGACCACCGAGCCTGCCGGACCCTGTCAAGTGTCTTCTGTCATGAACCGGTACCAGAAGTCCTCAGGAGCCTCTGCTTCGGTATCAAGTGTTTGGGTCGGTGTGGGAGATAACAATGCTACTAGGGAAGGACATCAGCACTGGTCATGGAGGAGCGATTAAGTGATTAACGTTCTTTATCGGGGGGCCAACCCTGGTCCTGGTCCTGGAGAGCCTCAACCCTGCAGGTCTTAGATGTTTCAGCACCTGGTTCACATGAACGGGTCGTTAACAGACCTGGAGGACCAGCTGATGGTGACCCGTTCATTAGAATCAGCTGCTGAAGCAGGGAAACATCTGAGACCTGCAGGACCAGAACCAGGACCAGGACCAGGACCAGGGCTGAAGACCCCTGGTCTACAGTGGAAACAGTTATTCACAGGTGAGGACCTTTGAGACAGCCATCAACCTTCGTAGGAGTGGACAACCCAGCAGGTTCACCCCGAGATCGGACCAGTCAGAAGACTGAACCGGTCCAGCAGGAACCAGCAGACCGATGAGACCAGAACCATGTTGGAGGAACCAGCAGAAACACCTCAGACCCACTGAAGCACGGCGGTGGAGAGGTGATGCTCTGGGACCTGGTCTGAGTGGACTCCTGTCATCTTGTCACTCATTTAGAGGACCAGAGACCAGCAGACGCCCATCAGAATGACAGATGAAGATCTAGAAGCTTCTGAGCTGCCAGAACTGTGACTGATGGAGAAGGTTCTGTTTTTGAAGAAGTCTGACGGAGAAAATGTTCCAGAACTGGGTCGACAGAACAGATTTGTTCTCTTTAAAGCAGCTCAGAGGACTTTGGTTCACGTCAGAAAACTGCAGCTCCAGAGCTTCATCAGTCAACGTCAGCAGCGGGTCTGACACGTCTGTGTCCACGTTCCCTAGTTTGGATCCAGGCAGAACCTGGACCTGGTCCTGGTCTGGTGGCTCCGCGGTAACGAGGTCAGGAGTCAGAATATCAGCAGTGAGGCGGTTGCCAGAGACAGAATAACGACCGGCCGCTGCCAAGTTGCTGGAGTGTGTCATGGTTTCTTACGTAAGCGGAGCAGAAACAGGAGCTCGGGCCAGGACGCTCACCTGGCCGACTCACCTTCATCCAGTTTTCTCTTCTTTTCTAGTCATGTGACTAATCTGATCTTCAGAAGTCTGCAGGCAGAAGTTTAATGGTCCAGCCTGAAACTCAGAACTGACCAACTTCATCAGCTCCACCTCTCAGGACCAGATGGACTTACCAGAATCTCCACAGTGTAGCTGTGCACGATAACTATTGACCCGATAACTATCGACCCGATAACTATGGATCACATAACTATCGATTAGATAACTATCGAGCCGATAACTATCGGCCCGATAGTTATCAGGTCGATAGTCGATAACTATTGGCCCGATAGTTATCGGGTAGATAGTTATCGGGACGATCGTTATTGTTGTCGGAGGAACCAACCGGTCTGTCACCTGCAGACGGTTTAGCTCAGACCGCTTCACACGCAAATAAAACGGAAACAAGACAGGACGAACATTTCAACACCTGGTTTTAATCAGCAGTTCTGCAGGTAAACAGAGGAAAACATTTCAGATGAGACCCGACGGTCCCTCAGTCAGAAACAACCTTGACCCTGTCCAAGGAGAACTTTCAAGAGTTCAGAAAATTAAATCAAATATAACCCAGCAGGGAACAAGGACAGAGCTTCTCCTCACGTCATGGAGATCCACCGTGGACCACATGGACCCTCTGACCTGGACCAGAACCAGAACCAGTGAACCTGAATGGAGATGACTGGATCAATGATCCAAGTGAAGACGACACGAAGATGACAGGATGAAGACAGGATGCGTGTTGTTCTGGAACAAAGACGAAGTCAAACACCAGGTTTCCTGTTCTGGACTCATATAGGGGATTTGAAGGTCACATGAAGGTCACATGAAGGTCCCATGAAGAGCAGAAAAAGGAGACATACGTGGTTTTGGTCCCAGGAACCGTCAAACCTCAGGTTCCCGCTGTCCGTCCTCTGATAAAACAAGCTTTTACATGAAAAGGTTCTTTCAGGGAGGAGATTCTGGGTCCAGTCCGGCTGAGTTCGGCCCGTCAGGGTCGGTACTGTCTGTACTGTGACTGCGGGCCCAGAGGGTTGCCGGTTCCAAAATCCAGCGGTGCTGTCGAGCCAACAAATCCAGTTCTGTAGGTCCCTGCCCCGCCCAGTCCAAACCCCGCCCCCAGACCCTGCCCTCCGAAGCCCGGGCCAGGCTGGGCCAGCATCCCCGTGTAGGGTGGAGCTCTGTAGGCGAGTCTCAGGCCTCCGTAGGGCCGGTGGGCGTGATGAACCGGGGCGTCGTGTCCCGAGGCGGGCAGCACCACCGGCTGCACGTTCCTGCCCGGTGTGTCGAAGGAGAACTCTGGGGGGGGGCTGCTGGGTTTGGAGGGCGTGGACGTCAGCGGGTCCAGCTCTACTCCCGAAGAGAACAGCGCCAGCGGAAGCGAGGGGGCGTAGCCGTCGGCCGGACCCAGAGGGGGCGGGGCGGAGGGGGAGGAGAGGGCGCCGGTGAGGAGGGGCCGGGTCCAGTCGTCCTTGAAGATCTGGACCGTCAACGTGGAGACGAGCGGCAGCAGGCGGTTGGTGACGTGAGCCAGAACCAGCTGCTCGTTGGCGTCTCTGCGGATACGGACGTGGGCAGAGCCAGCCTGAAACACACACACAGGGGGGCCAAGGATAAATAAAAACAGCTTTCACAAACTTAGTTACAGTCGTTGACGGTCTGTTTGAGACTTTATCTGGTAAACATTAGTTAAAATCTTTATTTCATGGATTCTACACAATGACTACAACACAGAAACAAGAACAAGAAACCCAAGGAGACACAACACCCAGAACTCTCTCTCTGTCCTCATTACCTCTCTCTCTCTGTCCCATCATCTATGTCATTAATAATATCTGTCCTCTCTATCATCCTTCATATAATGTCCTCTATCTGTCTTCCTATATGTCTCTTCATATATCCTCTCTTTATATGTCTTAATAATATTGTCCTCTATGTAATAATCTCTCTCTCCATGTCATCCTCTATATAATTCTAAATCCTATCTGTGTAAATCTCTATTTGTAATCTAATATATGTAACTATCTAATATCTGTCCTTCATAATCTCTGTCCTCATCTTCTGTCTGTCCTTATATATGTATAATAAATTCTTATGTCCTTAATAATCCTCTCTCTGTAATAATCCTCTCTGTCCTCAAATAATATATATGTCATAAATAATCCTCTCTGTAATATAATCTATGTACTTCTATATATATAGTATATAATATCTATGTAATCCTTATAATAATATATATCTGTAATAAATAATCTCTCTGTAATATGCCTAATCTATATGTCTAATCTATATGTAATCATCCTATCTATGTAATAATAATATCCTATATCTATATTATTATCTATGTAATAATATATATGTCATAAATCTCTCTGTATCCATCCTCTCTCTGTCTAATAATCCTATATGTCCTCATCTAATATCTCTGTCTAATAATCTATATGTAATAAATCTATATCTATGTAACTCCATCATAAACTTATATAATTAATATATATGTAATCCTATCTCTCTAAATATATATCCTTAATCTATCTGTAATTAATCTATCTGTTAAATAATATCTCTCTATCTATAATGTCTTCATCTCTGTCCTCCATCTCTCTGTCCTCTATCCTCTATCTAATTATATCTCTTAATCCTCTCTCTGTCATCATCCTCTCTCTAATCTATCTGTCTCTCTCTAATCTCCTAAATCCTATCTCTAATATAATCCATATCTCTCTCCATCCTCTATATGTCTCTCTGTCCTGTCATTAAATCTCTGTAATAACATAATATCTAATATCTAATAATCTCTATGTATATATATCTAATCTGTAATAATATATATATGTATATATATATGTAATCTCTGTAATAAATCCTATCTATATCTGTAATATATCTGTCCTAAATAATATAATATCTGTATATATATCTCTATATGTAATATAATAATATATATGTATCTTAAATATATGTAATATATATATCTCTATGTATATTATATATGTAATCTGTAATAATATATATCTATGTAATAATAATATATATGTAATAATATATAATAATATATATATATAATAATAATAATATAATCTATGTAATAAATAATATATATGTAATATAATAATAATATATATGTATAATTAATAATAATATATATATAATAATATATATGTAATTAATAATATATGTAATAAATAATATATGTATAAATATATATGTATAAATAATATATAGTAATAAATAATAATATATGTAATATAATATATATGTAATAATAATAAATAATATATGTATATATATGTAATAATATATGTAATAATAATATATATGTAATAAATAATATATATGTAATAAATATATGTATAAATAATATAATATATATGTAATAATAATATATGTAATATAAATAATATATAATGTAATATATAATAATATATATGTAATAATAATATATATGTAATAATATAATATATATAATAATAAATAATATATATGTAATAAATAATATATATGTAATATAATAAATAAATATATCTATAAATAATATATGTAATTAATAATATATGTAATAAATAATATATAGGTAATAAATATATATGTAATAAATAATATATATGTAATAATTATATATGTATATATAATATATGTAATAAATAATATATATATATAATAAAATATATAGGTAATTAAATAATAATTATATATTAATATATAATATAATATATATGTAATATATATATATAATAAAATATATAAATATATATGTATATATAAATAATATATATGTAATAATAATATATGTAATTAATTAATAATCTATATAAATAATATATATGTAATATATATAATAATATATATGTGTAAAATAATATATGTATGTAAATAATATATAGGTAATTAATAAATATATATGTAATAATAATATATATGTAATAAATATATATGTATATATATAATATATTAAAATAATAATAATATATCTATGTAATAAATATAATAATATATATGTAATAAATAATATATATAATAATATAATAATAATATATATGTAATAAATATATAATAATATATATATAATATATATATGTAATAAATAATAATATATGTAAATAAATATATAATAATATATGTAATAAATAATATATATGTAATATAATAAATAATATCAATATATGTAATAATAATATATGTAATATAATAATATATATGTAATAATATATATATGTAATAATATATATAATATATATGTAATAAATAATATATATGTAATAAATAATATATATATGTAATAAATAATATATATGTAAATAAATCTAAATTATCTGTAATAAATAATATATGTAATAAATAATCTATATGTAATAAATAATATATATGTAATAAATGTAATAATATATGTAAAAATAATATATGTATAAAATATATATAAATTATATAATATGTTAAATAATATATATGTAATAATAATAATATATATGTATATATAATAATAATATATGTAATAAATAATATATATGTAATAAATAATATATATAATAATATATATAAATAATAATAAATATATATGTAATAAATAATATATGTAATAATAATATATGTATAATAATACTATTGTAAATAATTATATAAATATATATGTATATATATGTAATATATATGTAATAAAAATAATATATATGTAATATAATAATATATGTAATAATATATGTAATAAATAATAATATAAATAATATATGTAATAAATAATAATATATATGTAAATATAATATATATAATAAATAAATATATGTAATAATAATAATAAATAATATATGTAATAAATAATATATGTAATATTATATAATAAATAATATATATGTAAAAATAAATTTATAGTCTATAATAAATAATATATGTAATTATACTATATGTAAATAATATATATGTAATAATAATATATATGTAAGAAATAATATATATGTAATATATAATGTAATATATATGTAATAAATAAATATATAATAATATATTAATAATCTATATGGTAATAATAATATATATGTAATAAATAATATATATGTAATAAATAATATATCTGTAATAAATATAAATATATAATAAATTATATATGTAATAATATAATATATAATGTAATAAATAATATATCTATATGTAATAAAAATATATGTAATAAATAATATATGTAATAATCCATATCTAGTCTAATGTCCCTCCTTCCTCTGTCTATCTGTCGCTCCATCATTTCTTCTGTGTCCTCCCTCCTCCTCTCTCCTCCATCTATCTCTGTCCTTTTCCATCCTCTTATCATCTCTTTCCTCCATTCCCTTATGTCATCAATCTCTCTGTCCTTCAATCCTCCATCTGTCTCTCAATCTCTGTCTCTCTCCTCTCTCCTCTAATCCTTTCTCTGTCCTCCATCCTCTCCTCCATGTCCTCCATCCTCCATCTATCCTCTCTGTCCTTCCTAATCTCTGGTCCTCCATCCTCTCTCTCTGTCCTCCTCTCTCTTTTGCCCTCTATCTGTCCTCATCTCTGTCCGAATCCATGTCTCCTCCTCTCTCTCCTCTGTCCTCCTCTATCTCTGTCCATCTCTCATCTACTCTCTGTCCTCATCCTCTCTTGTCTCTGGTCCTCCACCTCTCTTCTCTCTCCATCCTCTCTCCTTGTCTCTCTGTCCTCATCCCTCTCTCCTCCTGTCCTCTCTCCTCTCATGTCCTCCATCTCTCTCTCTGTAATCCATCATCCTCTGTCCTTCATCCTCTCTCTGTCCTTAATCCTCTCGCTCTCTCTGTCCTCCATCCTCTCTCTGTCCTCCCATCTCTCTGTCTGTCTCCATCCTCTCTCTCTGTTCTCCATCTTCTTCTGTCCTTCATCCCTCTTGTCCTCCTCTCTCTATCCTCCATGTCTCCTTCACCATTCTCCTCTGTTATGTCATCTTCTGTCCTCATCTCTCTGTCCTCCATCTCTCTTGTCCTCATCATCTCTCTTCCTCATCTCTGTCTCTCATCTCTCTGTCCTCCATCCTCTCTCTGTCCTCCATACTCTCCGTCTATCTGTCCTCCATCCTCTCTCTCTGTCCTCATCCTCTCTCTGTTCTCTCTGTCCTCTCCATCCTCTGTCCTCCATCCTCTCTGTCCTACTCTGTCCTCCATCCTCTCTCTGTCCTTCATCTCTCTGTCCTTCTCTCTGTCTCTCCTCATAACTCTCACCCTCCTCCTCTCTCTGTCCTCCATCCTATTCCCTAATCCTAATCATCTCTCTCATCCTCCTCTCTGTCCTCTCTTCTTCTCTCTCTGTCCTCTCTGTCCCCTCCTCTCTCTGTCCCATCCTCTCTCTGTCCCCAATCTCTCTCTGTCCTCCATCCCTCCCTATCTGTCTTCCTCATCTCTCTGTCTCCATCTATCTCTGTCCGTCCTCCTCCATCTCTGTTCCCATCCTTCTCTCTGTCCTTTCATCTCTCTCTGTCTTCATCCTATCCTTCTCATTCTGTCCTCCATCTGTCTCTCCATCCTCTCTGTCCTCTGTCCTCCATCCTCTCTCTCTGGTCTCTCTGTCTCCATCCTCTCTCTGTCCTCTCTCCTCTCAATCTGTCCTCCATCTCTCTCTGTCCTCCATCCTCTCATCCTCTTCCTCATCCTCTCTGTCCCTCCATCCTCTCTCTGTCCTCCATCATCTATCTCCCTCCATCCTCTTCTGTCCTCCATCCTCTTTCTGTCCTCCATCTCTCTCTCTGTCCTCCATCCTCTCTGTCCTCCCTCCTCTCTCTGTCCTGTCCTAATCTCTATGTCCTCTCCTCCTCTCTCTGTCCTCCATCTCGCTCTCTCGTCCTCCATCCTCTCTGTCCTCCATCTTTCCTCCATCCTCTCTCTCTGTCCTCCATCCTCTCTTTGTCCTCATCCTCTCTCTCCTCCTCTCTCTGTCCTCCATCTTCCCTCTCTGTCCTCCTCCCTCTGTCCTCCTCCTCTCTCTGTCCTCCATCCTCTCTCTCTGTCCTCCATCATCTCTGCCCTCCTCCATCCTTTCTGTCTCTCCTCTCTGTCCTCCTCCTCTCTCTGTCCTCCATCCTCTCTCTGTCCTCCATCATCTATCTGCCCTCCATCCTATTTCTGTCCTCCATCCTTTCTGTCCTCCATCCTCTCTCTGTCCTTTATCTCCTCTCTCTTACCTCCTCTCTCTCCTCCTCCTCTCTCTGTCCTCCATCTCTGTTCCTCCTCCTCGTCTGTCCTCCATCCCTCTCTGTCTCCATCTATCTCTCTGTCCTCCATCCTCCATCTCTCTCTGTCCTCCATCATCTCTCTGTCTCTGTCTCCATCCCTCTCTCTGTTCTCCATCCTTTCTTCTGTACTCTGTCCTCCATCTCTGTCCTCCTCCATCTCTTTCTCTGTCCTCCATCCTCTCTCTGTCCTTTCCTCATCCTCTCTGTCCTCATCTCCTCTGTCCTCCGTTCTTCTCTGTCCTCCATCCTCTCTCTGTCTCTTCATCCTCCTCTGTCCTTCATCCTCATCTCTCCTCCATCCTCTCTCTGTCCTCCATCATCTCTCTGTCCTCCAAACTCCGTCTTTGTCCTACACCCTCTCTCTCTGTCCTTCTTCCTCTCTGTCCTCCATCCTCTATCTGTCCTCCATCATCTCTCTGTCCTCCATCATCTTTCTGTCCTCCATACTCCGTCTCTGTCCTCCACCCTCTCTCTGTCCCTCTCCTCTCTCTGTCCTCTCTCCTCTCTCTCTGTCCTCCATCCTCTCTCTCTCTGTCCTACATCCTCTCTCTCTGTCTTCCATCCTCTCTCTGTCCTCCATCCTCTCTCTGTCCTCCATCTTCTATCTGTCCTCCATCCTCTCTCTCTGTCCTCCATCCTCTCTCTGTCCTTCATCCTCTCTCTGTCTTCATCCTCTCTCTGTCCTTCATCCTCTCTTTCCTTCATCCTCTCTCTGTCCTCCCTCCTCTCTCTGTCCGGTCTCTCCTCTTTTCTGTCTTTATCCAGCTGGTCTTTATCAGGAAGGTACCTCCATATGATCTAGGTCCTGGTCCAGGTTTCTTCCTCTTAAAGTGGAGTTTTTTCTTGTCCCTGTTTGGCTTAAAGGTTTTTTTCTCCCTCTGTGGGAGTTTTTTATCTGCTATTATCATTGATTGGATTTAATATTATAATTTTAGTTAATGATATTTGCTTGGGGGTCATGATCTGGGTGTCTGTAAAGACCTGGAGACAGTTGACATTGAAACAGACGCTATACAGATAAAGTTGAATTGAATTGAATCGAAATTACCATCTTTCAAGTCAAGATGACACATTTCCTCAGTTTCCTGACTGAAACCTCATGAGTCCGTCTTTCATCTACATCACAGTGAACTGGTGAATTGTGGAGTAAAAGTCAACCAGTGAGTGTGTTTGTGTCTTGGACCCAGTCAAGGTCTCCACCGTGGCCTCGTTTCCTCATTTCCTCGTTCTCGTGGAAATATTCAGACCTCGAAAGGACAGAAATCTCCCAGACGCAGCACTGCACAGAGCGAGGAGGCCGGGGGGCAGATGTGCAGTCAGTGGGGTCAGATCGGTTTGGACAGCTGCTCTGTTAGCGGCGGGAAAACAACGGCAGCAGCAGCACAGACGACAGCAGTGGGAGCGCCGGCGTTCATAACACATGACAACAATGAGAGCGACATTAGGACACTGCTCCACCTGGAGGCAGCTGCAGGTACTGCTGCTGCTGGACCAGAGACGCTGGACCAACGATGAGGACAAACTCAGCACCATATTAAACCATTCCAGGGTTCACAACAGATTTATTTCTATTTAATTATTATTATTATCGTTTATATGCACAACTGAATTCTGGAGATCTTTCTCTGAATCTTTTTTCTCAGCCACCATTTTATACATCATTCTATCCTGAGAGGTGAACTTCGGTTTACCTGTTTGAAGCTACGACAGAACTGCAGTTCCCTTTACTGACCACTAGAGGCTGCAGTTTCCCTACCGACCACCAGAGGCTGCAGTTTCCCTACCGACCACCAGAGGCTGCAGTTCCTCTGCCGACCACCAGAGGCTGCAGTTCCTCTGCCGACCACCAGAGGCTGCAGTTCCTCTGCCAGACCACCAGAGGCTGCAGTTCCTCTGCCGACCACCAGAGGCTGCAGTTCCTCTATTGACCACCAGAGGCTGCAGTTCCTCTGCTGACCACCAGAGGCTGCAGTTTCCCTACCGACCACCAGAGGCTGCAGTTCATCTACCGACCACCAGAGGCTGCAGTTCCTCTGCCGACCACCAGAGGCTGTAGTTCCTCTACTGACCACCAGAGGCTGCAGTTCCTCTACTGACCACCAGAGGCTGCAGTTCCCTACCGACCACCAGAGGCTGCAGTTTCCCTACCGACCACCAGAGGCTGCAGTTTCCCTACCGACCACCAGAGGCTGCAGTTTCCCTACCGACCACCAGAGGCTGCAGTTCATCTACCGACCACCAGAGGCTGCAGTTTCTCTGCTGACCACCAGAGGCTGCAGTTCCTCTGCTGACCACCAGAGGCTGCAGTTCCTCTGCTGACCACCAGAGGCTGCAGTTCCTCTGCTGACCACCAGAGGCTGCAGTTCCTCTACTAACCACCAGAGGCTGCAGTTCCTCTACTGACCACCAGAGGCTGCAGTTCCCCTACCGACCACCAGAGGCTGCAGTTCCTCTACCGACCACTAGAGGCTGCAGTTCCTCTATCGACTACTAGAGGCTGCAGTTCCTCTACTGACCACTAGAGGATGCAGTTCCTCTACCGACCACTAGAGGCCAGAGCATGTGAGCGGAGCGGAGCGTGAGCGAGCGAGGAGTGGAGCGGACGAATTTTGAAAGGAGCGCAGAGCGGAGAGTTTTTTTTCTAGGATGATTCGGGTGGAGCGGGGCGTCATCCCGCTCCAGTTTCGCTCCGTTACCGCTCATATCATGGTCTTCAAGTATAAAAATAGGAGAACAGTGAATGAAAAATAGTTCATAAGAAAGGTTAATAACAAACTCAAGTGTATTAAACCAGCTAATTCCATTAGGTGAAATTATTTTCTTATTTTTTCTTGTCAGTAAATATCTATTTTTTGGACTTTAAAACGTCTGTCGGCTCTGCGTAACTGTTCCTCTCTCGGCTCAGCGACTGGCTGTAAGAAACGTAACTTTGTTGAGTCTATCTCTCTCATCCAGCTCTGATTAGATCTAAGGCTTCAGGTAAACATTTTTGGAGCGGAGCGTGGAGCGGAGCGGGGTGCAGTGTTACTGGAGCGCTGAGCGGTTATGGGTGGAGCGACTTTTCGGGACTTTGAGGGAAGAGCGGAGCGGTGACAACCTTTGTGAGCGAGGAGCGGAAATTATCGCCGTTCCACTCCGCTCACATGCTCTGCTAGAGGCTGCAGTTCCTCTACTGACCACTAGAGGATGCAGTTCCTCTACCAACCACTAGAGGCTGCAGTTCCTCTACTGACCACTAGAGGCTGCAGTTCCTCTACTGACCACTAGAGGCTGCAGTTCCTCTCCTGACCTCTAGGGTCTGGCCCCAACAATGAGTCTGTCTCCATTGACCTCTATATTATGATCACATCTGTTACCTGGACCAGGTGTTGGGACTGGTCTGCTCCAGGAGACCCCCCTGGAACGTTCGAAGGCTGCTGCCTGGACCTCCAAGCCAGTTGAAGGTCTACAGATGTCCAGCAGATCTCAGCTGGGGTTTCAGAAGTCCTCATTTCAGCTATCAGTGCTTTAACTGCTGCACAGCTGAGCTGATCACAATCAGTCATATTTTAAAGATCACCAATTCTGGGTTGGTCTGGAGCATCTGGAGACATAGCTTCACTGAGCAGCAGCAACCTTCATGACCTCATTCAGAACATCTGGGAGACCAGGACGCATCCAGGAACGTTTCCACCAACATCTCCTCCCCCTCTTTTATATACGTCTCATACACAATGAATGCTGTGGCCATGACAACAGGCGTCACATCATCAAATGTGCAGATGACTCTGCTGCTGCGTCCCTCCTCTGAACATGGTTCTGTCCTGAGGGGCTTCATGGACCGGCACCACTCATCCTCTTTAAAAATGAAGATGAGAGGTGACTTCAAAAATGTCCGACTCATCTGGAGCATCAGACTGTAGAAGTTCAGCAGAACCAGGATCTTCTGTCATCTACAACCAGCTGCGTTTTCAGCTGCAGGTGGACGTGACGTGTAAGAAGACTGACCGGTAGGCTTGGGAATCGAGAACCGGTTACTGTAGAGAACCGGTTCCTGTAGAGAACTGGTTCCTGTAGAGAGAACTGGTTCCTGTAGAGAGAACTGGTTCCTGTAGAGAGAACCGGTTCCTGTAGAGAGAACTGGTTCCTGTAGAGAGAACCGGTTCCATGGAATCGTTTGGCAGTTTATCCAGCAATTCTCTTATCGATTCCAACCAGCACGAATCTCACGTAATTTACGCAAGTTACGCACAGTCAATTCCAGAAAGCACTTAGGTGATTAAGTTACATCGGTTTAGTATGTGGATTGCAGTTGTAAACAATAATGGCGTCCACCAGGTTCGAACACTCCAAAGTTTGGCTTCACTTCACCAAAGAAAAAATGGCAACAAGGCAACTAGCAGTCATTGTAAAGTGGAGATAACAGCGTCGGGAGGGAACACGGCTAACATGCAGAAACATTTGCGCACACAACATGCGATAACGAGTGTCGTGTTTTTGATGCTTCGGACTGATGGATCTCAACCCAGCAGCAGTAGCCAAGCTAAGATCACCTCTGGCAACTCTGGTAAGTAGCTATCCCGCTGCCTATGTGCTTCTTTGTAAAACACGCTATAACATTAACGCTATGCTATTAAACGAATGCCTTCTGCATTACATTTAGAAGATGACCGTGACGAGAGAGAAAGTCTGGCTGGTTCAGAGGCTGGAAGACATGATTATTTTACTGCAACAGAATTGTTAATTCTTCATAGTATTTTACAGATTTGTACTATGAACTGTTCCATTGTATTTGATAGTATTTATCTTTCTTTATTATTATTTTTGAGTGCTTAGTGAGCTCATATATCCTTTTAAAAGGGAGATTTTTTCATTTCTATTAGGAAAAATCTGTTAGTAAAATGTTCCACAATCTTGTGTATTTGCACAGTTACGTATTACAACAGTTAACACGTTATCCAGGCTTTGGGCCTCTTTTGACCTTGCTGTTGAGTTTGATCGTGACTTCTAAGTTAAAAAAAAAATTGAAGCCAATAAAACTGTTTGTTCTCCTTTTTGCCCAAATTAGAATCGAAAAGAAAATCGAATCGTTAAACGGTATCGATAATGGAATCGTAATTGGAAAAATCTTAATTCCCATCCCTACTGACCAGCATCTGCACATTGATGGTGAACCTGGTGGTTAAATGTGGAACCGTTGCTCACAGATGACAACAGCTGGTTAATGAAAGCGTCTGGTTCTGGACCTGGTTCAAGTCCGTTAACGGAGCTCCTGGTTAAAACGGTCGTCCCCGTGTTTTCAGGACCAGCTGGGCCGGTCCGCTCACAGACGACAGCGAGAACGACAGCGTTCCCTCACAAAACTGCAGAGGAGAGCAGGGATGGAGGGAGGAGAATCTCCGCATGAATGACTTGTTCCTTCTTTTCGTCTGAGTGAGCAGATCGTCCTGTGATTCCACCGAATGACGGAGAGACGGAGGAGGGAGGGAGGGAGAGGAAGAAACAGACTGATAGAAAACATTCAGACAGACTGGGGACTGGGGGCGGGGAGCAGGGGAGGGGGGGGCGGGGCCTGACAGCAGCGTGTCATTAACGTACCAGAGATCCAAAGCCGACGGTCCAAAAGTGCTCGTTACGAACCTCCAGGACTCCGTCCAGAGTCGAGACCTGGTTGGACAGAAGAGGAACATCAATGAAACAAGACGGCACCGGTTCTGTCCACAGCAGTTCTGAACAAGCCCGGGAACGAAGGCCGGTCCGGTCAGGGTCCACTCACCTCTCTGAGAAGTTTGTCCAGCTGGCCGATGATGTGGGAGGGCGTGGTCTGTGGGGGGGAGGGGACATGAGACATTAACGCCCACACGGCGGGGACGGGACTCTTGCAGATGTGGGAGGAGGTCGTCTCACCTGCAGCAGCACTTTCCCGCTGTAGACGCTCATGGGATACATGGTGCCGAAGGTCATGAGGGCGATGGCGACGGCCGACGCCGTGTCCACGGCGTTGTAGTTACTGGACACACAAACGCAGAGCGTTCAGGTCATGAAGTCATGTTTCTGGGATCTTTGTCCCTCACTCAGCTTTAAAACCTTCTCCAGAACTAAAGATGTCCCAGATATGCAGCCCAGATGTGTAGTCACATTTCAAAAACAAGGTCTCACTAAAAAATGTGTTGATTGGCTTTAAATCACATCACATGACCACATTCTGCTCCGCCTCCGTCTCTGACACCTGCAGAGCAGATCTGCACCCAGCTGGGATCATTTCAAGACAACCGAGCCCGCCCAGATGTTGACTCAGCTGTGTTTTGATTGGTCAAATCCCTGGGGGCTCACGGGTGGGCGTGGCTAATGGCTGGTGAACATTTTCCGCATGTCAACGCTACGTTTTCATAACTTCCTGGAAGCGACTTGAGCAGCTCAAATCCTGTAGTTCACGTCAGAACCAGAACGTGAGAGTGGAAAACCTGCTGGACAGGTTGAACAAGTCACATGACCACAGACTGCAGAGGAGAAAAGCAGCTACCAGGGTTATAATAGTTTGGTTTTCCATTAGTTTTAGTTTTTATTTAGTTTTTCAAATTCAGTTCATTTTAATTCATTTTTAGAGCAGCTTTGCTAGTTTTTATTCGTTTTTGTTTTGAAATACTTAGTTTTAATTTAGTTTTTATTAGTTTCAGTGTTAGGGTTAGGGGATTAGGGTTAAGGGATAGGATTGGGTTTAGGGGTCAGGGTCAGGGGTCAGTCCAGGTGTGGACCCGTGGACTGGTTAAGCCTGATTTATACTCGAACGTCAGGTCATCTGCGTCACCTACGCAGACAACGCAGAGGTGCCCCCCCACCCTACGCAGACACTACGCAGAGTGTGAAGAGGGGGAGGAGAGAGGAGCGAAAGGGGGCCTCTGATTGGTCAATTCTACATCCGTGTAGAAAAATGCACATCATTGAAGAAATGAGGAAGTACCCACATCTGTACGATTCTGGTTCTCCACACTACAAAGACAGCACATATTCTAGTAATTCATGGAGGGAGATAGTGATGAATGTGGGTCTGGATACGGCCGAGACGGTTGGAAAAACACAAGAGATAAGTTTAGTAAGTTTAGCTAGTTTGTGATTGTCGCTCTTTCGTTGTGGTGTGGAATACCACATTGGAGACCGCTTTTGGGCATAAATCCAAAATAACTGCAGCGACAAGATAACTGCGACACATTGCTGTGAGAGTAAACACAGCCCTTAAGAAGCATGATAAATTAAGCCCCCAAAAAGTACGGCAGCATTGGTGAACTTTTTCAAAATGATCGTCCCTCTTGCGTTGTGGTTGGAATAACATAGCGGAGACTAGGGATGTTCCTGGCGACTAATTTCCCCGTCGACTAAACGAAAACTTTAATTAAGACTAGTCGACTAGTCTAAAAAAAAGGAAAACACTCAGAAAACAGTGAAAATTTAGCACAATTTATTGAAACATCGAAACAGAATTTGAAACATTGTCCCCAAAAATATTGTGTGTAACAAGAGTTCTTTAAGCCTTTAATCACAATGTTCAACAACCATGTCTAATTTTAAATGCCGCTGAAGTACGAGACACTTTGCACCGTGCAGTATGAATGAATGTGAACATGAAGGCAACTCAGTCAAACGTTAACCACCAAAATAAATAAATTGCCTCTGACACATTGAATCTTGCAGATTATCCCACAAAAATTATTGCTTTAATTCACTTTCAAGTTAATAAAACATCTAATTTATAATTAAATTTCAACCGAAACGAGCAGCATTTTGCGCCGTGCAGTATGAATATAAACCCTGCACATCCGACAAAAACTCACTTAAAGTTAACAAATAATGTAACATCTAAAAAAGATAAATTGCTGCTGAATTATTAAGCTCTATGCACAGTTCAATATGAGTGTAAAATTAAACAAACATCTAAAATCTCTCAGACCGGACGGGAGAACACGTTTCCAGGTAAACAATGTCAAATCGGCCTGAGTGTGGTTAGCACCGCTAGCATCAGCAGCCGTCGTCTCGTGCAGATTAACATCCAAATGCTTGAGTGGAATGTGGTTGCGCATTGCTCCAGTCGAGTGATTGTATGCCAGTTGTTTCTGAAACAGTCTACATACTACCTTGTTTTCATTTTCTAGATTAAAGTACCAAACCGCGCTGGTTTTGCGAGACTATCTTCCCACCGTGCCGTTTTAAAATTCCAGTCTACTCGAGCATTTCCGCGGGGAGGGGGCTGCTGTCTGACGGCTCTGTAGCCCCGACTAGTGGCGGGCGGCTGTATGACAGTTAAGCGGCCTTGTACATGAATAAAACACAAATTGGTTTAAACGACTAATATTTCTGGTGCCGACTAGAAAGTGGGCGGACGTTTAATCGGTTAGACGACTAATCGCGCGCATCCCTAGCGGAGACAGCGCGAGTATAAATCAAAAGTGTCTGCGACAAGCTGACGGCGACACATTGACGTGAGAGTATATACGGCCCTTTAGTCCTTACTTGATCTCTATGAGCATGTAGGTGATGCAGAGGGACAGCGCTCCGGCCATGTTGATCAGGACAAACGGGTTCATGCGAGGCAGGAGGACGCTGCTGAGACCTGGGACGATGCCGCACAGACTGGATACAGAGACAGACAGAGACAGGATTAGAGGACATGGTCAACCCCAACCCTCCCCCTAACCCTCCCCCCAACCCTAATGCTCTGCCAATTCAGAAACAGAAAATACTGAAAAACAAGCCAGAATTAACTCGTCTTGTTCTTTCGTCCAACATTTTATTGCGTAAATGAAAACAGGTGAAAGTAAAAATGACATTTATTGAGAAATGTGACTCCAGAAGGAACCAAAGACCCTGATGCAGGATCCTGATCCAGTTCCAGCTGAGGAACATCTCAACGTAAGCGGTTTTGTGGAGGTGGTTTATTTCACGTGTTGCGTCACTGCAGATGTTTTCTGGAAACCTGATATTCGTGGCGGGAAGTCGATATCCTGTGTCAGGATCTCTCATCTCTGAAATTGTGTCGATGTGGAGACTTTTATCGAGGGGAGGGGCCTCTGACTCGATGAAAGACGAGATGATGGACTCAGCTGTGGACGAAGCTGATGACGGCTGCGTCCACCGCTGGTCCAGAACAAACCTTTCACATCATCAGCGTCCCAGTATTTACTGAATATGAACCTCCAGCAGCTGGAACTATAGATGTTTGTGTCCTGGATGATGTCTTCTCTGTCCTCTCTTCTCTACAACGTTGTCTCTGAAGATCCTGCTTCAGGGTCAGGGATCAGCTTCAGGTCTTCATCGAAGCAACACAGAGGAGCGTTTGCAGATTTCAGCTCTTCAGCTCCCCCTGCAGGCCTGCTGGTTCAGATCTCCTTTTGTTTGGTTTCTTCCTCTGTCGCTCTCTCATGTCCTCTTCTTCTGTCCTACCTGGAGGGGACGCAGTGGTCCCAGCAGGGACTGGTTCTCCTGAGAACCAGCACATTAACAGGTCCGGCCTGCATGATGAACCGGGCTCTGGTACGGTCGGCTCCGTTGCTCGCCGGACTGAAAGGAGCTCAGTCTTCCCAGAGGAGACGGTTTGGTTCATCAGTGTTTCCTCCTCTGACCTGGAGATATCTCACTTATCATCATTATAGAGATATACTGGTTCTAACGGCTGTTAACTGTTTTAACGGCTGTAACCGTTTTAACGGCTGTTATCTGGAGTTAGCACTCGGACCACGGGACCGGGCATGAAAAGGAGCGCTGGACGCTAGCAGCTCCCCTAGTACACCAGAAGAACTGGTGTACTGAAACTTGAATTTCCCCCTTTGGGGATTAATAAAGTATTTTTGAATTGAATTGAATTTGAATTCTGGATCAGTCTTCCAGAAGATGTGAGACAGACCTGAACTCTTACAATGTTCTGATCCAGACTGAAAACAGTTCTGTTTAGATGTGAAGAGGATTTTATCTGCACTCTTCCTTTTTAATTTAATTAATTAATTTTTTAATTACTATTTTTATGCTTGTATGGAATGATTCTATTTGCCTTCTTGTGATTTTATGCCTCTGTAAAGCACTTTGAACTGCCTCGTGTATGAATTGTGCTCTACAGATAAACTTCAGACCACATGATGTCTGCTGCTGTTTTCCAGAAGTAATGATAGAATTTACTACGTTCAGGTGATTTCTTTACTGTAGTTTCACCTACAGAAGGATCAGGTAAGGAGGAACGTTTGCTTCTTCTGTTAATGTTTTGATCTTGGCTTTTCAAATCCAACTCTTAAAGAAATGTGACGACATGAATGGAAACCATGTACGGGTTGCCGTAGTGACACACTGACTGAGCTCAGAGCTGCTGAATATTACATCCCTCTGCTGCCTCACTGCGCACACACACACACACACACACACGTGCACATCCATGCAGTCAGCAGGTTACTCGGGGCGACAGCCTGGAGAGTTGTGCAACAGAACTGAGCTGTGATTGGCTGAGAGGGCAGGAGCGAACAGGACGTCCCAGCCTAGTTTCCACACGCTGCTCCTGCGTGTGTGTGTGTGTCAGTGCGTTACTGTCGGCATGGCTTCAGCCTGTCCCCGTTTAACCCGAACCGGGTCTGGGGGCCAACTGGGTTATATAAAGCTGCGGCTCTGCTGGACGAAGCACCAGAAGCCTCAGACCTCTCTGTGGATGTGCTCGTGCGCATGCACGTACGTGTGTGTGTGTGTGTGTGTGAGAAAGATGGCCTTTAGGAGGTCGGATTAAAAAAGGAAACATGTTAAACATGAGACAACATCAGCAGCTCCAGATTGGACGTCCTGCTCCTCCTGTCACATCAGTTTAACTGCAGCAGGAATCAGCTGCAGCTCAGCCGCCTCCACGCTGACGCACAAGTGGAGCTCCGCCCACATTCACATCAGAGAAGCCCCACCTCTCTGAAGACACAGCGATCGTCATTCCGCCTCCACGCTGACGCACAGGTGGAGCTCCGCCCACATTCACATCAGGAAACCCCCGCCTCTCTGAAGACACTGCGGTCTTTGTTCCGCCTCCATGCTGACGCACAAGTGGAGCTCCACCCACATTCACATCAGGAAACCCCCGCCTCTCTGAAGACACAGCGGTCTTCGTTCCGCCTCCACGCTGACGCACAGGTGTAGCTCCACCCACATTCACATCAGGAAACCCCCGCCTCTCTGAAGACACAGCTGTCTTCGTTCCGCCTCCACGCTGATGCACAGGTGGGGCTCCGCCCACATTCACATCAGAGGAGCCCCGCCTCTCTGAAGACACAGCGGTCTTTGTTCCGCCTCCACGCTGATGCACAGGTGGAGCTCCGCCCACATTCACATCAGAGAAGCCCCACCTCTCTGAAGACACAGCGGTCGTCATTCCGCCTCCACGCTGACGCACAGGTGGAGCTCCACCCACATTCACTTCAGAGGAGCCCCGCCTCTCTGAAGACACAGCGATCTTCGTTCCGCCTCCACGCTGACGCACAGGTGTAGCTCCACCCACATTCACATCAGGAAACCCCCGCCTCTCTGAAGACACAGCAGTCTTCGTTCCGCCTCCACGCTGACGCACAGGTGTAGCTCCACCCACATTCACATCAGGAAACCCCCGCCTCTCTGAAGACACAGCGGTCTTCGTTCCGCCTCCACGCTGACGCACAGGTGGAGCTCCGCCCACATTCACATCAGAGAACCCCCGCCTCTCTGAAGACACAGCGGTCTTCGTTCTGCCTCCACGCTGACGCACAGGTGGAGCTCCACTCACATTCACATCAGTGGAGCCCCGCCTCTCTGAAGACACAGCTGTCTTCGTTCCGCCTCCACGCTGACGCACAGGTGGAGCTCCGCCCACATTCACATCAGAGGAGCCCCGCCTCTCTGAAGACACAGCTGTCTTCGTTCCGCCTCCACGCTGATGCACAGGTGGAGCTCCGCCCACATTCACATCAGAGAAGCCCCACCTCTCTGAAGACACAGCGGTCGTCATTCCGCCTCCACGCTGACGCACAGGTGGAGCTCCACCCACATTCACATCAGAGAACCCCCGCCTCTCTGAAGACACAGCGATCTTCGTTCCGCCTCCACGCTGACGCACAGGTGGAGCTCCGCCCACATTCACATCAGGAAACCCCCGCCTCTCTGAAGACACAGCGGTCTTCATTCCGCCTCCACGCTGACGCACAGGTGGGGCTCCGCCCATATTCACATCAGAGAACCCCCACCTCTCTGAAGACACAGCGGTCTTCATTCCGCCTCCACGCTGACGCACAGGTGGAGCTCCGCCCACATTCACTTCAGAGGAGCCCCGCCTCTCTGATCACAGCAGTTTCCGTTCCGCCTTTAAATTCATAATGAGCTGATGTTTTTTATGGTTCCTGGTGTTTTTCATGGTTCCTGGTGTTTTTCATGGTTTCTGGTGTTTTTCATGGTTACTGGTGTTTTCTACGTTCTGCTGTGAATATCGTGTTTGTAAGAGTTTTTATTTACACTTTAAGACGTTTTCTTTTGGAAATAATCCCATTTATTCTGCAGTTTTCCACAGTTATTGATCCATCTGGATGCAGTGCTCCAGCCTGGAGAGACTGATCTGTGTCAGAGAGAGAGGAGGGAAAATACAGGAAAGAATGGGATAAAAGAGGGAAAGAAAAGAGAGCAAAACAAGGAAAGAAGACAAGCAGGAGGAAGCGAGAGAACAGAGGATGAGCCTGATGATCCTTTAATCCTCTGATGCTTTGATATCATTGACGTTAAACCTCATGTGTTCAGAACCTTCTCCTCCATCCTGATGATGTCATCACCAGCTCCAGCTGCTGTTAAACTCCAGCTCCAGGAACTGGACTCGGACCTGCAACCAAGCTAACGAATGTCAAACTAACCGACGCGTCACCTGATGCTTCATTCATCAGCAGATCTGCAGCTCCCTGTCTGTCCTCGGATTATTGTCCACTGATCACTCAGGTGTTGGTCCTGCAGAGACGCTGGACGCTACGAACACGACAGCTGAAGTTGAGGAACCTGTAAGTCAGGAGGGGCAGAATCTGGATCCAGATCATCTCGTGAGGGAACCAGCAGCTCGTCTCTCCAGTTCAGGATTCGGTCTTGAGCGTGAGAACACAACGTCCTGGAGTGAATCACAGCGAGACGACTCCTCGTCCCAGCGCTGCTTCCATTATTCAGCTCCGACCCCATCTCCCAGAACCGGCTGCTGCGGCGTTCCAGCCCCTGATCCATGTGCAGGTCAACGCTCTGATGGCGCCACAGAGCTCCGCCCCACAGCGGTGACGGCCCTCCACGCCTCGGACCGGAGCCGCCTCTGTAACGCTGCCTGGCAGAGGCCTCCGCTGACCCAGTGATCTGGTCCCGGGTCTGCTTCCGGACTGTCTGCTGGACAGTTTTAGGAGACATCCACATCTGTCCACCCAGCTCAGGGGCTGGACATCTTTCCAAACCTTTAACTCTGAATCAGATGTCTCTTTGTTCAGCTTGAACTGTAAATGTCTGTAGAAACTCTCAGGACACCGGAGAGACACCTGTTCAGTTCTGCTCTGCAGCTGGACTTTTATCAGGATGAAGAGACATCGCTGTGGAGACGCAGTTGTCCAGAGTCGTGGAGACGCAGTTGTCCAGAGTCGTGGACACCTTTAATAATGAAGCTAGCAGCTAGTTTGTCCCCAAACAAAATGTCTGACAGCGAACTGGAGACCAGGCTGCTCCGCTCAGGTGTCGTTCTACCAGAAGATCTCTGATAACTCGAGTGCAGATGCCGAGACATTTGACCCTGACGTCCAGGTCATCGGGGGGGGGGGATCTCTGGACACTGTTCTCTCTGGGAAACAGCAAGACAAATGATCTTACAGCTGTTTCTGAGAGGCTTGATCCATCAGCCCATCAGATCGCACCTGCAGCCATCCTGCAGGCCACGCCCCCTGACCCGGAGCCTGGTGACCTCTGACCTCACAGGAAGTCCATATGTGCCTGGAAACACACACACCTGGACGTACAGATGCAGCGCAGGACACAGGATGTGTGTGTGTTGAGTCAGTGTAAGAAGATCTCCATCACTGAGATCTGCTGATGAAGGAGAGAAGAGGAGGAGGAGGAGGAGGGGGAGGCTCTTACCTTTGGCTCAGGTCAGCCACGTGCTCCTGAAGCCAACTGCTGCTGGCGGCTGTTGAGAGAAGAAGAAGAGTTGTTTCATTAACGACATGCAGGTTTTTCATCTGGAACAATCCAGGAGGTCAAGAAAACTGCAGCCTCTAGTGGTCGGTAGAGGAACTGCAGCCTCTAGTGGTCGGTAGAGGAACTGCAGCCTCTAGTGGTCGTCAGAGGAACTGCAGACTCTTGTGGTCGGTAGAGGAACTGCAGCCTGTAGCTGTCGGTAGAGGAATTGCAGCCTTTAGCGGTCGGTAGAGGAACAGTGGCCCAGGCATGAAAATGGGTCAGGGGTTAAAAAGGTGAGAAATGTGGGCACGCAGGGACAGGGATGGGGGGGGGGGGGGGGGGGGGGGGGGGGGCGGGGGGGCGCTGGTGGTCCGTGGTGTGGTACTACAGGTGGGCCGTGAGGGGTCATTAAAGTTAAAACAAATATGTTTTAAATCCTCGACCTTTTTTGAATATGTTTTTAACAACTGTAAAATATTCATGAAATGATTTTAAAAAAAACACTAAAATGAAATAAAACAAACCAGTTAAGTGTCACCTATTTGTTGACCCCTCACATTAATATCAGAACACAGCTTCTAGTCCTGTCTGGTGATCATAGTTGTGATGAAAGGTTTGGGTGGACTGTGTATATTTTTTCACATTTCAAATTGGGCCTTGGTATTCTGAAGTTTGGGAATGGCTGCTGTAGAGAGAAGCTGAAAGGGAAATGACAGTTTACATGGGCTGTCCCTTCAATGCTAATGTGAACCCTGGTTGGTTAAGGATTCAGAATTGGACATAGTTTTCGACAGATAAAATTGATAAAATAATTACCGTTCGTGGTGGGGTAGTATATGAGCAGTGGCAAACATTTTGACTAATAATTGCTTGCAGCAACATTAAAAAAAAAGAATAGGAAAAAAGAATGAAAAATGAACGATTTACTTCACTTTTTGAATTGATGAACTGAACTAGTTAATTTCAATTTCTGTGAACTATGAACTGAACTAGTTCGTGTAAAAAGTGAACCTGCCCAACACTGCGGCTACCTGAAAGTCCCAGATAGTTGGTGTCCTCCCAGTAAACACGCTCTGGTTGTCTATGGTTCAACTGGCCAACAAGCCGTTTAAGACGATCTCTGCTATTTTCTCAGGGGTTCAACTGAGGCCAAATCACACTTTTTATACAAGAGTTAATTCCAGAGGTGGAGCCGTTTGTGCACGTCCACATGTGACCAGGTGGGCGCACATGATGCCATTTGGACGCGCTCTTGTACGCGCCAAGATGCGGGTTGCGTTTAAAGAAAAGTTTGCGGGTTTACGCAAATTCCCGTTCAGTTCTGTCATATTGGGCATTTAGAGTGAATTCCGTTTTTAATCTTCAATTCCACGATTCCGTGGATCGCGGATTCCATAGAGCCCTATTCAACGTTAGCTCTAGCGAACGGCAGTAACTTTGTTTTACCGCAAAGTATGAAAACGTTTGAAACCATAACTCACCAAATTCAATCCACTAATAAATGTAGGTAGGAAATGTGAACGTACGCTCGTCTGCCTTGTCCCCGGCATGGAAAGCAATAGGTCCTGCTTCTCGTCTCGCTTAGCAATGTAACCTCCAAGTACACATGAAGGAAGAATGTTGGTATGACTGGAATAATGGAACAATCTGACCTGATTGGTTCTGGACAGGATTTACTGACCGTCCAAGTGTCATTTAAAGGGCCGATTTTTAAAGTGCTCCGTTTGCTTATTAGGGCAATAGCATGATTATTTAAAAAAAAAAAAAAAAAAAAAAAAAATCTCCCAACTCTGACGCCCCCCCCCCCAAATGAAAAAAAAAAAAACTCCTCGGATCTACACGATTCACGTAGATCACCCTTTTTGACTTCAAAATGGCGAATTTCACTGAAGGGTGAGGGATTTTCATGCCTGGTGGCCTCTAGTGGTCAGTAGAGGAACAGTGGCCTCTAGTGGTCAGTAGAGGAACAGTGGCCTCTAGTGGTCAGTAGAGGAACTGCGGCCTCTAGTTGTCAGTAGAGGAACTGCAGCCTCTAGTGGTCGGTTGTGAAACTGCAGCCTCTAGTGGTCGGTTGTGAAACTGCAGCCTCTAGTGGTCATTAGAGGAACTGCAGCCTCTAGTGGTCGGTTGTGAAACTGCAGCCTCTAGAGGTCGGTTGTGAAACTGCAGCCTCTAGTGGTCGGTTGTGAAACTGCAGCCTCTAGTGGTCAGTAGAGGAACTGCAGCCTCTAGGGGTCAGTAGAGGAACTGCAGCCTCTAGTGGTCAGTTGTGAAACTGCAGCCTCTAGTGGTCGGTTGTGAAACTGCATCCTCTAGTGGTCGGTTGTGAAACTGCAGCCTCTAGTGGTCGGTTGTGAAACTGCAGCCTCTAGTGGTCATTAGAGGAACTGCAGCCTCTAGTGGTCGGTTGTGAAACTGCAGCCTCTAGTGGTCGGTTGTGAAACTGCAGCCTCTAGTGGTCAGTAGAGGAACTGCAGCCTCTAGGGGTCAGTAGAGGAACTGCAGGGGTTAGGGTTAGGGGTTGAGGGGTTAGGGTTAGGGTTAGGGGGTTAGTGGCTTAGGGTTAGGGGGTTAAGGGTTGGGGTTAGGGGTAGGGGGTTAGGGTTAGGGAGGTAGGGATTGGGGGTTAGGGGTTTAGAGGTTAGGGTTAGGGGGTTAGGAGTTAGGGTAAGGGGCTTAGGGTTAGGGAGTTAGGGGGGGGTTAGGGGTTGGGGGGTTAGGGTTAGGGAGTTAGGGGTTAGGGTTAGGGGTTTAGAGCTTAGGGTTAGGGGTTTGGGGTTAGAAGGTTAGGGGGTTAGAGGGTTAGGGGGGTTAGGGGGTTTAGGGGGTTAGGGATTAGGGTTAGGGGTTAGGGGGGTTAGGGTTGTTAGGATTAGGGGGTTAGGGCTAGGGGGTTAGGGTTAAACAGGTGTGTCCCGTAGAGCTGAGCATCGCCCCCCCGACACCTGACAACCCAGCACTGCAACTCCTCCTGACAGGGTTCACGGACGCGTTTGGCTCAGTTTCATCTTTGTTTGTGCTTCAAGTCCTGAAGCAGCAGCAGCAGCAGCTAGCAAGGAGCAGCTAGCAGGGAGCAGCTAGCGGGGAGCAGTCGGCCTCCGCGGTGAGCGACAGAAATATCCCCCACCACTCTTTAAAAAAAGATAAGCGCTCTCGCTCAGCTGCACTGGGCCCACCTTTAATGTTTGCCGACACTGCGCGGCCCGAAGGCTGGACGGCGGGTCAAAGGCCCTTCACTTCCTGTCCTCACAGCCCTGAGCGTGGACTGGCGTGTGCTCTGTTTGTTTGCCAGTGGCTCAGTCGTCTAAACAAACTTTAATGGAGTGACTTATTTATGATCCCTGTGTGAATGTCAGAGGCTGGAACATCGTTGTGTAATGCACTTCCTGCCTCGCTCAGTCAGAGAGAGAGAGAGAGAGAGAGAGAGGGTGTTGGAGCGCTGCCCCTCCCCCCCTTTTTCCCCCAAAATGTTAGATGTTAAGTGATGTTGAGACTTGGAGAGCAGAAAGCCGATACACAGAAACACACTCGTACACACTGACCTCATTCATCAGCAGACCGTTCATACAGAGGGGGGAGGGGGAGAGGAGGGGGAGGGGGAGGAGGAGAGGAGGAGGAGGAGGGGGAGGGGGGGGGAGGAGGAGAGGGAGAGGGGAGGAAGAGGGGGAGGGGGGAGGAGGAGGGGAGACACAGGTCTCTGAATGGCTGCTGGAGAAGAGTTAGGGTTTAGTGGTTAGTGGTTAGGGGTTCAGGGTTTAGGGGTTAGGGTTTAGGGGTTAGGGGTTAGGGTTTAGGGTTGAGGGTTTAGGGGTTTAGGATTTAGGGGTTAGGGGATTTAGGGGTTAGAGGGTTAGGGGTTCAGGGGGTTAGAGGTTAGGGTTTAGGGGTTTAGGGGTAAGGGGTTAGGGTTTAGTGGTTAGGGTTTAGGGGTTAGTGGTTAGGGGTTCAGGGCTTAGGGTTTAGGATAGGGATGCACATGGTTAACCGTTTAACCGTTAACCGATAACAGTAACTCTAACCGATTAATACTAACGGTCAATTTTGTTTTTAAGTTATGTAATTCAATCAACTCATGGGGCGTGTCGACAGGTGCAACACATGCCATCACGTGCATCTAATCACAGCCCACTTTACAGCGAAGATGAAGAGAGCAAAAAGGAGTTCTGTGCAGTGTTGTACCTGAACGCGCTCATTGAACGAAAGTTCACAAACTAGTTACTCGTTCATATTTTTCGCTAACGTGAACTGAGCGCGTTCACTTTCCCCTTCACGAGCGTGAAGTGTGAACGAGTTCATTTGGGCATTTGTGAACGACGCTCTTTCAAAGTTCACGCACGGTCGAAAACCGTGCCAGGTTTCCACCGAACTCCATTTAAAATACACCACAAACGAGCCTGACATGTATCTGAGGAAAGCAATCAAACATGGCAACACGGGCTGTCACGTCTGTCGATTACAATGGACTGCGCTCACAACTAAGAGCTATGTGTCACTATATCGATGAGAACTGGAAAGCTAATTCTGCCGTCCTGTTAACGCAGAGCATGCCAGGTAGACACACAGCTGATAACCTCACAGCTCACTGGTTGATGCAGTGGAGATGTGGGGACTTGGTGGGAAAGTGTCAGCATGCGTCCACGACAACGCAACAGCGCAACATCGTGGCAGCCAACTCTCCCGGGCGGGTCAGGTGAGTAGGAATGGTGGGACGTTTGTGTGTCGGAATAGCGGTATTTCGGGATGGTGATGTGTCTAAATGGTGGTATGTCGGAATGGCAGCATGGAGGGGCATTTAAATCTTATCGGTTAACGGTTATTAATCGTTAAAGGGCGTCGGTTAACGGTTATAAAAAAAATCCAAAATGTGCACCCCTAGTTTAGGAGTTTAGGGGTTAGGGTTTAAGGGTTTAGGGGTTCAGGGGTTAGGGGTTCCGGGTTTAAGGGTTAGTGGTTACGGGTTTAGGGGTTAGGGGTTGGGGTTAGGGTTGAGGGTTTAGGATTTAGGGGTTAGGGTTTAGGAGTTTAGGGGTTAGGGTTTAGGGGTTAGGGTTTAGGGGTTTAGGATTTAGGGGTTAGGGTTTAGTAGTTTAGGGGTTAGGGTTTAGTGGTTTAGGATTTAGGGGTTAGGGTTTAGGGGTTAGGGTTGAGGGTTTAGGATTTAGGGGTTAGGGTTTAGGAGTTTAGGGGTTAGGGTTTAGGGGTTAGGGTTTAGGGGTTTAGGATTTAGGGGTTAGGGTTTAGTAGTTTAGGGGTTAGGGTTTAGTGGTTTAGGATTTAGGGGTTAGGGTTTAGGGGTTAGGGTTGAGGATTTAGGGGTTAGGGTTTAGGATTTAGGGGTTAGGGTTTAGGGTTGAGGGTTTAGGATTTAGGGGTTAGGAGTTAGGTTTTAAGGGTCAGTGGTTTAGGATTTAGAGGTTATGAGTTAGGGGTTAGGGGTTAGGGTTTAGGGGCTTAGTGGTTAGTGGTGAAAGGATCTTTGGTCTCCATCAGCTGTCCTATCAGAGGTTTGGTGACAGCGGGAGACCAAAGACCACCTGATCATTATCTGACTCATCTGCTCACTAGACCGTTAAAATGCAGCTGTAAATGACGCATTAATTAATTAGCATCGTCCCAAAGATAGAATAGAAATCCCAAGTTGTGTCTTTCTCCAACCAGGACCAGGACCAGGACCAGGACATTCTTGTCTACTAAAGTATTTCAGCACATTAAAGCTACAGCAGAGCGCTCTGTCTTCACGCGTTGTTACTGCAGCACGTACGGAAATGAATTTAAAAACGGTAGAAAACTTCAAAGAGCTTCTTGACAAGCTGGTCTGAACTGATCCACATTAAAGCGATGTTAGCGCCAGGACGGTTCGCCACATTACATTTTGTGCTGGTTGGGGCGGAGCAACATGGACTCAGATTCTGGTTGGAGAGGCGGAGCCTTTTCACCCTTCATTCATTAAAACAGTAGCAACAGTAGTGAACACGTATGTGGGGTCTGCAGACAACACACGCATCAAAGCTTCCAACAGATCCTGGAAGGGTCATTTACATTCAGCACCGGGGGTAGTGGGGATGCTGGGGGCCAGTAGCACCCCCTGTTGGTGGGGCTGCAGCACCTCAAAAATGTAAAAAAAAAAAAATAAAAAAAAAAAACAATGGGAAAAAGGGAGAAAAAATGTGGGAGGAAAAACTAAAATGTTCAAAATTGACTATAAATTCTATTGGTCTGGTTTAATGTTTATAACAGTATTATTAGGTGGCAAGTTTAACTACTTAATCCACCATGACGTTATAATTATACAACCCACCAATACAAAAAAACACAATATAACAAGAACAGGACGCTGCGTAATTTACAGATTACGCATCACTGCTTATTCATCAATTAACCTAATAATGATTAATTATGAAGAGCATATCGTATAGAGAGTGAACACCATTGTTAATAAAACAAGAAACCCAGGTGAGACAACTCCAACTCTTGTAAATACACGCGGTAAAACACTTCTTTCAAAGGCTGCTGCTGTGCATTGCACCTTTACACACAACGTTCAGCACCACAGTTCCATGGACAGCTCAGCTGTGCCAAACTACTATCAGATGAGTACCATGGACAGTTACACTGACTCTGTCCCACATTGTTTGTTCCTTTTTAATGACTTTTATTAAGATTTTTGCAGGCTTTGTGGCCTGGGAGTGCTCCCAGCACCCCTTGCTGAGAATGCCTTCCCACGGTTCTGTTTATATCATATTTACATGAAACATAAATGAGTTCAGCAATAACCTAACTTCTCCAACTATAACAGTTCTCAACGCTGATATTTACAGGAGTGTAAACACGACTATGTGATTCGATAGCCTTCAAAAACTTCAGTGCTTCACTCTAACCAAAATTACAACCCTAATTTACAAAATAAAACTAAAACTAACACTGAAACTAATTAAAACTAAGCATTTTAAAACAAAAATGAATAAAAACTAGCAAAACTGCTCTAAAAATGAATTAAAACTAACTGAATTTGGAAAAACTAAAATAAAAACTAAAACTAATGGAAAATCCAAAACTATTATAACCCTGGGAAGAACGCCTTCAAACCAGCTGTGAAAGGACCAGGAAGGAGCCTGGAGGAACAGAGACAGTTTATAGCGATCACAGATGCAGTGATCACTCGTCACTGCCCCCTGGTGGCCTGGAGGAACATTGGGGTAGTGACAGAAACGAGGTTTGGACCAGACGGATGTATGAAGAAATGAAAACGAAGCGGCAGCAAGTCTTTGCTGATTTCTGACGTTGTCGTGTGTTTCAGGTGGAGCACCGCCATAAACAATGACACGCACATACATGTGTGACGCTACCTTCTGAGACGTAAGCGAACGGCTTGTTCCTCACAGACAGCAGAGTCAGGAGGTTGAAGAAGAGAGCGACGAAGGTCCCGACCAGCAGACGACCCCTGCAGAGAAACGAGGAGATGAGAGAGCAGACCAGAGAATATCCATCTATCATCCATCCATCCATCCATCATCCATCCACCATCCATCCATCCCTCCATCCATCCCTCCCTCCCTCCCCCTGGGAAAAATTATCCAGAGTCATGTTATAAACTTTCATTGCTACGCTGATGATACGCAGCTGTATTTATCTATGAAACCAGAGGAAACAAAACTTTTGGCTAAACCTCAAGGGTGTCTTAATGACATTAAGTCCTGGATGTCCTCTAACTATTTGCTTCTAAACTCTGATAAAAACAGAGGTAATTGTCTTTGGTCCCAAACACCTGAGGAATGGATTGACTGGGTTTACGCTGGCTTCCAGCACAGCTGTGAAAACCCCTGGAGTCATTTTTGATCAGGATATGTCATTTAAGCAGTATATTAATAAGGTTTGCAAGACAGCCTTTTTTCATCTCCGAAATATTGTCAAGATCAGGAGCATCCTCTCCCAGGGTGATGCCGAAAAATTAATCCACGCGTTTGTTAGTTATAGACTGGATTTTTGCAATGCGTTGTTAGCAGGTTGTCCGAAAAGCTCGCTGAATAGCCTCCAACTGATCCAGAACGCAGCAGCGAGGGTGCTGACAGGAATCCGTAAGCGAGATCACATCTCTCCCGTGTTAGCCTCCCTCCATTGGCTTCCCGTGAAATTTCAAATTGAGTTTAAAACTCTGCTTCTCACATATAAGGCCCTTAATGGCCTAGCTCCTCGTTATCTACCAGACCTGATAGCTCGTTATGCTCCTAATAGAGCTCTCTGCTCTCAGAGTGCAGGATTACTCGTCGTTCCTAGAATATCTAAAAGTAGGTTTGGAGGACGGGCCTTCTGCTACCAGGAACCTTTTTTATGGAACCAGCTACCAGTTTGGGTTCAGGAGGCTGACACCATCTCCATCTTAAAAACTAAACTAAAAACAATTTCTGTTCAGTAAAGCCTACAGTTAGTCTAAACTATAGTGTGTAGGGGCTAATAGTTATAGCTACAGTTAGTCTAAACTATAGTGTGTAGGGGCTAATAGTTATAGCTACAGTTAGTCTAAACTATAGTGTGTAGGGGCTAATAGTTATAGCTACAGTTAGTCTAAACTATAGTGTGTAGGGGCTAATAGTTATAGCTACAGTTAGTCTAAACTATAGTGTGTAGGGGCTAATAGTTATAGCTACAGTTAGTCTAAACTATAGTGTGTAGGGGCTTATAGTTATAGCTACAGTTGGTCTAAACTATAGTGTGTAGGGGCTAACAGTTATAGCCATAGCTGTAGTAGCTCAGACTAGAGTAGACTCGTCATTGTAACAGACACTACACAAATAAAGTTGAATTGAACTGAATCACAACAGAGTGTTGAGCATTTAGCAGTGATTCAACACAATGCCAAGAGGGAAAGAGATCAACTACGGTCTTAAAGAAGCAGCTGTTGCAGCTCATCGATCTGTAAATGGTGATAAAGCTGCTTCACTTCATCAAGTCCACAACAAAAGGACCAAAATTCTTTCAGAACCAGGAGAGACGCCAACAGTCATCCAGGAAAGAAGACCTGAGGAGTGGCTGCTGGTGGATGTACGAGCACATGACGCGACCTGAGACGCCCTTCCAGAGGACTGATGAGGACACAGCTGAGCAGATGAAAGGAAGTCTTCACAACCACATGAAAATGACAAACACACAACTGCTGCCTTCAACGCTCTAATCACACAGATCCAGTTAGGAGCTGGAAATCTGCTGCAAACAATCAGCAGGAGGCAAAGAGCTGCACAACCCAGAACCCCCACCCCACCCCCCCACTGCAGATACAGATGAGACAGACAGAAAGGGTGTCCATCCACCCGGCAGACACCTGTCCTCCTGTTAGCGGCTGTCCCCCGTGCTGTCCAATCACATCCCTTCAGACAGCAGGAGAGAAAGAGTGAAGGGAGAGGAGGGAGAGGAGGGAGAGGGGTAATCTAATCACAGAGGACGGGTTTAAATCTCACTGTGCTGTTGGTTTTAAGAGCCGTCGCTAATCTGTTTTACAGCAGAGAGACAGAAAGACACACCAGCCTGCGTTTAGAGACAACTGTCAAACTATTTCAGCTCCAGGACGACTGCAGGCTCCGTACATGAGCGCCCGCGGAAACTACTGAGCTACGCAGCGGCGCTGGAACCGCAGAGCTATGTGGCGGCACTGAAACCGTCGAGCTACGCAGCGGTGCAACACACCTGTTTAAAAAAAAAACTTTATCAATAATCCTCAGTGACCGAGGGGCGGGACTCCGAGGGGCGGGGCTCCGAGGCCCCTGCCTTCAACCACTGCTGCACAGCACCGCTAATGAGGCCCACAGGACGACGGACCCATACTATGATTCAGGTGCTCAGTTCCTGCCTCAGGCCCTGCTCCAGGTGGGACCCGATGACCCTGGTGACCCTGATGAGTCCTGGTGACCCTGGCCCAAGTGAGGGACTCTGTGCTTCTTGTTCTAACGCCCAGTAAAAACTTGGAGCCACCCTGAGCTCCAACCCTTTCTGTTTACTGATGGAGCTGCTTCACCCTGAGGACAGCTGGTGTTTAAATAACTGCTGCTGTGGACGGAAATAGACGCTGTCAGAGTAAAATTAACAACCACCCATCCGTCAGTCAGTGAGCATCTGCTTGCTGGCCAGCCTGACCCAGCCTGACACAGCCTGACCCGGTTCTCCAGAAGGTTCTGCTCTAACAGCTCTGAGCCCATGAGTGTGTTTGGGATGGATGATACTCACGTATGGACCTCCGGCTGCTCCATGAAGCGCTCCACGCTGAGGAAACACAAACACACAGTCAACAACGCTGGCCAGGTGGGTCACCTGATCCTCAGTGTCTCTGTGAACAGGTGAGATTGATGGAGACAAATGAGACGAATGAGAGGAGACAAGGAGCAAACGAACGAAGGGAGGAATCAGGAATCACCAGCTAGAAACTCCTCAGAAGAGACAGCTGCTGGAATGACAGACGGTTCTGTCAGGAACAAACACCTGAAACACCTGGAACACCTGGAACACCAGGTGCTTTTAAACGAGACTATGATACGGTGGACAGAAGTCATCATCTGACGGGCAAAAAAAGATAAATCCATCCTTCTCTTGTGCTTCCTTTTGTGCCTTCTGTTTATGTTTCCTTTCTACTTCCTGTTGTGCTTCCTTTCTACTTCCTGTTGTGCTTCCTTTCTACCTCCTGTTATGCTTCCTTTTTAACCTTCTGTTTATGACTTCCTGTTGTGCTTCCTTTCTACTTCCTGTTGTGCTTCCTTTCTACCTCTTGTTATGCTTCCTTTTTAATCTTCTGTTTATGCTTCCTTTCTACTTCCTGTTGTGCTTCCTTTCTACTTCCTGTTGTGCTTCCCTTTGTGCCTTCTGTTTATGCTTCCTTTCTACCTCCTGTTGCGCTTGTTTTCTACTTCCTGTTGTGTTTCCTTTTGTACTTCTGTTATGCTTTTCCTTTCTACCTCCTGTTGTGCTTTCTTTCTACTTCCTGTTGTGCTTCCCTTTGTGCCTTCTGTTTATGCTTCCTTTCTACCTCCTGTTGCGCTTGTTTTCTACTTCCTGTTGTGTTTCCTTTTGTACCTTCTGTTTATGCTTCCTTTCTACCTTCTGTTGTGCTTCCTTTCTACTTCCTGTTGTGCTTCCTTTCTACCTCCTGTTGTGCTTCCTTTCTACTTCCTGTTGTGCTTCCTTTCTACCTCCTGTTATGCTTCCTTTTTAACCTTCTGTTTATGCCTCCTTTCTACTTCCTGTTGTGCTTCCTTTCTACTTCCTGTTGTCCTTCCTTTCTACCTCCTGTTATGCTTCCTTTTTAACCTTCTGTTTATGCTTCCTTTCTACTTCCTTTCTGTTTATGTTCTACTCCTGCTTCCTTTCTACTTCCTGTTGTGTTTCCTTTTGTGCCTTCTGTTTATGCTTCCTTTCTACCTCCTGTTGCGTTTCCTTTCTACCTCCTGTTGCGCTTCCTTTCTACCTCCTGTTGCGCTTCCTTTCTACCTCCTGTTGCGCTTCCTTTCTACCTCCTGTTGCGCTTCCTTTTGTGCCTTCTGTTTATGCTTCCTTTCTACCTTCTGTTGCGCTTCCTTTCTACCTCCTGTTGCGGTTCTTTTCTACTTCCTGTTGTGTTTCCTTTTGTGCCTTCTGTTTATGCTTCCTTTCTACTTCCTGTTGTGTCTCCTTTTGTGCCTTCTGTTTATGCTTCCTTTCTACCTTCTGTTGCGCTTCCTTTCTACCTCCTGTTGTGCTTCCCTTTGTGCCTTCTGTTTATGCTTCCTTTCTACCTCTTGTTGTGCTTCCTTTCTACCTCCTGTTGCGCTTCCTTTCTAACATCTGTTGTGCTTTCCTTTCTACTTCCTGTTGTGTTTCCTTTTGTGCCTTCTGTTTATGCTTCCTTTCTACCTTCTGTTGCGCTTCCTTTCTACCTCCTGTTGCGGTTCCTTTCTACTTCCTGTTGCGCTTTTTTTCTACCTCCTGTTGCGCTTCCTTTCTACCTCCTGTTGTGCTTCCTTTTGTGCCTTCTGTTTATGCTTCCTTTCTACCTCCTATTATGCTTCCTTTCTACTTCCTGTTGTGCTTCCTTTCTACTTCCTGTTGTGCTTCCTTTCTACTTCCTGTTGTGCTTCCTTATACCCTATACTGTATGTACTGTCATTGCGCTGTGCTGGTCTCTGCTATTCTACAGCTATAGCTATTCTGCTATAACTTGCACTAAATGTCATTAAGCCTGATATATAAACACATTTTACATTTATTTCTATGCTGTTATTTTCTGGTTAGATGCTAACTGCATTTCATTGTATGTTTACTCTGCACAGTGACAATAAAGCTGAATGTAATTTAATCTAATCTAATGTAACAGTACCCCCCTCCCCTCCCTGAGAAATGACCATGAGACAACCCCACACCTGACGCCCCGAGGTGAGAGCGTGTTACGATGATGGACATGTTGAGGCGGTGGCATCCCCACAACCACACATGCATAAGGTTCATTTTGAACGTTTTAAACATCTTTGAATGAGTTTCTGTATGTAAACACGCATCAGGACACCAGAACTATTTTAATGATTGGTTCTGATCCAACATGTGATGCTAAGACGGGCTCATATGTGTTATTCATTTGACTTATTTGAGGCAAAGCGGAGCTGAGACTGGAGGAAAACCACCACCCTGAGTGGAGCAAAGAGACAGCAGACAAAAGACAGAAACAACTGGTAAAGTTTTCTGTTGAGGCGGCGACTCCAGCCAAGAAATTAATTGAAATTTTAATGATAAGAGACAGTGAGTGAGAAAAGGAAGGAGACGAGGGCAGAAAACAAGGAAACAGATGGAGTCTGAATGTGATCCCACAAACACTCCTCAGATACGTCTAATTTTCATTCATTCATCACTGAAATCACGTGTTTGTGTTTGTTTTTTTTTTTTTGGGGGGGGGGGGGGGGGGGGGCATACAGACCTTTCCTTCAGGATGAACAAAGCACCCAGCTGGACCAGAACTGTGGAGGCAAAAACAGCCAAAACCTCCAGTCTTTCAAACCTGCAGAGAAGGTGAGAGGAGACACGGCGTCACCCACGGCAACGCCTCCACTGACACCTGAAAACTGCTTCAGACGCTCCTAACGGAGGGTCCAGGTCTCCAAGGACCCACTCAGGTCTCCAAGGACCCACTTAGGTCTCCAAGGACCCAGTCAGGTCTCAAAAGACCCACTCAGGTCTCCAAGGACCCAGTCAGGTCTCCAAGGACCCAGTCAGGTCTCCAAGGACCCACTCAGGTCTCCAAGGACCCACTCAGGTCTCCAAGGACCCACTCAGGTCTCCAAGGACCCACTCAGGTCTGAGGAACCAGGACAGGACCCGGAGCAGCTTCTTTCAGGCCTGGATGACGCCACGTCAGCAGGAACCGCCAGTCAACCGCCAGTATCGTACGACTGTGATCGAATCAGGTCATCAGCTGGTGATCAATAAAACCTACTGGATCCACCTGCTGCAGGTGACTCTAAACTGGGTGGGAGGTCTGACCGTCGGGCTGCTGGTTCAGCTGAAAAACCAGCCTAGACTGGATGTGATTATTAAAATCTACGTCATAAATGGTCCTTTTTTAGGGTGTTTTCCTATGGAGCCCCGTTTGGGTCATAATTCAATGAATAAATGAGTCTATTATTATGAAATACAGGCGTTTATTATTATGAAATACGTATCCATTATTATGAAATATTTCCCATTATTATGAGAAAAATGTAATTATTATGAAATATATTTTTATTATTATTTAATCTTAGTTTAATGCATAATAGTTTATTTCAGAATGGGTTTTTTTTTTTAATCTAAGAATGAGCTTTTACATAATGGCTTCGTTTTTCATAAGAATGAGTTTTTACATAATAATGACATTTTGCCAGTGGGCGGGACCAGTGGTTGACCTGCACGCTTATTGGCTAATCCTTCTCCATTCTACGCTCTGACATCGACTAGTTTTGGCCGTGAGGTCCCGTTAGCAGCGGGTCGTGGCGTCATCAAGGTGCGCTCCTAATCCGATTGTAGCTATGGCAGCTTGGACTGAGCTAAATCTTGAGTATATCTTGAGTATATACATTGCACCTCTCGCCCACTATCGATATTCACTGTTCTGTTGCTTATGCCTGAATGAAAGAGCAGCCAATCACATAAATGGCTCCGCCCTCTCTGCTGTGATTGACACACAAATCCTTCTTATGTAAAAAAAACTAAACCATTATCATAATAATAGACTCATTTATTCATTGAATTATGACCCAAACGGGGCTCTATATTTTCCAGGAAGGACGCGGTACAAAAAAACTAGTCATGAAAAAAAAACAAAAAAACTGATATTTTATACCAAAAAGAAGAACTGGTGTTAGTTAAAACTTTATGCAGTAAAGTTAGTTTAAAAAGAAAGACAGACCTGTAGAAGAGGCTGAACGGATAAGCCAGAGGGTTGAATCTGTCATTTCAGGAGCCAGAAAACCCAGTTGAAAAGCTGGACATACGTGTGTGCATGTGTGCGTGCATGTGTGTGATTTCTAATTGTTCAGCTCTTCACATTTTAACTCCTCCAGAAAGCAAAGCCGTCTGCAAGAAGACGTCCCTGAAACGGCGCCGCTCTCAGCTCCGCCCTCAGACACCCAACCCTAACCCTCCTGGAAATGCTGTTTAGGGAGTCCAACGAAGCAGCAGAACAAACCTGATTTCAGCCACAGCGGTTGCTGACCCCTGACCCCGACATACAGCCAGCAGCTTTGTCTCAATGAAGCGCTCTGTGGGCTAATTGGGTTAAACATCACTGGCTGTGATCTAATGGCCCACACCAAACGAATCCACGCTAAACGAAGCAGACTCTGGATTAACGCAAGACACGACCGTTCACACGAGGGGGATCATGACCGTCACGCGATGCGGCGGGAACAACCGCCAACACGACAAAAGAGCAATGCGGCGGGTTTGTACGAGTCATCTGTGAGACACCAACAACCATTAACCTGCAGGTGTCGGCTCACCGGATTATCCACCGCTCTAACTCTCAGTCTCAGATGCCCAACTGGTCACGAATGAATGAGATTCCTCCACACTAGGGGACTCAACAACTTGTTAACTTGGTCATAATTTTAGTAGTTGTGGACTTTAATTGATATTTGCAGTATTTTCCCACATGTTATACATAAAAAAAGAAAAAAATAGAAAAGGCTGAAAGAACGACTAGCAAACGAGGGAACGTGAGAATTTACGTTACACCTTGAATGCAGCCTGCAGCACAGCACTGATCACAACAAACATGGCGGCGTGGAACTTCATTAAAGTTTCAGAAGAAGATAGTTTGGTGGTTATTTGTGATGAATCCTCCGAGTGAATTCTACGAGGAGGGAAGCACAAGCTTTAATACGTAAAACCTGATCAGCCACCTACAACATAACAATCGCTTCCATGTTGCTTCCGTTTTGAAATCCCGCTGAGCTAACAGAAGCTAATGCTAATGTGCGCAAGCCAGCAGTCTTTTTATTTTCCTTTGGGGATTAATAAAGTATTCCTGAATTTGAACTGAATATTAAAAGGATAATAAAAATCATCAGTGGCCTTTCATTTATCATTAAAATATCCTAAACTGATCTGGACTGTTAGCGAGACGCAACTGTGTCCTCGGAGACCAGTCAGCGATCCAGTAGACACCTGCAGGTTAAGAGGCTGGACATGTTTGCAGACAGTGCAGCGAGGACTCACCTTCACGCTGTGGGGTCAAAGGTCAGCCTGCACCCCCACCAGACCGCTGGGGTGGAGCCGAAGCATTGGCGAGCGCCACGGCGCCTCTTCTCTTCAGATACAGAACGAGGCGGCCTCGGCTGTTACGTTAAAACTCACTGTGGGGGGGCGTTGTGTACACTAATTAATCACCATCATCCTGTCTGGTGACGATGTTTAGAGGAAAACAGACCTCCTGATGTTTGACAGCACTGTCACAGCAAAGCGCCACTCTGATGACGAGTTGCTGACAGCTGGACGCCGTTTAACTGCTTCTGATCCTTCAGTTTCCTGATAAAACTGTAAATTATTGTTTAATTATTTGGACAGAACTCAGGCTGAGACTCTCAGATCTACGTTGAATTAACTGGAAAAGTTACCTTGATGGCAATTAATAAGCAATTAATTCAGTCTGACGAGGGTTTGGCTGTGAATACAATTAAACAAAACTGATATTTTTGAAATAAATGAGGACATATCTTTGATTTTAAAATTACAGAGAGGAAGCACAGGCTGATTAACTATATATGGTGATTAAATGAATATTTAAAGAGAGAAATAATTGAAATAATTGATATGAACCAGATGACATTGATCAGTGTGAATTCACCAACCTGAAGAGGTGGTCTGAGTCCAGCTGCTGGAGAACGATTCTGGGCTTTGATTCTGGTTTGATTCTGGTTCGATTCTGGGCTTTGATTCTGGTTTGATTCTGGTTTGTTTCTGGTTTGATTCTGGTTCGTTTCTGGGCTTTGATTCTGGTTTGTTTTTGGTTTGATTCTGGTTTGTTTCTGGTTTGATTCTGGTTTGTTTCTGGTTTGATTCTGGTTTGTTTCTGGTTTGTTTTTGGTTGGATTCTGGTTTGTTTTTGGTTGGATTCTGGTTTGTTTTTGGTTGGATTCTGGTTTGTTTTTGGTTGGATTCTGGTTTGTTTTTGGTTTGATTCTGGTTTGTTTTTGGTTTGTTTTTGGTTTGATTCTGGTTTGTTTTTGGTTTGATTCTGGTTTGTTTTTGGTTTGATTCTGGTTTGTTTTTGGTTTGATTCTGGTTTGTTTTTGGTTTGTTTTTGGTTTGATTCTGGTTTATTTGTGGTTTGATTCTGGTTTGATTCAGCCAGCAGCTGCTTCATCTAGCGGCTGTTTAGCTCGTCTAGTTTGCCAGCAAATGCTGATCTGCTAAATCATCCACACCTGAGCCGTTATCTGGACTAAACTCCAGTCTGTGATAGTCAGAGTAAAACTGGGCAGTCTAATTCCTGGAAAGAGCATTTATCCTTCTGCTGCAAGTTTTAAAGCAGTCAGAAACCGGTCGAACGTGCTGCTGAGCCGTAACTTACTGTTGGTCCATTAAGACATGAACACCAGACAACAACACGCTCAGATGAGCATTTAGTACGTTCAGATTCCCACAGCAGAGCGCACACACACACGCACGCACACACACACACACACACCCACACATCCAGTCTTTATAAGTCTCAAGTGAAGCTGAAAAGCAGATTTCCACTTGAATGCCACTTGTCCATAACGCTGGGGTCAGAGGTCACATGTCAGCAGCGAATGTGCTGTTTGGCCACTTTACCAACTGAAGAACCAGCGTTTGAGTTATGTGTCAGTGAACCGTTAAGACGATCCAGTAAACAGGATTCAACAGCTTGTAGATCCTCCTCATGGAGTAAAAACCTGGTTTCCTGTATGATGTCATCAGTCACATGGTCGTGGAGGAGCTATGAAACATCGTCAGCTCATTGAGGATTCAGCTGTGGGTCTCCAGCTCATCAGCGTCCACCTCTGGCAGCAGCTGGATCCTCCGGTCAACCTACCGTGGATCATTTTAGGACCCTTCCAAGCTGTCCAACTGGGCTGTAGTGGACCCCACAAGTCCAGCAACTCACCACTGTTAATAAGGGTGTTTATACGCTCTAATATTCGTCTGTCTGAGGTAAATAAAAACAACCCTAGACAGCTTCAGATCATCCAGAACACTGTGGATGATCTTGTGCTTTATACTTGTGGTAACTGAACCAAAGCGGGCGGGTTCTAGGCTGCTGGGTCCGTCCAGTCGCTCATTCCTGGGTTACCTGGAGGGTGGGCGGAGCATCTCACACAACCCTTTACGCCCACTGAGCACACACGCACACACGCACTAAATGCAGTCACTGTCTGCATAACAGCTGATACTGAGATCAGGACAGACAGAAGCGCTTGATGTTGTTGTGTCCTACGTAGCTGGAATGGTCACATGGCGAAGGTCTGGCCAATCAGGGAAGGATACACAGTGATCCAGAAGATAAAGGACGAGCGTGGACGCCTGCGTGACCCAAGTTTCATTTTAGAGTCCAGTTGACTTTTTATCTGGCTCTTATCATCAGCCAATATTAGCTATTTACCAATTTACCGAGCGGTAAATTCACATCGGTAACAAATGGAATATTTTTTCGCCTTTAGGGAGCATCGTCTCATTGTCGCAGTCTTCCGTCTGCACGAAAACCAGCCAACGACTAAAGTCGTTATGGACTTTAGCTCTCAGAGCGTCGGTGGACATCACAGCAGAGGTGATGACTGACCAGGTAACGGAAACTGACCAGGTAATGGACCGAACCAGTTAAAAGTGTGCTACTTTAACCAGGCTGAGCGGTGACGCTGCAGTTTGTCCACCAGAGGGCAGTCTGCAGGTGCCCCTTCATAACATGTTTAAAACCTGTAAACTTTACACAAAGAGGAAGAAAACAATATTTTCCAACAGGTCGTAACATTAGATCTAAACATCACGTCGGCGCTGGTCTGAACGGTCCGACATCAGTCTGGCTGTAGCCGTTTCAGGGTTACAGACTGTTTTTCAGCCATTTTTAGGTCTTCTGGCCGTCCTTTTGGTCTCTGAGTGGAGGATCTGAGCGAAGGGCAGAATATATGTCAGATGAACTCACCCGAACGAGTAGAGCTGACTGGGCTTCTTCATGGTCGTCCAGGAGCTGATGAGACAGGTGATCAAGCTGCAGACGAGAGGAAGGAGAGGTGATGGCAGAGAAAGAGAACAATGACGGATGGACGGAGGGATGGAAGGAGGCAGACGACAGAAACAGAGAGGTCAGCTTCAGTTCACCTCTGAGCTGGTTCGTTTGTTCATTCACTTCCTGGAAACAACAAACTGCATCAAAACTGGAGTTTCCAAACCACAAATGAAGCAGCGAGATTCAGAGAAACCTTTGAACAACTGACACATTTAACAGTTTAATACACTTTTATAGAGTCTGGAAGGTAAAATGAGCCATGAATGAAGGAAAAAGGCTCAATATTTGTGACAGCAGGAAGCTTCAATAAAGTCTTAAAACAGCACGGCCCTGCTGAGCATGCCCAGTGTGGTGAAGCTAACGAAGGCTAAGAGGCTAAAATAAAGCCAGTAAAACCTGCAGCCTCTGCTGTGGTTTCAGCTGAACCTTCCAGGAGTTGAACTTTAAGGCTCTTAACTGGGAAAATGTTGAGTTTCATGTGAACAACTCTTTGAAACTGGTGTTTAATTGGGTTGTTTGGTGTTTCAGATGAGAATTTAACTGAGGATTCAAAAATCACAGAAGGTAAAAGACTAAGTATCAGGAGACCTGGCAGGAATCAGTCGCTTCCTTGTTCCCTTCCTTGTTCCCTCGTTTCAGTTCTCTGCATTAAAACTGAACCTAGACACCAACAAGAACCACGTTTTGCACAGAAACGTATGTTTTTCAGCGTTGCTGTCGAAAATAACTTCCTGAATGCTGAAAACGCCCCCCCCCCCCCCTCACGTTTAAAAACCATCCCAGCAACATTTAGGACTGAAAGTGACAGAGGCAGAAAGACTCACCTGAACAGGTCGAAGATGGTCAGGTAGGTGTAGGCAGTGAGGGCTGAAAGAAAATCAAATCAAATCAAATCAAATCAAATCCTTTATTGTCACTGTTCACATTGTTACCAACATTAACTGTGAAAATCAGTTTAGCAGCTCCACATGGCAGCAGGAGAGAAAAACAAGAAAAAACACAAAAGCACGATATCACAATAAACAATATGAAAACAATATAAAATATAAAATATAATATAAAATATTTACAAGGTATAAAAAAAAAGGAGATGGCTATGATAAATAAAATGGGTATGTTAAATACGGGTATCAGTGTTATTATTTACAGCAGGTATAAATAAAATGGGTATGAAAAATACAGGTATCTTTTATTATTTACAGCAGGTAGGTGTCTTTGGGGGGGAAGGGATATTGCACTTGGTCGTCAGTGTGACCATTGTCAGTCTTAGAGTGGGGGGTGGGGGGTGATGGCTTTGACGGCCTGGGGGAAGAAGCTGTTAATGAGTCTTGTAGTTCTGGCTTTGAGAGAGCGGAATCTCTTTCCAGAGGGAAGGGGGCAGAATAGGGCATAACCGGGGTGTGAGGGATCTGTGCTGATGTTTCTGGCCTTCTTTTTCAGTCGGCCAGTGTAAATGTCTCTGAGGGGGGGAAGTGTGGTTCCAATGATTGTCTCCGCCGTCCTCACCACCCGCTGCAGGTCCTTCCTGTCCTTGGCAGTGCAGCTGGTGAACCACACTGTACAGCAGTAGGTCAGGATGGACTCGATGGATGCCCTGTAGAAATTAACCAGCAGGGGGCGGGGGGAGGTGAGCCTGCTTCAGCTTCCTGAGGAAGTAAAGACGCTGATGGGCTTTCCTCACCTGGTACGTTGTGTGGACAGCCCAGGTGAGGTCAGCCGATAGATGTACTCTCCAGGAACTTGAAGCTCTCCACCCTCTCAACCTCCTCTCCTTTAATGGAAAGGGTGGGGAGCACCGTCTTTTTGGATTTCCCTGAAATCCAAAATGATTTCCTTGGTTTTGTCTGTGTTGAGGACCAGGTGTTTGTCGGAGCACACCAGTCAGTCAAGTGTTCGACCTCCTCCCTGTAGGCTGACTCATTGTTATTCCTAATCAGTCCTACAATGGTGGTGTCGTCCGCAAACTTGACGATGGTGTTTGTGGGGTGGATGGGGGGAGCAGTCGTGGGTGAAGAGTGAGAAGAGGAGAGGGCTGAGGACACACCCCTGTGGTGTTCCGGTATTCAGGATGAGTGTGGAAGAGGTGCGATCTCCCATCCTGACGCGCTGGGGTCTGTTCCTGAGGAAGTCCAATAACCATGCACACAGTGAACTGCCGATGCCCAAGTTGCTCAGTTTCATGACCAGTTTCTGGGGGATAACTGTATTAAATGCTGAGCTGAAGTCCACAAACAGCATCCTCACGTAGGTGTTGCTCTGGTCCAGGTGAGTGAGGGCTGTGTGGGCAGCCGTTATGACAGCATCCTCTGTCGACCTGTTCGCTCTGTACGCAAACTGATGTTGGTCGAGGTCAGCAGGGATGGCAGACCTGATGAAGGGGAGGATAAGTCTCTCAAAACATTTAGTGATGATGGGGGTGAGAGCAACTGGGCGGTAGTCATTCAGGCAGTTCACTGTGTTCCTCTTTGGTATAGGAACAATGGTGGCTGATTTGAGGCAGGCAGGAACCACAGACTGCAGGAGCGAGAGGTTAAAGATGGTGGTGAATACCTCTGCGAGCTGGTCCGCGCAGGCCTTGAGTACACGCCCGGGGACACCATCTGGGCCGGGTGCTTTCCTCACGTTGACTCTGCGCAGGGTGGCCCTGACCTGATGTGGCTGCAGCTGAAGCAGGTCGTTGTTGGTTGGTGGAACAGGGAGGGTGTCTGAGTTCCTGCTGTGACGGTCGAAGCGAGCGAAGAACTGGTTCAGTGTGTCTGGGAGGGTGCTGTCTGGTGAGGTTGTGGCTGTTGTGTTGTCGTTGTAGCCAGTCAGTGTCTTAATCCCCTGCCACATGCCTCTGGAGTTGTTGCTGTTGAAGTGGGCCTCGATGCGCTGCTGGTAACTGCGCTTGGCCTTTATAATTCCTCTCCGCAGGTTCTTCCGTGCGTCTTTGTAGCTTTGTGGATCCCCAGATCTAAAAGCAGTGTCACGTGCTTTGAGCAGGGTCTTCACTTCACTATTGAGCCACGGTTTCTGGTTGGGGAACACTTTAACAGTTTTGCTCTCTGTCACATTCTCAGTACAAAAGCTGATGTAGTCCAGTACTGCAGATGTGTGGCCATTCAGGTCTGTCCCCTCTGCAAAAACTCCCCAATCTGTGACCTCAAAGCAGTCTTGCAGGGCTGAAGTGGCTTCCTCAGTCCAGACTTTGACTGTCCTTGTAGCTGGTTTTTGTCTACAGATCAGTGGTTTGTACGCAGGGATGAGGGAGAGGGACAGATGGTCGGAGAGACCCAGATGAGGCAAAGGGCTGGCTTTGTAGGCGTTGGAGATGTTGCAGTACACCTGGTCTAAAATGTTTTTCTCTCTGGTCGGAAAGTTCACATATTTATGGAATTTGGGCAGGACAGACTTCAGGTTATAAAGTTATAATCCTTAAAATAAGGAATAAAGTTATAATCCAGAAAATCAAGCACAAACGTTTGAGCCTCTTCCTCAAATGTTTTTGTATTTTTGGTAAAAATGTAATGAACATCTGATCATGGACAGCGGTGGTACTTCAGAGGAATTGTGGGTAATGTTGCTTCTGAAGGTCCCACCTCAGCATCTCAGTCACATGACCCACTGTCACCCAATCAGCTGCCTGACATCTGTCTCCAGAAGACTCTGGACCACAGAGGAGTGTGTCCAGGTCCCAGATCATCATGCCTCCACTGCCGTGCTTGACAGTAGGTCTGAGGTGTTTCTGCTGAAATGCTGTGCCCAGTTTTCTCCAAGCATGGTGTTTCCATGGAAACCTTTCCTAACAAGCCATACTGGTTGTCTTCTTCTTCACGGACTTGAACATCTAATGTCTCACAACGTTGGACCTCCAAACATCTAACGAGCTCAGCGAGGCCCAGAGGCTCTGAGGTGGAGCTGATGGGTCCTCTGAGACCAGAGAACATCTGCTTGTGTGGAGGTCTGCACACCTGCTGGCTCCGCCTCTTAAACCACGTAGAAGCAGGAAGTGGGATCAATAATGGAAGCATACAGGACAGTTGAACTCTGAACCTCCATCCAATCAGGAGAAGACAACTGTGGAGACGGTCTCCATTCTGAGGAGCAGCAGCTCAGAAGATCATCATTTCAGAGGTGGATAGAGTCCAGAAGAGGACAGAGTCCAGAGACCAGAGGTGGACAGAGTCCAGAGGTGGACAGAGTCCAGAGGTGGACAGAGATCAGAGGAGGACAGAGTCCAAAGGAGGACAGAGTCCAGAGGAGGACAGAGTTCAGAGGTGGACAGAGTCCAGAGGGGGACAGAGGCCAGAGGGGGACAGAGTCCAGAGGAGGACAGAGTCCAGAGGTGGATAGAGACCAGAGGTGGACAGCAGCCAGTTGAGGGGTTGGCTAGCCAGCTAACAAACCAACAGGACTAGAAATTAATCAGTCAGTTAACCGGCCCGGCTTAAATACTCCTAACTGTCCATCTGTCCGTCTCTCAGCCTGTCTGTCCATCCGTCCTAAAACCCTCCAGCAGGCTGTGCGGGGGGGGGGGGGGGGGGGGGGGGGGGGGGGGGGGGGGGGGGGGGGATTAGAGCGGCTTTGTGCTGAGAGGAACATTTTGTTTCCCCACTAGCGGCGTCCATGTTGGCCAACCTGACGCCCTGTAATCCTGACAGAAGCCCACGCAGACAGACGGACAGACGGATGGACAGAGGCTGAGTGACAGAGAGAGAGGGAGAGAGAGAGAGACAAAGGAGCTCAGAGGAGGACAGATGGACGGATGACAGATCAAGACAGATAGACGGAGACTGACAGACAGGCTGATGGAGGGAAAGTAGATGAATGAAAGACTGAAGGAAGAAGAAGACAGAGGAGAGAGATGGAGGGGAGGGAGATGGAGGAGAGGAAGATGGAGGAGAGGGAGACAGAGGAGAGGGAGACAAAGGAGAGGAAGATGGAGGAGGGGAAGACAGAGAGAAGCATCAGAGAGAAGCTGAACTGCTGTTCATCTTGGATGTTCTCAGATTATAAAGCGGAATAAAAACTAATCCCAGAAATTTAGCAGTTCATGGGTTTGGGGTTAGGGGTTTGGAGTGTGGGGTGTGGGTATGATATGAATTTTTCCTTTTTGTTCCAAAACTTGAATATTGCAAGTTGCATACTTTGTTAACTATTTATTTGTTGAAACATCGAGAACGTTGTTTACATTGTGTAGTTAATGTTGATTTTTTACAAAATATTGATTTTTTACACATTTTTTCAAGGTTGCAAAATGTGAAAAGTAAAAGGGTTCTGTATTTTAACTGCAACTATCATGCATCCTGATTTCTTCACTTAATTAGAATCACGAGTGCCACCTCTTTGTAAATAGTATCATTTTGTGAGGCCATGCTAACCTGTATTGATACTAGTGTAGATATGAATGTTTTTCTACAATATTCACTCCTCGTGACAGTAAAATAGGTCATTCAAAGACAATTTACTGCAGCAATTCCTCTAAATGATTAGAAAATGTGGTTAACACCCAGTTGGGCCTTCAAAAAAAAATACCGTGATATACCGTGAAACCGATATAATTTAGAAAAATACTGTGATATAAATTTTGGGTCGTACCACCCAGCGCTAGATCAGAGGCTCTTATTGACTTCTACCCTCCATCAGATGTTCTGATGTTCTTCGGACCATCTTCTGCTCCAGTTTCCCGCCCGTTATTTGGATCCGTGGCGGCTCATTTCTCCGCAGGGATCGATGACGGTTGATGTCATTGTGTTGTGTCGAATTAAAAGCAGCAGACAATAAAAGCAATAATAATACAAACAGCGGCATCACAGTGACCCTGAAACGGGCCCAATCGATGGCCTGGATGAGGTTTCTCCTGGCTGCGCTGGGATCGGCTTACATGTACACACACAGCCCACTGGGGACCGGGACCAGGACCAGAACCAGGGTCGATTCCTGGATCAGTCTGCAGCTCAAACACTGACACCCAGAGGACGCCAGGATGAGACTGCAGGGAGACGACGGGCAGACACAACGCCACTCAGCCAAGAGACCACACAGCAATAAGAAGTAAACACAACGCCACTCAGCCAAGAGACCACACAGCAATACAGAAGTAAACACAACAATACAGAAGTACACACAACAATACAGAAATACACACAACAGCACAGAAATACACACATCAACACAAACAAACCACATAAATAAAAACACCCACTCACCCATTACCTTACCCAGTCACCCATCAACTCACCCAGTCACCCGTTACCTGTGGTGACCAGGTAATGACAGACGGTCCAGAGGTTTTTCAACAGTAACATATTTCATAATAATCATCATTTTGTGATGAAGAAGTTCCTCAGAAACATGACACTGACTCATCAGGAACTGCAGGTCAGAACGTTCTGGTTCCTTCCAGACAATGACCGGCATCAGTTGGAGCAGAGGATCACCTGGACACACCTGCTGCCACCTCACACCTTTTCTCCACAACTCAGTGACTGAACTTTGTTGTCTGAGGTAAAATTTCCAGCTTTCATCCTGATGTAGCTGCTCAGTGACCTCCTGGCTGGAGTTCTGGTTCTGGTTCTGCGTCAACAGACTCCAACTCCAAACAATTAAAAGAAAAGAAAATACAGAAGAGAAGGAGGAATGGAGAAAAGAGGAGGAGGAAGAGATGCAGAGAAGGAGAGATGAACGAGAGAGGAGAAACACGAGCAGGAGGATGAATATTTAATGGTGTCTGCAGAGGACCGGTCCAGACGTGCACATGTGCACATCTGGATGTGAGCGTGAACACAAGAACACACACACCAGAACCCAGAGATCAATCAGAGTCTGAACCACTGTTGTTGATCAGAACCTTTTATAAACTCAGAGAAGCCACATTAAGAGTTTGGTTTTATCAAAACCAGCTCTGACCTGCCTCTGGTACCAGCCGGACCTCCAGCCCGGCTCAGCCCGGCTTAGCCCGGTCCTACAGGGCTGCAGGAGAACCTGGAAACTGCTTTACCAACTCTAAAGTGGATCAAAGTATTTCTGAAAGTTGCAGGTTTTCTTACAGTTCTACAGTTTTCATTCCATTAAAAGTCTGGAGAAAAAAGATTCCAACTGATGGCAAATGAAATAAAAATGACCCATGAATGAAAACACACAAACACACCCTCAAACATTCATCTGCAGTAATTACTAAAACGTGGAGTCCTACTGCTGCAAAGGTCAGGTTTCAGGCAAATAAGAGCTTAGTTGAAGATTTTGAATGTTGTGTCCTAAAGAAAACCCAGAAAAGGACGAAGACAGAGGATCAGAGGTGGAAGTGCAAACCACAGCAGATAGCAGCTTCGTGCCAGCGGTTCCGATAAACGGTAAACTGAGACCCAGAACACTCAGAGTGGCTGGCGGTGACGGATCAGGTCTGTGTGGCGCAGATGTAAACTAAAAGCTTCTATCGAACGCCTCAACTGCTGCGGTGAGGATGATCCTTGAGGACGAGGACGAAGAGAGGGATGAGGAGGAGAGAAGGATGGAGGGAAGGGTGCTATGTGCTCAGAGCTGCTACCGGTTACCGAAGAGGAAAAAACTGAGGTAAACACACTGAGAAGTGCTTAAGAAGAGGTTTTTAATGACCTCCTTTAAATCCGTGTTTCACTCTGATCAGATTTTCTTGTAAAGGCTTAAAAACGTGTTGGTATGAAGGTACCACCGGTCAGTTTTTGTCTTGTGGAGTTCCTCAGGGCTCCATTCTGGGCCCCAAGTGACTGTCCAGTGTCTTATTCCATCCTGAATTTAGCCATTTAGCTGCGTCCAGGAACAGATCGGATTCATCCACAGGAATATTTGCCCTTAGATAAGCACGATAACTGTTTTTTTAAAACCGATAACCGATAACTTTCAATTCCTAAAGGCCGATACCGATAACACACACATATACCTAAGATCATTACATCAATACTATGAACAAAACCAAAAATAGTTTTGACTTTTTAAATGAACACATATTTATTTTTTCCAAAGAAAAACTATTGTCAAGCCTCTCAAACATTTTCATAAAGCTATCAAACAAACCTATTTGATATCTCACTAGGCTTGGGCGGTATCCAAATTTTGATACCGTCAAATTTCCCTCACATTTCTCCACGACACAGTGATCAAACAACAGAGTGTGTTCAGTGAGAGGCTTCTTCAGGTCCGTTGCAAGACGGAAAGATACAGAAGATCATTCCTGCCAGCAGCCATCAGCCTCCACAACAAGACTTAACACCGTTATTATATTATTATTATTATTTCTGTCTGTTTTTTATTTAAAAAAAAAAAAAAAAAAAGAGAGAGAGAGAGAGCCCTTACTTAATTGAATTTCCCTTTATGGGATAAATAAAGTATTTTTCATTTTCATTTCATTCATTTTACCGGGGTATACGGTATTCTCGCGACTATTAAGGCAAACACACACCGCCGGCGGACGCCGCGCGTGAAAACAGCCCCCCCCCCCTTTATGTACCCCAGGCGCACTGCCTGCTTTACGGCGCTGTACTATTCCCAGCATTGACACGCCTGCAGTTCAGTGCTTCAATATAAACTTGGCTCAACTACAGTTGTTATTTATTTGTGTATTTCTTTCTTTTCACTGTAGTTTTAACTGTTCCTTCTCTGCTCCAGCTCCTCTCTGCTGCCGAGGTGTGTTTGCTGAAACGCGCTTTATAGTAAAGTGTCTAATGGCGGACGTTTCACTTCCTATAAATTCTTCAACATAAAAGTCCAACATTATTAGTTTCATTAGAAGCTTTTACTTTGAAGCAGCAAACTCAGGAAGTGTTGTTTTCATCGTCAGTACCTTAACAGGACGAGTCAAACCGAGATCAGCTCCAAGCGAACACGAATAAACGGTAAAATAAAGCGGAACACACAGCGATACAGGAGAGAAACTAAACTAAACTTTAAACCACAGAAATCATTCATTGCATTTTTTAATGACGGTATTGAAACTGATACCGCCGCTATTTTTAAATACCGGAAGTAAACGGTATTACCGTAATATCGCCCGAGCCTATATCTCACATCAACTTAAATAAGGTTCATTACTGACTGATATAAAAAATAAAGGCTCCTTTAACTGATGGAAATACATGCATCAGAATTACTAACTGAAAAAGATTAACATTTAAAGGATTTTGGCTTATGGATCCATTTAAATTATTACCTTTAATTAAAGTAATGAGATTCAGTAGTTTTTATTTTTTAATCTCATGGAAGCTTTAGATGAGAGGAATAATGGAGAGGAGAGACTGCTGCTGGCTAGCGCATGTTAGCATTAGCTTCCGTTAGCGCGATTTCAAAACTCCATGGAAGCGATTGTTATGTTGTAGGTGGCTGATCAGGTTTTACGTATTAAAGCTTGTGCTTCCCTCCTCGTAGAATTCACTTGGAGGATTCGTCACAAATAACCACCAAACTATCTTCTTCTGAAACTTTAACGAAGTTCCACGCCACAATGTTTGTTGTGATCAGTGCTGTGCTGCAGGCTGCATTCAAGGTGTAACGTAAATTCCCACGTTCCCTAGTTTGCTAGTCGTTCTTTCAGCCTCTTCTATTTTTTCTATTTTTTATGTGTAACATGTGGGAAAATACTGCAAATATCAATTAAAGTCAGCAACTACTAAAATTATGACCGAGTTAACGAGTTGTTTTCTGGCATGAGGGGGTATTCTTGATTTTCCTTACTGAGTAATCGTTTTTCTGATTATGCCGACATCACTTGAACATAACATTCACTGCCGGTCATTCAAGACTCAGAGGGAGCGAGGCACTGCTGTGTTGACAGAAATATATATATTATCGGGGCTATTCATCGTGATATCGGACTTATCGGGATGACGTCATAATTTCCTGTTATCGGCCCGATAGTTATCGTTCACCCCTAATTGTCCTTTTAATGAGAAAATGAAACTGGATTAGCTGTGTTGATGGTAAATAAACCAACTCCAGAACAGGGACCAAACAGCGCTCACTGTGAACATATATGTGTGTTCTTTTCTGATGTTTAATGCCTGCTTGATGTTGTTTTTGTTCATTTTATTTATTTTTTGTGCCCGTTTTATACTTGACTTCCTGAATCAGCCTGTCCAGACATCCTAACTCTTCCAGGACAGTTTACGTTGCAGGTTTTTTTTTTTAAATCAGTGTAAAGGTCTAAAGTAACGTTGTCACTGATGTCCAGATAAACCCCCCCCTCCAAGCAGCCCCCCCCTCCATCATCCTCTGATGCAACCAGAAGCTTCTGTGTAAAAGAAACCGGACCAGGGCTCCGCTGGATCCATTTGTGAGCCAAACAGACTCTCTGATCTCCGTGTGGGATTTGAGAGGCAGCTGGCGCTGACATGTTAAACCGTCCACGCCCCCGCCGGGTCGGCCTCCGTGCCCCTGGAGCCCTGACCTGGACCCTCCACAGCCTCCTGCTGATCGTAATCGATGTAACATCATCCATTAGGACAAAACTGCCATCAGGAAACTAATTATTGCTTTGTTAAAGGTGCTCCTGCTGACCCGGGAATGAAATCAGTTCTCACAGCCGCCGGAGAATGTTGGAACCCGTGGAAGAATCTCATCCCTGATCCAGTCCAATATATGAACGAAAAACTGCTTTAAAAAGTAGGTAAAATCTAGGGATACACGATAATTATCGACCCGATAACTATCGGGCCGATAACAGGAAATTATGACTTCATTCCGATAAGTCCGATATCACGACGAATAGCCCCGATAACATATATATTTCTGTCAACACAGCAGTGCCTCGCTCCCTCTGAGCCTTGAATGACCGGCAGTGAATGTTATGTTCAAGTGACGTTGGCATAATCAGAAAAACGATTTCTCAATAAGGAAAATCAAGAATACCCCATCATGCCAGAAAACAACTCGTTAACTTGGTCATAATTTTAGTAGTTGCTGACTTGAATTGATATTTGCAGTATTTTCCCACATGTTACACATAAAAAAAGAAAAATTAAATAAGGCTGAAAGAACGACTAGCAAACTAGGGAACGGAGGAATTTACGTTACACCTTGACTGCAGCCTGCGGCACAGTGCGCTGATAAAAACAAACAAACATGGCGGCGATTATACAGAACTTCGTTAAAGTTTCAGAAAAAGATAGTTTGCTGGTTATTTGTGACAAATGCTCCAAGCGAAGGAGGGAAAAATAGCACAAGCTTTAATACATAAAACCTGATCAGCCACCTGAAACATAACCATCACTTCCATGGAGTTTTGAAATCGCGCTAACGTGAGCTAACATCAGCAAGCCAGCAGCAGGTCAGGTTTTACCAGTCTCTTAGCACAGTTAACAGCACAACAACATGCTGTCTTTAAAACTAATGATTGTGCTCTGCTTGGTTTTGCTTTACACTTCAGAAGTTACAGTAATGACAGCTGACCTAAACCACAGCCACCTGTCAATCAAAACACCACTTATGCTTTAATTCATGCAGCTGTAAATTATCTTATCTGACAAGATACATAAAAATTCAGCCCCATACATTTGTCATGGAGGCAAAATCCAGCTGTGGAAACCAAAACAGATTTTTGAGTCAGGACATAAATAGGTTCATTTCTTCTGTGAAATTGGACATTTTAACATGATTCACTGTTGGAGCCAGACCCTAGTGGTCGGTAGAGGAACTGCGGCCTCTAGTGGTCGGGAGAGGAACTGCAGCCTCTAGTGGTCGGGAGAGGAACTGCAGTCTCTAGTGGTCGGTAGAGGAACTGCAGTCTCTAGTGGTCGGTAGAGAAACTGCAGCCTCTAGTGGATGGTAGAGGAACTCCAGCCTCTAGTGGTCGGTAGAGGAACTCCAGCCTCTAGTGGTCGGGAGAGGAACTGCAGCCTCTAGTGGTCGGGAGAGGAACTGCAGCCTCTAGTGGTCGGTAGAGGAACTGCAGCCTCTAGTGGTCGGGAGAGGAACTGCAGCCTCTAGTGGTCGGTAGAGGAACTGCAGCCTCTAGTGGTCGGTAGAGGAACTGCAGTCCCTAGTGGTCAGTAGAGGAACTGCAGCCTCTAGTGATCGGTAGAGGAACTGCAATAATATCTAATTCTCAGTTCAACTCAGATTAGCCTTGTGACATGCAACTGGAAATCCTCTCACACATACAACTGGAAATCCTCTTATACATACAACTGGAAATCATCTCATACGTGCCACTGAAATTTTCAGTTGTATTTGTGAGAGGATTTCCAGTTGTATGTGTGAGAGGAAATTTCAGTTGAAACGGAAGTGATTTCAGTTGAAACGGAAGTTGTTTGGTTAGTGAAGTAGCGCGACTTTAGAATACAGGTAACGGCGGGGGATTTGCCATGTCACGTCGGGAGCCAAAACCTAGTCTGACCAAAGCGACTGACTTAATTAATAGCATACTGGCTTCAGCAGAGACCATCCGCACACTCGCAAATGTTACAACGACTGGGCTCCAAACGACCCCCGTGGCTACAAATACAGTCGCCTCTCATCTCTTTTTCCGTCTCGGCAAGTTAGCAGCGACCCATTACCACCGAGAGCAATTAGATACGTTCAGACCTTTTAGAAACAATGCATATCCGTTTGATCCTCCTTGTTATTCTAGTTGAAACAATATTATTTAACGTAAAGGGCAATGAAGAAGAGGTTGAAAGTTTTTTCATTAGTGCTCTCCAGTGTATTGAGTCTCTACAAAGACATGAGTCCAATGATTTCATGCAAGAGAGGCTTTACAGGCAGCTTGATAATCATACACGAACTCTCAGCATTTGTTGCTGCGTTATCTAGATATGATCCTAACAACTGGGACATTAGTAACCTACTAGAATCATTGTATAGCTGCTTTCGTAACTTGCTGCTTGAACATGAAGCTGGACAGGAATCCACTGATGTCACCAACAATTTTGTACCCCCCACAGCTTTGACCGGTCATCCAGGTCGGCCCAGATATGCCATATCTTCCGAACAAATTTATCACTGTTTATCCATTGGGATGACATGGTAGAGAATTGCGTTGTGCTTTGGAATCAGTCGAAGGACTTTATATAGGCACAGACAAACTCTCGGGGTTGAGCCATTAAGATATTCAATCCTATCAAATCAAGATCTGAACAGGACTGTGGCGGAAGTTCTTCAGAATACACCCAATGCAGGTCAAACGTACATTCTTGGAAGTCTGAGATCACGTGGCCTAAGGATTCAGCGTTGGCGTGTCAGACAGAGTCTGTGCCAGGTAGATCCCATTGGCAGAGCATCAAGACGTCGCCGTGCAATACACCGCAGGATTTATAATGTTCATGGTCCCAATCATTTATGGTAAGGTGATCACACACACACACTTTCATTCATGTAGTATATATATATATATATATATATATATATATATATATATATATATATATATACAGTGGTATGAAAAAGTATCTGAACCTTTTGGAAATCCTAACATTTCTACATAAAATCACCATCAAATGTGATCTGATCTTTGTCAAAATCACACAAATGAAAAAACAGTATCTGCTTTAAATAAAACCACCCAGACGTTTATAGGTTTTCATATTTTAATGAGAATAGCATGCAAACAATAACAGTAGGGGGAGGAATAAGTAACTGAACCATCACATTTAATATTTTGTGGCCCCCCCTTTGGCAGCAATAACTTCAACCAGACGCTTCCTGTAGCTGCAGATCAGTCTGGCACATCGATCAGGGCTAATCTTGGCCCATTCTTCTTTACAAAACTGCTGTAGTTCAGTCAGATTCCTGGGATGTCTGGCATGAATCGCTGTCTTGAGGTCATGCCACTGCATCTCAATGGGGTTCAAGTCTGGACTTTGACTTGGCCACTCTAGAATGTGTATTTTGTTCTTCTGAAACCATTCTGAAGTTGATTTACTTTTGTGTTTAGGATCATTGTCTTGTTGCAGCATACATCCTCTTTTTAACTTCAACTGTCTGACAGACGGCCTCAGGTTTTCCTGCAAAACATCCTGATAAACTTTTGAATTCATTTTTCCATTGATGATTGCAAGTTGTCCAGGCCCTGAGGCAGCAAAACAGCCCCAAACCATGATGCACCCTCCACCACGCTTCACAGTGGGGATGAGGTGTTGATGTTGGTGAGCCGTTCCATTTTTCCTCCACACATGACGTTGTGTATTCCTCCCAAACAATTCAACTTTGGCTTCATCAGTCCACAAAATATTTTGCCAAAACTTCAGTGGAGTGTCCAAGTGCCTTTTTTGCGAACATTAAACGAGCATCAATGTTTTTCTTAGAAAGCAGTGGCTTCCTCCGTGGAGTCCTCCCATGAATACCATTCTTGGCCAGTGTTTTACATATAGTTGATGTGTGCACAGAGATATTGGACTGTGCCAGTGATTCCTTCAAGTCTTTAGCAGACACTCTCGGGTTCTTTTTTACCTCTCTGAGTAGTCTGCGCTGAACTCTTGGCGTCATCTTTGGTGGACGGCCACTCCTTGGGAGAGAAGCAACAGTTCCAAACTCTCTCCATTTGTAGACAACTTCTCTGACTGTCGATGGATGAACATCCAGACTTTTAGAGATGGTTTTGTATCCTTTCCCTGCTTTATACAGATCAACAATTCTTGATCGCAGGTCTTCAGACAGCTCTTTTGAGCGAACCATGGTGCACATCAGACAATGCTTCTCATCAAGACAATTCTTACCAGGTGTGTTTTTTATAGTGGGCAGGGCAGCTTTAAGCAACTCATCAGTGATTGGGCACACCTGACTTCAATAGTTTGGTAAAAATTGGTTTCAATTGCCCTTTAAGTCTCCTTAGGCAGAGGGTTCAGTTACTTATTCCTCCCCCTTCTGTTATTGTTTGCATGCTATTCTCCTTAAAATATGAAAACCTATAAATGATTGGGTGGTTTTAGTTAAAGCAGACACTGTTTTTTCATCTGTGTGATTTTGACAAAGATCAGATCACATTTGATGGTGATTTTATGTAGAAATGTTAGGATTTCCAAAAGGTTCAGATACTTTTTCATACCACTGTATATATATATATACACACACACACACATACATATGTGTATATATAATCTCCTGCGTAAGATCTTATCATTAGTGTGCTTATGTTCAGGGTCAATCTAAACTTATTCTTATCTCCCAACAGGCATTTTGATGGCAACCACAAGCTAGTCAGATGGAGGATGGTCTTCCATGGCTGTGTGGATGGCTTTAGCCGAACCATCATATATTTACGCTGCTTGTCTAACAACAGAGCCTCAAGTGTCTTGTCACCATTTATAGACGGAATTTATCACTTTGGAGTGCCATTAAGAGTCAGGTGTGACCACGGTATGGAAAATGTACAAGGTGCCCGCTTTATGTTGGCAAGAAGAGGATTAAATAGTGTTATCACAGGTGTTTCAGTCCACAACCAAAGGATTGAGAGACTATGTGCTGAAGTCAACAGAGTTGTGTCCAGACACTTCGTTAACATATTTAATTTCATGGAGGAACAGGGTATATTGGACTCATTGAATGAGCTGCATCTGTTTTGCTTGCATTATGTTTATTTGCCAAGAATTGAACGAACATTAACAGAGTTCATTAACCAGTGGAACAACCATGGTCTCTCCACACAAGGTGGCCAGACACCACTTCAGCTATGGCATACAGGTGTCATTAATAGTATAAGTATTCATCCAGTTATGAATGACATGTTTGACACTACCTATTATGGCATTGATGAACAAGGACCATTACCTGAACTTCAAACCAATAATAATGTTGTAATTCCTGATATTGATATTAATATTAATGAGACTGCAATGAACCTCCTTAGGCAAGTGAATCCTTTTGAAAATGATGGTAACCATGGCATAGATATTTTTTCTTCAGTTGTGCACTTTCTTCAATGAATAACATTGACTTTATCATTGTATTGTAATAAGTCAGCTTTTTTTTCAAAACAAGTATTTTAATTTTAATTTTAAAATCTTAATAAAAAAAAAAACAGGTTTGCCTGATCACAGTGTAGACATCAAAATATGTTCGTGACAATATCCTTGAGCTAGTTTAGCATACAGAAATGGACGTTTTAAGAACATTTAAGTAACTTTATCTTATTCTTGATATCGGCGTAACGTCACAAACCATGTAATCGGTCTTGGTTACAGCGCGAAGGGGCAAACAACATTGGATCCAGCTCGCTCCAGCTTGTATTCGCTCGCAGTTCCTTTAGCTATTTCGCGTCTATTGTTTTTTTTTTTTACTTTCTTTGGCGAGAGTCACGGGTGCCTGTGGTGGCGATCATGGCTTACCTATATCAGAATGAGTTGAAGCCAGAGGCTTTAGCGAGGTATAAAGCCAAATTGGATTAGCTAATTCGCTATTTTTCCGATGTGTATCATCAGTGTTAATATTATACTATAATAACGCCATGGTAAAATATTGCTGCTGAGGACCTGCAACAGTGACTCGAAGTGTCCAGAACGTTTGGAGGAGGCATTTTTATTTCCTTTCCCAAACCGAAACAAACGCTGGAGAATGCAGGCTGTGGGTTCAGTTATGTGTTCGTCAACACAAGCAACTGAACGTGGGAAATGTTTCACAGCACACCTACATTTACTCAAAGGTAAGTGTACTTTGTTTATTAGATGATTGATTTAACCACTGTTTAGTAAAAGTAATTATATGATTAAGCAGCAGGGAGGGTGATGAGTTCTCTGTTAGCATTAGCTCTGGTCCATAGGTCTATCTCACACCAGAGCTATGTTAACATCAAACAGTCGCAGCATTGTATTAATATAATTAATAAAGTGACGTTAACATCACTAGTCTCACCTTATACCTAACAAAATAAATATCCAGGGACATATATATTGGTAGACAACGAGGTTGGCTTATAGCTGGCTAGCGAGCTCTAGTCCATAGTAGAGAAATCATTGACCTCTGTGGACCAGAGCTAATGCTAACGGAGATATGTTTTCATTCATCACCCTCCCTGCTGCTAAATCATATTACTTTTACTAAATTATTCCCTTTCCCTTGGGAAAGGAAATAAAAAATGCCCCCTCCAAACACTCCAAACGTTCTGGACACCTCGAGTCACTGTTGCAGGTCCCTAGTAGATATATTACGGAGTCTCTCGACAGTCACTTGGGTCAGCAGCCCCAGCAAACAGACCTAGCATTTTTTTTACCGGACCTCAACGATCTATAATGAGGCCTCCCCAAACACGTCAAAATATTAGATCTAAACATAGAAATTAAAAACTAAAATATCTTGAAAAAATCCGATTTCTTACCTGTTACAAAGTGTGCTGAACAAACATACGCGTAGTCTGATTTGGGCACCCATAATTTCCCTCGAGTATCTTCGTCTGCTCTGTTAATAGCGTGCAGCTATTTTTTTCTTCTTTCAGGCTCAGTAGCCTCGCTAGGAATCATATAAAATGACAAAAGCGGCTGGCGAACAACATTGTTTGTGCAGTTGAACACACAACAGTTCTTCACCATCTTTCCCCCTATTGTAAACTGCACGAAATCAGAAAAAACAGGCACAAAATGCAAAATGCATCGGCTTCACCAGCAACAGTGAGCGATTGTTTGCCCCTTCGGACTGGTTGCTATGGCCCGCGGATGCCAGTGGCCCGGATGTTCGTGATCGAGACATTCTCGATCACGAACATACGGGCAAATAAAACAACGTTAAACTCTATGTGCTTATGGTTACCTTTTCCTCCTTGTCCCCGTACTCCATGTGCCAAAACGCTGTTGGGCTTGATAACGTGGGGCGCATCCTCTCATTATTGTAGCTCCTCTCGGTGGTAATGGGTCGCTGCTAACTTGCCGAGACGGAAAAAAAGACGAGAGGCGAGTGTCCAACGCATCCGTATTTGGAGCCACGGGGGTCGTTTGGAGCCCAGTCGTTGTAACATTTGCGCGTGTGCGGATGGTCTCTGCTGAAGCCAGTATGCTATTAATTAAGTCAGTTGCTTCGGTCAGACTAGTTTTTGGCTCCCGACGTGACATGGCAAATCCCCCGCTGTTACCTGTATTCTAAAGTCGCGCCACTTCACTAACCAAACAACTTCCGTTTCAACTGAAATCACTTCCGTTTCAACTGAAATTTCCTCTCACACATACAACTGGAAATCCTCTCATACGTGCCACTGAAATTTCCAGTTGTATATGTGAGAGGATTTCACATGTATGTATAAGAGGATTTCCAGTTGTATGTGTGAGAGGATTTCCAGTTGTATGTGTGAGAGGATTTCCAGTTGTATGTGTGAGAGGATTTCACATGTTTGTGTGAGAGGATTTCACAAGTGTATGTGAGTGAATAAATTTCCAGTTGCATGTATGAGAGCATTCCACATGTATGTGTATAAGCTTTCACTTGTATGTATGAGAGGTTTTCAGAATAATGTCCCCCACGGCACCTCATACGTTTGGGTCATAATTCAATGAATAAATGAGTCTATTATTATGAAATACAGGCGTTCGTTATTATGAAATACGTATCCATTATTATGAAATGTTTCCCATTATTATGATAATGGCTTTGTTTTTCATAAGAATGATTTGCGTGTCAATCACAGCAGACAGGGCGGAGCCACTTATGTGATTGGCTGCTCTTTCATTCAGGCATAAGCAACAGAACAGTGAATATCGATAGTGGGCGAGAGGTGCAATGTTTTAATTTTTAAATATTGTCTGCTAACATGGTCAAGGTTTCCTGTAGCTCAGTCCAAGCTGCCATAGCTACAATCGGACAAGGAGCGCACCTTGATGACGCCACGACCCGCTGCTAACGGGACCTCACGGTCAAAACTAGTCGATGCCAGAGCGTAGAATGGAGAAGAATCAGCCAATGAGCGTGCAGGTCAACCACTGGTCCCGCCCACTGGCAAAATGTCATTATTATGTAAAAACTCATTCTGAGATTTAAAAAAAAACATTCTGGAATAAACTATTATGCATTAAATTAAGATTAAATAATAATAAAAATATATTTCATAATTAAATTTTTTTCATAATAATGGGAAACATTTCATAATAATGGATAAGTATTTCATAACAATAAATGCCTGTATTTCATAATAAAAGACTCATTTATTCATTGAATTATGACCCAAACGGGGCTCCATACACGAGGAGCCGAGCGCAGGGACACACGGCGGGTTAGCGAGTGTGTGTTAGCGAGTGTGTGTTAGCAGTGCTGCAGCCCCCCTGGGGAGGAATGCTTCACCAGCTGTGTTCTGACACACAGGAACACTGAGGGCCCCGGGACAACACACACACAACGCTCAGATCGCATGTGTGCGCTCAACCGTCTCCACATGAGAAACAAACAAACTAATGGATATACATACAAACACGGCGCCGACGCAGGCGGGACCAACGTGAGCTGATGTTCACGGATATTTCTGTCCCGCGTGTAGAAACATTCACGTCCAGAGCAGCGCTGTGATTGGCTCTTTAATCAAATGTCTCTGCCCTGTCAGGAGGGTTTCTATGACGACGCAAACACGACTTTTTCTCAACATGCTTCTGAGGGGTATACTACGAAGCGAGATTAGAGGGTTAGCGAGGTATGTTGAGTCTAAAACCAGGATTTCCGGTACCACGAAGGTGGCTCTCTTTCAACCTGGCTAGATCACCATGGTAACTTACTCTGCAATCTTAACCTGGTCCGGAGCAGGTTATGTGCAGAGTTTAGGCTCAAATCGGCTCTAAAAAGCGCCGCCCTTTCACTTTCACCCAATCCCGTTGACCTGAGCGCCAGGATTGTGCAATGGAGGGAGAATATTCAGACCGGACTGATCCGCTGGCTTCCCATGACCATATTCTCTATGAACGCTATAGATTTCCAGCTGAGGGAATACGTTACATTTGTAATCTGCTAGAGCCAGATATTGGCAGCGCCACCAAACGCAGCCGTGCGCTCACAGTAGCGCAAACGGTGTGCGTTTCTTTGCCGCGGGAACCTACATGCATTTAGTTGGTGATGCAGAAAATCTGAGCCAGAATACTGGAATAAAGGTTGTACTTGCTCTTACTAAACTGCTGAATATGTTTGTAGTATTCCCTGGCCATCTGCCCACGCTTCAAATAAAAGAAGCGTCTTACTAAATCGCAGGTAACATAAATTAATAGTCCATTATATTGATAATCAGTGTGACGTGGAATTTCATGTGAAATGTTGTAATATAATTCATAGATTCCCCAGGGTGATAGGATACCTATTAAAGTGGCCGGTGAACGTATATTGGTATCACAGATAATATTAAATCTTAAATTAATTTCACATAGATTTAGCAAAAAACTAAAGTGATTTTTATTTATCATCCATAATGGGACAGTCAGACCTACATAATGTTTAAATCTGCTGCATTAAGTTTAAAGTTTAAGCGCTCTAAAAGAGGGAGGGAGATTAATTAAGGTGTATTAAGTGGTGAAATAAATATAATTTACTGTGGCAAGAGACACTACAGAGGGCCCAGGCGGGGTTTGATCCCCAGACTCCCGGGTGAAAGTCACGCATAATTACCAGTCAGCCAAAGTCATATCCCCTGAGCCATGTAGCCAGGACACGTGATCAATCGGAGGTCAGTGACAGGACCTCACACTGTCACATTACGAATTTACACGATCGGCAATTTTTTGCCAGCACTCCTCTCTGGCTTTATTCGCACCAACAGTATTGCTTTTGGCCGTAAAGATTTCTTTGAAATCCTCATAGCCCTGCATTATTAAAACCTGTTCCTCCTGACTGAAATATACGGACCGCCATCTATCCATTTTATCCGGAAGAGGCGTCAAATGACGCGTCAAACGCCCCCTTTCGTGTGAACGCGCACAGAGCAGAAAGCAGAAAGCCGCGGTTAACAAAGATAGTTGATAACCACCGTCGTGGTACCAGTTATCTCTGATCGCGAGTTTCAGGTTTGTTAAGCCAGCTCACCCAAAGAAAGCCTGGCTGTGTTGAACTTGCTTCGTAGTATACCCCTCTGGTGATGAGGATGAGAACCGTGAAACAGAAAAGGGGGGATGGAGAGGAGGTGTGTTTACTCATCTGTGGTTCAGACACTTGACCTGGTTTCTCAGAGCTGAACACACACACACACACACACACACACACACACACACACACACACACACACACACTGAGAAGGTTTCAGCTCCTAACCCTAACCCAGCAGTGAATCAGCCTCCACTGATGTTCACAGCAGGAACAAACACCTTTACAGGTGTGTTTCTGGACTTCTGGGTAGTTCTTCAGGGCCGGATCTCCGTGACAAGCAACGGCCGCTAAAGGCGGCGCACCACCGCCACCAGGTGGTTTGGAAAGGTCGTTCACGCGCAACCAGCTCTGTCGCCACGGAGACGCGACAGCTGGAAGGACCGAGGAGGAGGTCGGTCCTGTTAACCTTCCAGCCTTCTAACGTTACCCAGAACCCCCACAGACAGATGTCTCCTCCTCCACATCTGTACAGGTGACACCAGGAAACACAGGTATAAAACCACTCATTCATAAATAACTGGGAGAGTTTTGATTGACAGCTGGCTGTTTTCACTGACTTCACTTCTGAACTGAATAAAGACTCAACAGCAGATAATCAGTTTTGTTTTAAAGCTGATATGACTAGTTATGCTGTGGAAGGTTCTAAGAGACCACTGCCACAGGTTCTGGCTGGTCTGGAAGATCTAGGTCGGTCTGGAAGGGTCTGGTCTGGAAGGTTCTGGTTGTTCTGGAAGGATCTGGGTCGATCTGGAAGGTTCTGGTTGGTTTGGAAGGATCTGGGTCGATCTGGAAGGGTCTGGTTAGTCTGGAAGGTTCTGGTTGGTCTGGAGGGTTCTGGTTAGTCTGGAAGGATCTGGGTCGATCTGGAAGGGTCTGGTTGGTCTGGAAGGATCTGGGTCGATCTGGAAGGTTCTGGTTGGTCTGGAAGGATCTGGGTCGATCTGGAAGGGTCTGGTCTGGAAGGTTCTGGTTGGTCTGTGTGGTCTGGAAGGTTCTGGTTGGTCTGGAAGGGTCTGAAAGGTTCTGGAAGGTTCTGGAAGTGAAGCAAAGCAGCCTGACGCGGATATCTTCACTCCTGGCTGAGGAGTCGGGGGGTGGGGGGGTGGGGGGGTGGGGGGGGGGGGTGGAGGAGGATGGCAGAGGAGAAAGGTGAGTCCAGGGAAGAACCGAGGATGAGGGGACGTTAAATTACTCTGAATAAAAGGAGGGATGAATAAAAGGAGCGATGAATAAAAGGAGGGATGAATGAAAGGAGGGATGAATGAAAGGAGGGATGGATAAAAGGAGGGATGAATGAAAGGAGGGATGAATAAAAGGAGGGATGAATAAAAGGAGGGATGAATAAAAGGAGGGATGAATAAAAGGAGGGATGGTGACTGAGTGTTTTGAGGTGGGTGAAGAGGAAACAACAGAACAGCAGGAAAGAAAAGCTGATGTCTTTACTTTGTAAAAGCTTGAAAACTGATCCAGTTGTCCAGAGGACAATTTGATCCTGGAGGACCGTCTGACTGAACACACACACACATGCATGCACACCCACACACACACACACAGACAGCAGTACTGTAGCATCATCATCAGATCCAGTTTCAGCAGAGCAGCAACAACAAGGCTGCTGAACAGCATCAATGCAACACATGGAAACACAAACCAGCTCAGCCGCTGGAACGATGACTCAGATCAGACGACAGCGATGCTAAAATCAGACGTTACTGCTGGACGACCTGAATGACTAGAGCAGGGACGAAGCTCTGCAGGAGCTCCTCTACCTCATTAACTCAGAGAGAACTAAATACTGTCATCAAGCTGTAACGAGCTGCTGTCGCTACATCAGGGGACTACATCTGGGGACATCTGGGGACTACATCTGGTGACTACATCTGGATGACTACATCTGGCTGACTACATCTGGGGAAAACATCAGGCTGATTACATCTGGGGACCACATCTGTCTGACTACATCTGGGGACCACATCTAGGGACTACATCTGGGGACCACATCTGGATGACTACATCTGGCTGACTACATCTGGGGACTACATCTGGCTGATGACATCTGGATGACTACATCTGGCTGACGACATCTGGCTGACTACATCTGGCTGACTACATCTGGCTGACGACATCTGGCTGACGACATCTGGGGACTACATCTGGCTGACTACATCTGGGGACTATATCTGGCTGACTACATCTGGGGACTACATCTGGCGACTACATCTGGCTGACTACATCTGGGGACTACATCTGGCTGACTACATCTGGCGACTACATCTGGGGACTACATCTGGCTGACTGCATCTGGCTGGAGTTAGGGTTAGAGGCTACAGTTTCTGCAGTTCCTCTACTGACCACAAGAGGCTGCAGTTCCTCTACTGACCACTAGCGGCTGCAGTTCCTCTACTGACCAATAGAGGCTGCAGTTCCTCTACTGACCACTAGCGGCTGCAGTTCCTCTACTGACCACTAGAGGCTGCAGTTCCTCTACTGACCACTAGCGGCTGCAGTTCCTCTACTGACCAGCAGGATGTGTATGTCAGGACCACCATCGTAGACTGGAAACAAGAACAAAGAAGCCCCGACCCACTGACGGTAACCATGGTGATGATGATGCAGCCCAGCATCAGAGCTCCACGACTAGATGGTTTACAGAAGCAGCTCAACAATTTTTCCAGACTTTTTTTGAGCAACTGTCATATTTAGCCGCTCCCTCCGCGCACATATAGACTCCATACCATCATCTACTCGTGTAAGTGTGTGTGCACTGCAGCGTACACGTTTCCTCATCTCTTAAGCCTGGAGTCATAAGCTAATGGCGCCTGAGCGTATGTGTGTTGGAGCAGCAGTTGCTCTACAGCGAGGTATTAGACTTGCAAAGGGAGGTCAACAGGGGCGTGTGTGCATGTGTCCGTGTACATGTGTGTATGTGTGTGTGTGTGTGTGTGTGGGGGGGGGGAGACTGCCATCTATGTGGCTCATGCTTCATTTAAAAGGCGGAAATCATTAGATTATGTTTTAGGAACAGCTCTGCTTTCACAGCACCAAAACAAACACACAACCCGAAGCTTTATTAAACATTCATTTACAACACACACAAACACAGCGCCACAAACGCAGCGCCACACGCACAAACACAGCGCTGCTCCAGCAGGGAGACGTCTCACCGCCTCAGACTGATTCAAGCGCTCGTTGGTAAATAAAGAGGTCAGTATGTTCAACGCAACGATAACTGATGGCAATAATCGTAGGAGGAGTTGGTGCTTTTACTCAAGACGTTGATAAAAACACAACGCAATGATTAACACTAGCGGTGCACGATAACTATCGGGCAGATAACAGGAAATTATGACGTCATCCCGATAAGTCCGATATCACGACGAATAGCCCCGATAACATATATATTTTTCTCAACACAACAGTGCCATGCTCCCTCTGAGCCTTGAATGACCGGCAGTGAATGTTATGTTCGAGTGACGTTGGCATAATCAGAAAAATGATTACTCAATAAGGAAAATCAAGAATACCCCCTCATGCCAGAAAACAACTCGTTAACTCGGTCATAATTTTAGTAGTTGCTGACTTTAATTGATATTCGCAGTATTTTGCCTCATGTTACACATAAAAAAGAAAAAAATAGAAAAGGATGAAAGAACGACTAGCAAACGAGGGAACGTGGGAATTTATGTTACACCTTGAATGCAGCCTGCAGCACAGCGCTGATCACAACAAACATGGTGGCGTGGAACTACATTAAAGTTTCAGAAGAAGATAGTTTGGTGGTTATTTGTGACGAATCCTCCAAGTGAATTCTACGAGGAGGGAAGCACAAGCTTTAATACGTAAAACCTGATCAGCCACCTATAACATAACAATCGCTTCCATGGAGTTTTGAAATCGCGCTAACGTGAGCTAACGGAAGCTAATGCTAACGTGCGCAAGCCAGCAGCAGTCTCCCCTCTCCCTCATTCCTCTCATCTAAAGCTTCCATGAGATTAAAAAATAAAAACTACTGAACCTCATTTACTTTAATTAAAGGTATTAACTTAAATGGAACCACAAGCCAAAATCCTTTAAATGTTAATCTTTTTCAGTTAGTAATTCTGATGCATGTATTTCCATCAGTTCAAGGAGCCTTTATTTTTTATATCAGTCAGTAATGAACCTTATTTAAGTTGATGTGAGATATCAAATAGGTTTGTTTGATAACTTTACGAAAATGTTTGAGAGGCTTGCCACTAGTTTTTCATTGGAAAAAATAAATATCAGCTCATTTAAAGAGTCAAATCTTTTTTTGATTTTGTTCATAGTATTGATGTAATGATCTTAGGTATATGTGTGTTTTATCGGTTATCGGTATCGGTTTTAAAAAACAGTTATCGTGGAGCCTCATCGGCTCAGACTCCAGACCGCTGAAGTGTCTCCTCTCAGAGGTGCAAACATCTCAGCTTTTGTATCGCTGGTGTCAGAAACACCAACGTGTAAAGGTCAGTGCAGGTTTACACTGATGAGAAATCTCTTTTTCACGTCTCAGATGCTCCTCAGAAAGCAGGCGTCAACGCCGTCCGCTCTGCTCAGAGTCAGAGGAACCTGCTCCCACGATCTCTCAGCGAACATCAGGAACAGCTGAGCGGCGCGCTCATCATCTGTGGGTAGCCGGCTCGCCCATCATCTGAGGGCAGCCCAGTGCTCCCATCATCTGAGGGCAGCCCAGTGCTCCCATCATCTGAGGGCAGCCGGCGCTACCCTCATCTGAGGACAGCCCAGTGCTCCCATCCGGCGCTACCATCATCTGTGGGAAGCTGGCGCTACCATCATCTGAGGGCAGCCGGCGCGCCCATCATCTGAGGGCAGCCCAGTGCTCCCATCATCTGAGGGCAGCCCAGCGGTGATCGCATCCGGCAGAGCAGGCGGAGAGTCACTGCTGGCTGCACTGCTGGCTGCACAGCGGCGGTTAAGGCGTTAGTCATGAGCTAATGGGGGCAGAGTGTGTTCCCGTGCCAGCGCTCCCTCGGCGGCCTGAACATCGTGTACTAACGAAGCTTTGTGTGCGTCAGTTGATCTGGAACATGGTATTAGACATCCAGAGGGAGGTCAGCGGGTGCGTCTGTACTTGAATAACAGGAAAAACCTCATGTGTGCGCCTACATGGGCTGAATTCAATGCATCCTGCGCCATTTAGAAGGGAGGAGGACGAGCACCGGAGGCACCAGAGGCACTGGAGGCACCGGATGGTCCAAACACGACCACACGTGAAAGGAAATAAAAGACTGAAGACAGCAGGAGCTGCAGCTCATTTCAGGAAAAGATGGTTTGTTTATCTCAGTGATCATTGATCATGTGATCATTGATCATGTGATCATTTCACCACAGACGAGGAATTTCATTTGACTAGAAGCCAAGACTGATGCTGGAATTAATTACGAACTACAGGACCAGGACTGATGGGAACAGATCAATCTGGAGAACTTTACTCACTCCAGGAAGATTGTAGAGAGAAGTAAACGTACAGAAACTAAAAATGTATTGAAACAGCTAAAATAAATGACTCAGTCGATGGGTTGGGACTGAGACTGGACTGAGACTGGACTGGGCTTCGGTTTCATCGTACAAACACCAGAGCGGGTCAGGAACCCTGATCTGGTCTGGAGTCGTTTCCTCAACAGGGAAAAACGCCCCTGTCACCTTCTCTGGCCACTAGGACCACCAAGACCACCAGGACCACCAGAAACTCACAACTGGAGCACTTCTGAAGAGCTTCTGACGGCAGGATTTACAGCCGGTAGATTTACAGCCAACTAGAGGCTGCAGTTCCTCTACCGACCGCTAGAGACCGCGGTTCCTCTACCGACCACTAGAGGCCGCGGTTCCTCTACCGACCACTAGAGGCCGCGGTTCCTCTACCGACCACTAGGTTCTGGCTCTAACAGCGAGTCAGTGTCATGTTAAAATCTCCAAGTTTACAGCAGAAATAAACACTTCCATCCTGGTAGAAAAACCAGCTGCTGTGATGATGTGGGCTGGTGTTGAATGATGGCATCAGAATTTACTGGCAGTAAACAGTGAAAATGAAGCTCTCTGTTTGTAGTTTTTATGGGCTGAAAATGCTTGAAAAGAGAAGAATGTGGTTCTGGACATGGTTGCATTAACTAATGCGTAGTTAACAGTTTCACTTTAATGGGGGAAACCAGAGTACCGTACTGTACCGGACCACTGTAGCTGCTGTATCTGGGTCAGAACACTGACCTGTCCAGAGGACCCTGGTGGTGTTTCTACTAAAACCGGGTACAGGTGTACAGGTGTACTGGACACCACGGCAGCTGGATGATGCTCCTCAGAATGAAGCTGAAGCTGATATTTTAACATTTAAAAAACTCCTTTAACACCATTAACTGAAATGTTTAATTGTAAAAGGTTCGTGGATATTTTGATTTTTTATAAGAATCCAGAGGGACAACTGGTGGAGGACAATCATCCTCTCTGCAGAGCACTTGTTTACATTTTATTGTAATTTGTAGATGCAACTTGAAGGAGCTAAGGCTAATGCTTCAAGCTACTGAGATGTTTGACCAAGAGTAACCTGGTTGACGCGCTTCGCTAACTCACATTTCGTAAACGTTACCATTGTGTGTTGATCGAAAAATGACCAGAACGATGTTCTTCTGATGCAGTTAAAATATTAATTTATTCCATTAACTGATCTGACAACCATAACGCCGGCAGTTGGCACCACAGCGGTCAAAAACCTTTTGCCCTTCCGGGTCAAACACCTAACCAATAACAGGCAGCTACCTTTATACCTGACCCTTAGGTAACAACACAGCGACACCCACAGACACACAGAGTGAACTACAATTCAGAACAACATATTTGGCTCCTTTACAACTGTTTCTATATTTGCACATTTATACGTATTTAAGGTTCAGCTTAAAGTCTAGTTTATTTCATTTGGACTTCACTATAATTTCTGTTCCTGATAATTGTTCACATATTTTGACCCACTATGGTTGTAAAAGTGTTTATTTAAATTTGCACCAGACAAATAAGCTTTGTTCCTGTTATTTATTTTATTCATTTAAAATAAAACCTCTTTCTGTGGCAGTTGTTTGCCCTTTTAACGTGAAAGTTTCATTTTGATAACATTTTGGCTTCTGATGTTTTAGTGATAAGAAAATCACAAGGTTTTGTGAAATTATTTAAATGTATGTGTTTTTTTGATATTTGTACAGCAATTAAGAATATCACGATAATATCGTAAACCGTGATAATTTGTTCACTATAATCGAGATATCACATTTTGCATATGGTTACATCCCTAGTGTGGAGTCAGTCCTCAGCACCAGAACCAGAACATCAGAACATCACATTGTCTTGCTGAGACTTCTGACGTCCCAGCATCCCCGTCTCTGATGTGATGTCACGGACGCCGAGTCACCGCAGACCGTATCTGGAAACGCTTCCCATCGAAGGCGCAGGAAGCAGTAAAGTGTTCAGGAGTGAAACACGAACAACTGAACCAGCAAGGACAACATCACAACAACGGCGTGTGTGTCACAACAGGCTAACGAGGTGGAAGACAAACACTGGCTGCCGCCACCGCCGCCAACAGCCACCGACATGGACAGACTTCATTAGCCCCGGCACGAGTGGGCCAACCAACACGAACACGGACTGATGAACTGACTGTCAGCGTGGGACTGACAGCTGGGCACAGATGAAAATAACGAGTGTGAGTGTGTTTCAGCGGCAGCAGAGCAGACGGCGCCCAGTCAGCCTCCATCACCGCGCTGTCAGCTGAAACGACCACCTCACCACGCTGTCAGCTGGAACCGCCACCTCACCACGCTTCCTCTCTGTCCAGCATTAAATCAGACCAAACTTGTCCCGCTTCGGCTCAGTGAGGATCACCAGCATTAACTCAGACAAGTTTCCCTCCACTGAGGTTACGACGCCCAGATGATGATGTCACAGCTCTGGAAGCTTCTGATAGGTTAACTGGAGCCTCACCTGTGGAGGTGTTTGAAGGCTCACCTCCAACAGGTTCAGCTTCCTTCACCTGTACCTGCAGGTGAATCAGTCCTGCAGTACGAGAAGAAGGTGTCTGATGGTCACACTAGAAGATACCAGCGATGTAACCATATGCAAAATGTGATATCTGGATTATAGTGACCAAATTATCACAGTTTACGATATTATCGTGATATTCTTAATTGCTGTACAAATGTCTAAAAAACACATACATTTAAATAATTTCACAAAATCTTGTGATTTTCTTGTCAGACTAAAACATCAGAAGCCAAAATAATATCAAAATGAAACTTTCACATTAAACGGAGAAACAACTGGCACAGAAAGAGGTTTTATTTTAAATGAACAAAATAAATAACAGGAACCAAGTTTATTTGTCTGGTGCAAATTTAAATAAACATTTTAACAACCATAGTAGGTCAAAATATGCAAACAATTATCAGGAACAACAATTATAGTGAAGTTCAAATGAAATAAACTAGACTTTAAGCTGAACCTTAAATACGTATAAATGTGCAAATATAGAAACAGTTGTAAAGGAGCCAAATATGTTGTTCTGAATTGTAGTTCACTCTGTGTGTCTGTGGGTGTCGCTGTGTTGTTACCTGAGGGTCAGGTATAAAGGTAGCTGCCTGTTATTGGTTAGGTGTTTGACCCAGAAGGGCTAAAGGTTTTTGACCGCTGTGGCGCTAACTGCCGGCGTTATGGTTGTCAGATCAGTTAATGGAATAAATTAATATTTTAACTGCACCAGAAGAACATCGTTCTGGTCATTTTTTGATCAACACGCAACAGTAACGTTTATGAAATGTGAGTTAGCGAAGCGCGTCAATCAGGTTACTGTTGGTCAAACATCTCAGTAGCTTGAAGCATTAGCCTTAGCTCCTTCAAGTTGCTTGTATAAATTACAATAAAAATGTCAACAAGTGCTCTGCAGACAGGGTAACTGTCCTCCACCAGTTGTCCCTCTGTATTCTTATGAAAAACAAAATGTCCAGACCTCGGATTTCGTCATTTTAGTGGGTTGGTAAATGTCCTGCGTGCTATCACCACTTTCCTCCATGCTAACGTTACGATGCCGATGTTACAAGCTACATATTCACGTGAGTCGCTCAGACTTGAATGAGGCTGATATTACACATCCTGGTAATCGACCGCGATAATAACGTAAAATTCACCGCCGTGCCTGTCAGTGGGTCTGAGCTGGTCCTGCTGGTTTCCTCCAAACATGGTTCTGGAGTTACAGACCAGCCTGGTTAGATTTTGTTTGTAGACTTTTTTGCTTTTCATTTTTTTTATAAAAACAGGATGACATTAATGCCCTGACAGGATGACATTAATGCCCTGGCAGTGGCAATAAGCTTTATTTTATTTTATATTTTTTAAGATGAGATTTACACTAAATATGTGTTACTGACAAGTGCTGATGTTAAAAGTGTTTGAACTACAAATGTTATTGCTTTAGTTCATATGGCAGCAAAACATTTAAATAAAAGTGCATTTTACACTACTTTTGAATTCATTATTTGATTCTGCGTATACAATGCGATTAATTGTGATTAATCAGGGAAATCATGCGATTAATCGCGTTTAAAATGATTTAATCATTGCCCAGCCCTAGTTTGTACACAGAAAACAAAGAGCAGGTACTAACTTTTAGACATAACAGATATTTGTTGGGCCGCCCGGTGGTGCAGTGGTTCAGGCAGGCGGTCGCAGGTTCGATTCCCGGCCAGTCCGACCCTTTGCTGCATGTCCTACCTGTTTCACTGTTAATAAAGGCCACTAGTGCCAAAAACTCTAAAAATAAATTACTACATATCAGATACTTGTTGAGCGTAACATCTGGATGTTTAAACCTTCGGTAAAACTCTGAGCAGCAGAGATTCCTGGAGGTCTCCAGCTCAAACGTTTGATGGAGCAGAGGGTCATGGTGTCATTTAAACACACACTGCTGTCTAGTAAAAATAAACAGGATTACAGATGACATTATATAATAGCTGGAGTCCAAAGTTGTCATTTTGTCCCAGATGTGGCTTCAGCATCACCTCACGGTTTAAACAGACTTCCATGTCAGACACCAACTCAGCGGTGGACGGATGAGGATTAACGGCGGGAACTGACATGGACGTTTAAGAGAAACTCTGCCCGTTCTGGTATTAACTCTGGTCGGGTCAGAGAAGAACCCTTCAAACCGACTCTCCACAGCACGTTTGGGTGGCGTCGGGCTTCATCCGGTCCTCTACCTGGAGGTCGGAGGTCATACCTGAGGAGCGATCTGGCAGAGCTGAGGGGGGGGCTGCTGTCTGCTCTGCTCCCACTCATCAGGGTTCGAGTATCGACAGCGGCGTCGCCTTCTCCCGGTTGTTCAATACCTCGGTTCTCCACTTCCTGTCTTTGCGACACCCGACGCCACCTCTGAGCGTGTGCGTGCACCTGTGTGTCTGTCTGCGTGGATAAGGTTGCACGCCGGCCCTTTAATGGCAGCGTTTTCCTGAGCGATGCGGTCCCAGAGAGGATCTCAGGTTCACGGCCCAAACAAGGCTCGCTGGCCATAAACACGCCGCCTCGGCGCACCTCTGTGGGCGGGGCTCTTTGTTCACCAGACCGTATGTACACAATATGTACATGTTTACACCAAAATACAGTTATGAAGCACACAAACAAGACAAACCGATCTGTCTGAGCCCCGACCTCAGTCGCTCCCAGGAAACAGCTGCGACTCCAGATGTTTGACAGATGTTCATGATGGACATTCAGACCTGGGAACACTCCGGTTCCCCTTGGTAACGCTCCGGTTCCTCCTGGTAATGCCCCGGTTCCTGCTGAGAACGCTCCGGTTCCTCCTGGGAACGCTCTGGGGAACGCTCCGGTTCCTCCTGGGAACGCTCCGGTTCCTGCTGGGAACGCTCCGGTTCCTCCTGGGAACGCTCCGGTTCCTCCTGGTAAAGCTCCGGTTCCTCCTGGTAACACTCCGGTTCCTGCTGGGAACGCTCCGGTTCCTCCTGGGAACGCTCCGGTTCCTCCTGCGAAGGCTCTGGGGAACGCTCAGGTTCCTGCTGGGAATGCTCCGGTTCCTCCTGGGAACGCTTCGGTTCCTGCTCCAGTTCCAGTACAGTCAACTGTGTCTGACTGGGATGTGGTGTTGGAGCATTTAAACAGCAACTCAGATTCACTTCTTCCTTTTACTACTGCCTAAGGAAAGGAAAGAAGGAAGTATGAACGGAAATGAAACGAAGGAGGTAGAATGGGAAAGGAATGAGGGAAAGAACAGTGGAAGGGAGGGAAAGAGGAAAGAAAAGAAGGAATGAGGGAAGGAGAGAAACAAAAAAGAGAGAAGGAAGGAGGAAATGAGGGAATGAAGGAACAACTGAACAAAAACAAAAAAGGAGGAAGGAATGAAGGAAAGGGGAGGGAGGAAGCAAGAGTGGGAGAAAGAAAAGAAAGAAGGAAGGGAAAAAGGGGGTGTGAGAAAGGGAGGAAAGGACAAAAAAGAAGGAAGTGAGGGAACAAAGAGGAGAGGAAAAAAAGAACAGAAGTAAGGAACTAAAACAAAGGGAGGAAGGAAGGGAGGAATACAGGTTATAGTGGAGGAAACGAGGAAGTGTGAGAAGGAATAAAGGATGGAATGAAGGGAACAAAGGAGGGAGAAAGGAAGGAATAAAGAATGGGAGAAAAAGGTGAGGCAGAGATGGAAGGATGGAACAAATGAAAGAACAAAGGAAGAAAGGAAGGGAGGGAAAACAGACAAGAGGAAGGAAAGAAAAGAAGAAAGAGTTGAAGGAAGGCATGAATGAAGGGTGGAACGCTGGGAGGGAGAAATGAATGAACAGCCCAATCAAGGAATGGGGGAAAGAAGATGGAGGGAAGGAAAAAAGGAAGCATGGGAGGAAGGAAGAAATGAACAAAAGAACAAACTGACTGAAAGAACAACTGAAAGACTGAACGAACACATAAGAGTGGTTTTAACTGGACTGGGTCTTCCTCCAGATCTCATCCTCCAGACATCATCTTCTCATCCTCCAGACCTCATCTTCTCGTCCTCCAGACTTCATCTTCTCGTCCTCCAGACCTCATTTTCTCATCCTCCAGACCTCATTTTCTCATCCTCCAGACCTCATCTTCTCGTCCTCCAGACCTCATCCTCCCGTCCTCCAGCTGTGCTCCAGCTGTGCTCTGCTGCTGACACTGGACCTCAGGGGGGCGGAGCCTCCACATGACAGATGTGTTTTCTGTGTTGTGGCGCCGGAGGGTAAAAGCAAAAGCTGTGAAGGACCGCCGTTCCTCAACATGCCCTTTAAAGTTCCACATTTCAACTGAGAGGACCCCCCCCCCCCCCCAGACCCGGATCAGCCCGGACCCCCGTGGAGACGTCTTTAACATGTGTTTACAGCGTGCGTTGGCCTCTGGAGACCCACGGCTGTCAGTCTGCGTTTACCGTGTGTGGACAGGTATCTCTGCCCGTTAGCGTCAGCAGCCTTCAGCGCCAGCGTCGCTGCGTGTTTATCTGTCCGGACGTCAGGTTGCATGTGTCCGTCTGCGCGTCGGCGCGTGTGTTCTGTGTGCAGGTGTGTGCGCTCACCCATGCTGTTGGTGGAGCTGCACCACATCAGCAGACAGCCGGTACACAGCAGGTTGAAGGCTCCGAACAGCAGGATCCTCCAGGACTGAAACCAGAAAAAACAGACAGAATATCAGTTCCAGCGCAGCGCAGGCAGCTAATGCTCCCCTTCAGATGCTAAAGCAGCTAACGCTCCCCTTCAGATACTAAAGCAGCTAACGTTCCCCTTCAGATATTAAAGCAGCTAACGCTCCCCTTCAACTGCTAAAGCAGCTAACGCTCCCCTTCAGATGCTAAAGCAGCTAACGCTCCCCTTCAGATGCTAAAGCAGCTAACGCTCCCCTTCAGATGCTAAAGCAGCTAACGCTCCCCTTCAGATGCTAAAGCAGCTAACGCTCCCCTTCAGATACTCAGGCAGCTAACGCTCCCCTTCAGATACTCAGGCAGCTAACGCTCCCTTCAGATACTAAAGCAGCTAACGCTCTCCTTCAGTTGCTAAAGCAGCTAACGCTCCCCTTCAGATGCTAAAGCAGCTAACGCTCCCCTTCAGATGCTAAAGCAGCTAACGCTCCCCTTCAGATACTCAAGGTAGCTAACGCTCCCCTTCAGATACTGAAGCAGCTAATGCTCCCCTTCAGATGCTAAAGCAGCTAACGCTCCCCTTCAGATGCTAAAGCAGCTAACGCTCCCCTTCAGATACTCAGGTAGCTAACGCTCCCCTTCAGATACTGAAGCAGCTAACGCTCCCCTTCAGATGCTAAAGCAGCTAACGCTCCGGTCTCGGCCGGAGCCGCCCGGTCCGGTGAGTTCCCCGCCCTGCGGTCTCGGCCGGAGCCGCCCTGTCCGGTGAGTTTCCCGCCCGGCGGTCTCGGCCGGAGCCGCCCGGTCCGGTGAGTTTCCCGCCCGGCGGTCTCGGCCGGAGCCGCCCGGTCCGGTGAGTTTCCCGCCCGGCGGTCTCGGCCAGAGCCGCCCGGTCCGGTGAGTTTCCCGCCTGGCGGTCGGTCCACTCTGCCGAGGGTTGAGGTGAATTCTCTGACCGTGCGAAGCCGAATGAGTCGGTTGGCTCTCTGAATCAGCCCGACCCAGAAACAGCCCTAACCCTGGGGAAGGTCACTTTGAAATCATGAGAGCAGGAAAACAGACTCAGAGCTAAAAAAAAAAAAAAAGAAAAAGAAAAAGAAAAAGAAAAAGAGCAGCTCTGCTCCATCTGAAGGTTCCATCTATTTTACTAAAGTCTGACCTCAAACTATAAAATATCCTCCAAATCAATGAAATATCTTTCAATGGCTCTCAGAGATTTAACATTTGAGGAAACACTTTCAGCAAACAATGACAAAAAAACATTAATATGATTGAAGAGACTGTATAGTTTTAATAAAGAAGCTTCAGGATGTCACGTCCCAAAAAGGGGAGTTGGTCAGTGAAAAGGAGGAGTAAGGAGTACCTGACAGTTTTTGAACGGCCAGAAATAATTCAACGCACACCTCCGTTTGGGGGTGTGGCCAACATGAAGTGACAAAACTGCGGCAATATTGTTGTCTTCTATCGCAACATTTTATAAAAGATAAAAAATATAAATATAGAATAAAATAATTTTAGATCAGCTCTGGAAATATTCATTTGACCTGGCGAAACATTCTTTCTTGATTGGGAGCAGCTTTGGAGACGTAACACAGAAAAACGGTACCTGAATATGCGACTGCTTGGTGCAGCGCCGCTCTAACAGACCGAGTTTTAAATGTTCTTTACTTCTCAACTTCCTGTTTGTAACTGTTAGGGTTAGTAGCTGGACTGAGTGAGCTACCAGCATCAGTGTTACCTTGGTAACATGGAGTCACTTCAGGCTGCGGTTTCCATGGAGACACAGATGCTGAGCTGTCCTGCTAAAGGCTTTAGGAGCCGTCAGGTGGACGAGGACGCTGAGGTCATTACATCCAGCCAGAAAGCCCTGGTTGGTCAGTGAAAGTCAGATTTGAACAGGTGCTGCGGTACAGGTGCTGCGGTACAGGTGCTCAGGTGCTCGGGTCAGGTGCTCGGGTCAGGTGCTGCGGTACAGGTGCTCGGGTCAGGTGCTGCGGTACAAGTGCTGTAGCTCAGGTGCTCGGGTCAGTAAGACACCCATGAAACTGCTCTTCAGGAACTGAGTGAAGGACTGAAGGAAATCAGCTTTGCTTCAGATATTTGGTCAGGAGACGTGACGACTGACTGTATTGGCTCTATAGAACAGGAAAACCAGTACTGGATCAGCCTCTGGTACTGGTTCTGACTGGACTGATGCCGTCTCTAACTGAACACAGCTGTAGTCTCAGTCAACACTCGTGCAGCTCTGCTGCACTTCTCTGCTTAAATCCAGAAGCAGTTGTGTTTCTACCAGGGCTGGGCAACGATTACAATTTTTAATCGCGATTTATCGCATTATTTCCCTGATTAATCACGATTAATCACATTGTACACAGAAAATCAAATAATGAATTCAAAAGTAGTGTAAAGGTCACTTTTATTTAAATGTTCTGCTGCCATATGAACTTAAGTGTCATAACATTTGTTGTTCAAACACTTTTAACATCAATACTTGTCAGTAACACATATTTAGTATAAATCTCATCTTTAAAAAATGTAAAATAAAATAAAGCTTATTGCCACTGCCAGGTTATTATTGTCATCCTGTTTTTATAAAAAATAAAAAAAGTCTACAAACATAATCCAACAAAATGATTGTGTCTCAGCACAATCAGAACATTAAAACAGGTAATTTTTGAGGTAACAGCAGAAACTTTTAACGGGGAGTTTAACTTGTCAGTTGTTACAAATAACCTTGTTTCTGTTGAATCCTCCGTCTGGGAGAACTTTAAAATGAAAATGTCCATGTTAAAGTTCAGTCACTTTATCAATCCGTGTATCATTCATTATTTCCATTTTCAATCGTCAATCAAAAATAAAAAAATTAAAAAGTGACATTTTATTACGTTTTTCGTTTTTTAATCTAACACAAAAAATGAAAAAAAATGCCTGCTTATTTTTTATATTTCAATTTTAGACTAGGATCAAAAATACGAAATTAAAAAACGGGCCACAGAACTGAATTAGTTTTATAACGGAGGACTGGACTTTCTGTTGTCATTACACATCTGTGCCACTAGTTGGAGCCGCACTGCAGTTACCAGCTAGAGAACAGCAGGACAGTGAACACATGGAGCAGATCTGATGGAACATGGAGGAATGACGCCAAAGTTTTGTTGCAGTCCAGAATTTTTATTTTCAGACAGAATTGTTAATATTGCTACCTGAGTTGCTATCTGAACTGTAAAGTTCCTGATTTTTACCCTTCTCCATGTCTGTTTTAGCTTTTCCACATGTTTACCTGGTTAAGCCAGTAACAGACTTTTCAAAATAAAAGCATGTGAGCAACATGCGTTAACGCGCGATAAAATAAATGTGGGCGTTAATAAATTAATGTGTTAACACGATAATAACGCGTTAACTTGCCCAGCCCTGTTTTCTACAACGGTGTCAGCAGGAGGTTTTAGTCTGGCAGCAGGAGGAGACTGTGGTTACGAGACACCAGTATTGACCACTGGAGGCTGCCTGGATGTGGACCCAAGTCCACCCTGATCGCCCTTCCAGGTTTTGTGTGACAGTCCATGAAGGTGACCCTCCTTCCCGCTCTGCTGCTGCTTCTGAGCCATCGTTACTCACCGACCCAGAGCTGAACACCTGCCGGGCAAACGCAGGACGGGTCACGCAGGCGTTTGGACAGATGACCGATGTTGTCGTCTTTTGGGGGGGGGGGGGGGGGGGGGGGGGGGGGGGGGGGGGGGTACAGACGTACGGGGACAGTTCTGAGTCCATTCAGTCCCGCTGTGTCTCTTTACACTGACGGGAAGATCAGCAGAAACCACCATCTGAGCAGAGAGTTGGTGTGTCAGAGGAGGCAGAGATGAGAGATGAAGAAGGGAATGTGTGTCAGTGTGTGTGTCAGTGTGTACATGTGTGTGTTAGTGTGTGTATGTGTGTGTGCGTCCCGGCCTGTCACCTTGTGTTGCAGTCATCTGCCGTTACAGCAGAGCCGAGTGCTGTGAAATCTACAATTACGGTGGTGTGCTGTGTTATGACAGCGCCGGGCGTCTGGTGACGGCGCTAACCAGCGACAGGGTGCGGTGTGTGCGTGCACGCATGCGTGCGTGCGTCTGTGTGTGCAAACATGGAGAAAGCGCTCGACCCAAAACATCCTCAACCCCCTTTAACGTGCACACAAACACACATGCGCACGCACGGGGCCCCCGGGGGGAGGAAGGGAGGAAGGGAGGTAGGGAGGGCGCTGCACGGCGGCGCTCTGCTGCCACCGTCTGTCAGTCAGCGGAGATGGCGGCTCGTCCGGTGCTGGACTGAGGGTTCATGGGAGTTTGTGTCCCGCCTTTTAATCAGTGCCATTATTAATTTTACTAAAATTAAACCACATGGGCAAAACTGAGCCCCCAAACTCAAAGAGCCCCAGGTTGTCGTCTGCCTTCAGCTCATTGAGGTTTTTTCACTGTTAAAGAGTGTGCTCATAACCTTAGAGGCTTGCCCAAATTTACGTTATCAAAAGTCAGAACTACCCGGAAAATGTTTTGTGTGTCGGTATGTGGAGCAAAATTATGGAACGACCTGGACGTCAAACTCAAGCAACGCCAAAATATCCATGAGTTTAAGTCACTTTTTGGACAGAGGCTCCGGGATCAGTACGGAGTAATTGGGACTCAACAGTAAAGTCATCTTAAATTCATGGCTCTGTATCACTATTGTTGGTGTGTTATCACGTATGTTTGTTTCCTTGGTTCTTTTCAATTGTAAATCAAATTGGCAGGAAGCCGCTATGTAATTTATGTTAACTTGGAAGAAAGGGGTGGGATTAAATAAGTTTTCTTCCTCCCACTCCTTTTTGAGCAGATACAATGACTTGTGTTGATTGTAATTTTAAATTATTGTCTTGTTTTTTGTTGGCATTTAAAATTATCTGCTCAAACAAATAAAAAACGAATGAATGAATGAAAGTTTCTGTACGTTGGCTTCAGCTCTCTGAAGGTCCACCAGAGGTCCACCAGATGTCCATCTTAGGTCCATCTGAGGTCTGGAGTGTGACATGTGTCACATGACCCAGTTTCATCAGATGGTAGAATAGAAAACAAGAGCATTAACACGATGTACATTTTTCTGACTGCTGGTCCACTCCTGGAAACACTGACATCTATAAAGTTCTTCTCACTGCAGAACCTTTAACTCTGAACTGTTTTTAAAAGGATTTAAATAGGGGTGTACGATAACTATCGGGCCGATAACAGGAAATTATGACGTCATTCCGATACCTCCGATATCACGACGAATAGCCCCGATAACATATATATTTCTCTCGCTCCCTCTGAGTCTTGAATGACCGACAGTGAATGTTATGTTCAAGTGACGTCGGCATAATCAGAAAAACAATTACTCAATCAGGAAAATCAAGAATACCCCCTCATGCCAGAAAACAACTCGTTAACTCGGTCATAATTTTGGTAGTTGCGGACTTTAATTGATATTCTCAGTATTCTCCCTCATGTTACACTTAAAAAAGAAAAAAATAGAAAAGGCTGAAAGAACGACTAGCAAACGAGGGAACGAAGGAATTTACGTTACACCTTGAATGCAGCCTGCAGCACAGCACTGATCACAACAAACATGGCAGCGTGGAACTTTGTTAAAGTTTCAGAAGAAGATAGTTTGGTGGTTATTTGTGACGAATCCTCCAAGTGAATTCTACGAGGAGGGAAGCACAAGCTTTAATACGTAAAACCTGATCAGCCACCTACAACATAACAATCACTTCCATGGAGTTTTGAAATCGCGCTAACGTGAGCTAACGGAAGCTAATGCTACCGTGTGCAAGCCGGCAGCATTCTCCCCTCCCCTCATTTCTCTCATCTAGCTTCCATGAGATTAAAAAACAAAAACTACTGAACATCTTTTACTTTAATTAAAGGTATTAATTTAAATGGAACCACATGCCAAAATCCTTTAAATGTTAATCTTTTTCAGTTAGTAATTCTGATGCATGTATCAGTTCAAGGAGCCTTTATTTTTTATATCAGTCAGTAATGAACCTTATTTAAGTTAATGTGAGATATCAAATAGGTTTGTTTGATAGCTTTATGAAAATGTTTGAGAGGCTTGTCAATAGTTTTTCATTGGAAAAAATAAATATCTGTTCATTTATAAAGTCCAAACTATTTTTGATTTTGTTCATAGTATTGAAGTAATGATCTTAGGTATATGTGTGTGTTATCGGTATCGTTATTGTGTATCCCTAGATTTAAAGTCTTTTCCATGTTGATCCGCAGCAGCAATTGTTTCTTCAACACCACCGCTGATGTCTTTTGCTCTTTTGCTCACGAGGATCCAGAAGGTTTCATCCTGAGTCGAGGCCGTCTGGTGGCTTCGTGGTCGTGTTGTCTCCTCCCATGTGGAAGGTCCCGGGTTCGGACGGGCAACTGGAAGAAGACTGGACCGGTCCCGCGGTCCGGTCCGGTGTGGCGACGCTGAACAAACGGAAGTTTCTCCACGTCGTGTGGAGGTATTCAAGAGAGAGACATCCAGACGACGGGGAACGTGAGCGAAGCTGTTGACATGAAAAGCGAGGTCTCTTTGCTCCGCTAAGGATGGCGTGTAATCCAATCCAGCGCTCTGGGGGGAAGCCAGACCCCCCAGTTTAATCCACTTTAACCAGTGTGTGGTCAAAGTGGATTATGGAACAACAACGCTGACAGATATGTCCCACGTTCATCCTGCTCTCTTCGACCTCAGCATCACCTCGGCATCATCTCCATTTATCTCATGTTTACTTGCTGTCTGCAGTAACAGGAACCGTAATCAAACACAAAGCTGAAGTCCATCCTGCAGGACGTTATCTGATTTAAGAGTTTATGTTTTCTGAAACCTTATAATGCAAACGAAAAAAACAAAAATCAATGGAGAGACAATAATAGAGCTTAGTCTCTGTGAGACGGGAATCAGCTCATCCAGGCTGGAAACACACTCTTTATTTCCTTTTCATTACTTTTTTCTTTGTATTTCACATGTTCCTGGGTCTTTTATAATAAACAATTATTTTCAGGATCTTTCTCTTGTTTCTGAGCATGAACACGTCTGTTTGATCATTTGAGCTAAAATTCTGTTTTTTTCACTTGTCTTAGACCCATGAACGTCTGTCAGATCTAAACTGGAAACCAGTAAAAACATCCTGCTGCATGCACAGACACTTTCACTAACTTTCACCGTTTATTTATTCTATTGTAGCTGGTGTTGTTTGCAGCGTAAATGAACATGTTACTAAATCACTAAAACGGTCCACATCCACTTCAGAGCTTCTGATCTCTTCAGCTCTTCAACAAAACCACAAACCAGGAGTCATGTGACTCTGATTCCAGACATGCCTGTATCCTCACTGGGAGACCTAAACCAGTTCAGCTGGACACCACTGAGACTAAAACCAGTTCAGCTGGACATCATTGAGACTAAAACTAGTTCAACTGGACATCATTGAGACTAAAACCAGTTCAACTGGACATCATTGAGATTAAAACCAGTTCAGCTGGACACCACTGAGACCAAAACCAGTTCAGCTGGAGACGATTGAGACTAGAACCAGTTCAGCTGGACACCACTAAGACTAAAACCATTTCAACTGGACATCACTGAGACCAAAACCAGTTCAGCTGGACATCACTGAGACCAAAACCAGTTCAGCTGGACATCATTGAGACCAAAACCAGTTCAACTGGACACCACTGAGACTAAAACCAGTTCAACTGAACTCATCTGTACTGGTTGGTAACTGGGGTTTAGAGTAGCTGTATCTGGATGGATCAATAACCTCAGTGGTTGATCAGAGAAACGTCAGTTTTTCAGTCTGGTTCCTGAGGAAGGTCATCTGGATCACCTGGTGGTTCCTCTGGGACACACTGGACACACTGGACACACTGGTGCTCAAACATCTGGAGACATCTCAGCTTCAGTATTTCAGCTCCCCAGTAGGTGGAGGAACTGGGCAGCTCCACCAGCTCCTGGAGGAACTGGGCAGCTCCACCAGCTCCTGGAGGAACTGGGCAGCTTCACCAGCTCCTGGAGGAACTGGGCAGCTCCACCAGCTCCTGGAGGAACTGGGCAGCTCTACCAGTCTGAGTCTGAGTCTGGAAGCGTTTTCCCGCCACTGAATGGAAGCAGGAAGAGTCTGAGGTGATGGTGGAGATGAAACAAACCCAGCAACGTCACAGACGTGAGACTCACCCGTCTGTCTGAGGACACCAGCCTGAACTCCTGCAGGAGCTTCCCAAACACAGATCTGTGCGACTTCCTGAAGGGATGGATGGTTCCCTGGGAAGAAAACACAGCGAGAACCATCAGACTGACTTCAGCAGAGGAAGAGATGCAGACACCTACAAACACCGTCATCCGGAACTACCTGGAACCATCTGGAAATATCTGGTACTATCTGGAACCATCTGGAGTTATCTGGAGCTGTCTGGAACTATCCGGAACCATCTGGAACCATCTGGAACTACCTGGAACCATATGGAACCATCTGAGACTGTCTGGAACTATCTGGAACCATCTGGAACCGTCTGGAACCATCTGGAACCGTCTGGAACTATCTGGAACTATCTGGAACCACCTGGAACCATCTGGAGCTGTCTGGAACCATCTGGAACTACCTGGAACTATCTGGAACCATCTGGAACCAGAGGAAACTCACCAGGACGTAGGTGTCGTGTTCATGCTTCTTCCTGTGCAGGTGGACGTCTGTGGAGGAAAAGTTACCACAGTCATCATGGAGGAGAAACACAAAAAGAAAAAAATAAAACAACCAAATAACTGGAAGTGATGCAGAAAGAAGATCTGGAGGCTTCTTCACAGCACAACTCATCAGTCAGTGACTCATCAATCAGTTTGCAGAGATCAGAGATGGGACCAGATCAGTCCAGTACTGGGATGGGAGGCTGATACTGGGGAGTTCACTGATCAGGTACTGGAATGACAAAACCGAGCCAAGGAAGGAGGGAAGGAGGCAAAAAAAAAAAAAAGGAAAAAAAACACCTGGTCTTATGTCGTTGAGACACTTCATCACCTTCACAGAGATCAGAGTATAAAGACACACAGGTGATCTGCCTCCACTGCAGCTGTGCATTCACCACCTGAAGATGCTTCTCCCTGTCCACTGTGGTCCAGTTTGTGGTCGACCCAGTCCCTGATCCTTCATTTAGACCACTCTGAATAAATGTTTCTACATGCTTGCTCCATCCATCTATGAATGAACTTCTGCCCACCTGAATTCAGGTTGTGGCCCATACCTTCCTCCATCTCTTCCTCCTCCTTCATGAACAGAAACTATGACAAAGATCAGCCATGACAGAGTCCCACCGTCTCTGGAAACAAATCCAACTGATTACTAGCAACGTGATCAGCTGTTCCCATGAGACAGATACAGCGGTGAGAGGCAGACCCAGGGGAGCCCTCAGCAGCTGGAGGCTCCTCCAGGTTGCTCAGCATGTCAGCAGAGAGGTGACTCCCCGAGGAGAGTGATGACGTCTGTGATGGAGGCGGTCCGCTGTCCTCCGTCTCCACCATCACTGTGGTCTCATACCAGCAGTAGTCTCCTGCAGCGTCTCTGGTCTGCTCGCCACCGTTTATATCACATGTTTTCAGATCAATGGTTCACACGACCAGACACCTGCACAGGTGAACTCCAGGAGGTGCTGAAGCTCCTCCCCCTGTCTGACTGGACGGGTGTCTCTTCCTTCAGGACCAACGGTGAGCAGCTGATTCACCATCAGCAGCAGTATGAACTTAAAACAGTGACATCAGAACAACAACGTGCAAAAATACAAAACTGGAAAAAAAAGGTTTGGAATTTCAGTGAAAAAAAATTATTATTTTTTTTTTTATTTTACAACAAAAAGCTCTCATTTTTTAAAGTGATTTTTATCCTTCCATCCATCAGCTCCCGCTTGGTCCAGATAAGTGATTTTAACGAAGTCATAATTTTACATCAAAAAAGATTTTTACAAAATCAGCATTTTAGAACAAAGAGCTGCAAAAAACAACATTTGAAAAATTGAGAATTTTACAGAAAAAATGTTACTTAAAAAATTAATATTAAGTTAAAAAGTTAGAAATAAATAACAGAAACAATTCTGTAGTGGCAATCTAGCAACCAAAACAAATGCCACTTTGAGGGAATTTGAAGACATTTTCAACTCGTACTGGTGCCAAAAGATGTTGTCCGACAGGGATCTGCGTTTTATTCTTTATTTTCATATGCAAAACTTAAAAAACACCTACAAAAACCGGGTGCTGAATGAAAGATTAAAAACGAGCTCGCCTATTATCAAAGACAAAAAATACAATTCATAGAGCAAAACCATGCAGACCCTCACACACACACTTTACGCACGGTTGAAAAACTGTGTGGCTTCCCAGATCCTAATTCCCCTGTGGCTGATCACCTGTGTCCCCTTACCTAACCTCTGATTGCTAATTACTTCCTATGCCCACAGGTGCGCAGGTGACGTAACATCAACCTCTACACAAAATTACCACACACTATACTCATATACACGCACACATACACACACACGCCGCACAATCTTAAATTGGCTACAACACACCGGCCCCTAATTGTTACTGTGTAATAACATAACAATTCAACATCATAGAAGTACTGGAGCCAATGACAAATCAATAGTACAAGTGTGTTTTCAGTCAGTAATGGTAACGTCAGGTATATGTTCCCATAGTCAGAGGTAACCCCAAGGTTGGGATATACTGTAAGCCTTTTACATCAGTCTCTAATCCACCTCCAGCAGAAGACAGATCTTTGTGACCGGTCGCTCCAGGATGTTGAACTTGGTCTGAACTTTAACAGACCGCACCAGTCCTTGTGCATCAGGAAAGGTCTGCACCACCTTCCCCAACAACCAGGACCCGCGAGGGGCAGTAGAGTCCACAACAAGAACAATGTCCCCTGCAACGAAGCTCCTCCTGTCCTTTGGCCACCGTTGTCGCTCCTGCAACAGTGGTAAGTACTCTCGAACCCATCTATGCCAGAAGAGATCTGCAAGGAATTGAACTTGCCTCCATCGTCGCCTGGTATACAAATCACTCTTCTCGAAAAGCCCAGGTGGTAGAGCGGGTCTACCTTTCAATAAGAGGATGTGATTAGGAGTCAAGGGTTCCAGATCATTGGGATCATCAGACAGTTTTGTAAGGGGACGGTCATTCAATATGGCTTCCACCTCACAGAAAAGAGTCTGCAGTCCTTCATCATTTATGTTTTGCTGATGAAGCACAGAGTTCAGCACCTTCCTAACCATGCGGATGATCCTTTCCCATGCTCCACCATGGTGAGATGCTGCTGGAGTGTTGAAGCTCCATTTCACTCCAGACTGAAGTAATGAGTCTTGAATTTTCTTGTGGTTTAGAGCAGATAGAGCTTCTCTCAGTTCACGTTCCGCTCCCACAAAGTTGGTTCCATTATCTGATCTGATGTGTGATACTTGGCCTCTTCTGGAAACGAACCTGCGCAGTGCATGGATGCAAGAACTGGTGTCTAATGAGTATGCCATTTCCAAGTGCACCGCCCTGCTGGCCATGCAGGTGAAGATAACCCCATAGCGTTTGATAAGGCTGCGGCCTGCCTTCACTTCAAAAGGGCCAAAGTAATCAACGCCCACATTTGTGAATGGTGGGAGGTCAAATTGAAGTCTTTCTTTAGGCAAATCTGCCATCTTTTGTTCACCCAGCTTTCCCCTGTGGCGTCTGCAAATGACACAGGAAGAAAGGATCTTTCTGGCAGCAGCATTTGCACTAGTGATCCAATACTGCTGACGAAGTCTGGAAAGCAGGTGATTTCGTCCACAATGTCCCAACTGTTCATGAATGTGGCGTAAAATGAGAGTGGAGATGTGCTGATCTTTAGCAAGAATGACTGGATGTTTTGTGCCCTCAGGCATTGCTGCTTTGCGAAGCCGTCCTCCCACTCTCAAGAGCCCCTTCTCCAGTACTGGGTCAAGTTTATAAATGTGACTGCTTTTCTTCACTCCAGATGTTCCAACTTTCAAAGCAGTTATTTCATCCCTGAACTTTTCCAGTTGACAGTACTGAATGATGGCACTTTCAGCTGTTTCAATATCTTCCAGTGACAAGGCTTGAACATCCAGTGTGGCTCTGAATCTTTGCATCTCCTTTTCCACTTTATTCTTTTGTTGAATTGTGTCAAGTCCACTGCTGGAAACAGAAGCTTGTGTTTCTTTTCTCTTCTTACTCAGCGTCTGCAACATCCTTTTCAGCTGGAGAAACCAAGCAACTGAGATCTTTAGCCTTTTCCATGAAGAGAAGTGGGCTATTAGCTGGGTTGTTGCGTTTGGTGCATCTTTGACGACTATAGTATTCACCGCAGCCTCTCCTTTGACCTCTGGGTCATCGCTGCTGATGGAAGCAGTCTCCACAATGTTAACAGGCCAGTCTCTTTCTGTCTTGAGAAGAAAGTCTGGGCCATGGATCCATCTGCTGCATGCGAGAAGGTACTCAGCTTTCACCCCGCGAGAGGCCTCATCAGCCGGGTTCTGTCTTGTGTCAACGTACCTCCATTGTGAGACAACAGTGGCTTCTCTAATAGTGGAGACCCTATTAGCCACAAAGGTGCGAAAGCGGTTTGTTTCATTTCTGACATACTTTAGCACAGTTGTGCTGTCTGTCCAGAAGATTGAACTTTCCAGCTCTAGTTGTAGCTCTGCCTTAAGCATCCTGTCAACCCTTACTGCAAGCACAGCAGCTGTCAGCTCCATCCTTGGGATTGTCACTTTCTTTACTGGAGCAACTCGTGCCTTTCCTAGAATGAAAGCCAGATGAATCTGGTTCTTGTCATTCTGCAGCCTCAGATATGAAACTGTGCCATAGCCATCCTCGCTAGCATCTGAGAAATGATGTAATTGGGCACTTATGAGCTGTCCGAAGTCTTTGGGTTTGATGCATCTTGGCACACTGAATTTGTTGAGCCTTTTTAGGTCTTCTAGCCACCCAACCCACTGCTGCTGGACGCTTTGAGGAATGTGATCATCCCAGCTGTAGCTCAACCTGCAGAGGTTTTGCAGCATCAACTTAGCAGGTAAGGTAAAGGGTGCCAGAAATCCAATGGGGTCATAAACTGAGCTTACAACAGACAAGATACCCCGTCTTGTGAGTGGTCTGTCTTGAACTGCCATCCTAAACATGAAGGTGTCAGTTTCTACACACCACTGCAGTCCCAGTGTTCTTTCGACAGGAAGATTGTCTGTGTCAAAATCCAAGTCTTTCACCTCCTTGGCTCTTTTTTCCACGTCAATGGACTCCAACACTAACCTGCTGTTACTCATCCATTTCACCAGCTGAAATCCTCCCAACTGACATACAGTGGTCAGGTCTTTCACCAAGGCTATGGCTTCTGCCTCTGATGGCAAGGACTTCAAGCAGTCATCCACATAAAAGTTGTGCTTGATGGTGTTAATCACATGTGCTGGGAATGCTGCTCTGTTGTCCTCAGCGGTTTTTCTTAAGGCGAAGCCGGCACAGCTGGGCGATGATGATATTGCACCAAACAGATGAACAGTCATTCTGTATTCAGTCAGATGTTGTGTCAGTTCACCATTTGGCCACCAGAGGAAACGAAGAAAGTCCACATCCTGTTTTGCCACTTTGACTTGGTGATACATTGCCTGTATATCCGCCATCACTGCTACAGATTCTTGACGAAACCTTGTGAGAACTCCAAGCAAAGAATTCGTCATGTCAGGGCCTTGGAGTAGCTGACTGTTAAGTGAGATTCCCTTGAAGCTTGCACTGCAGTCAAAAACCACTCTCAAAGTTCCCTTTTTAGGATGGTGAACGCCATGATGTGGAATGTACCAGACCTTTCCTGCCTTTCCTTCCAATTGGTGATCTGGCACCCTCTCTGCATAGCCTTTGCTTATGACGTCACCAAGGAAATGAATGTATTCTTCTTCACATGTAGCATTTTTCTCCAGTTTCCTTTTCAGGCAGAGGGCTCTTTGCTCAGCAACCTGGCGGTTGTTTGGCATGACAACATCATGTTCTCTGAATGGTAATCTCAAACAGTAATGTCCATTGTCAAGTTCTGCTGAGCTGTTCATGATTTCCATGAATTTAAGATCTTCTCTGGACATTTCTGACTTGTCCTCTGATGATTTCTCATTGAAGTCATGATTGTATTGCTTCATCAGCAGTTCCTCTATGTGAACAATGGATATACGATTAGCTGTAATGGTGGGACAGCTGCTCTCAATCTCATTGCCTCCTCTGAGTGGTCCATTGATAACCCAACCCAATAGGGTTTTGACGGCATAAGGTCCTTCACCATTGCTGTTTACCACTTGCCATGGTTCCATTACCTTTGGAACATTTGTCCCAATTAACAATTCCACATCAGCATCGATAACAGGAATCTCTACAGAGTTTAAGTGTGGCCAAGCACTTAACTCTTCCTGCCGTGGAATGTTATCACGGGTCACAGGCATCTTATACTGTGTGTACACATCAGGCAATTCAACGTAGTTGGTACTATTGAGTGCAGCTATCTCCAATTCTGAGATGACATGACTGTCGACAAACTTTTCTTGGTTCATTGTTCTCAGCAGGATTTTGGCATTCCTTCCTCTGACCTTTAGCTCCCTCATGAGTCGCTCAGAGCAGAAAGTGGCTGTGCTGCCAGGATCTAAGAATGCATAGGTGGTTAGTATTTTGCTGCCATTCTTAGCCTTGATGTGTACAGGCACGATTGCCAAGACACAATCCTGTGCTCCGGCCCCTATATGGCCACATGTCTTTGGAGAAACTGCATGACTCTTTACTGATGTTTCTTGCTGTATGTCCTCTAATTTGGTTTCTTTCTCCTTTGAATGGATGTGGAGGATGGTAGGATGCTTCAAATTACACAATTTACAAGACAGACGCCTTCGACAGTCTTTGCTCATGTGTCCAACAGCTAAACACCCAAAGCAAACACCTTTCTCTCTTAAGAAGTCAATTTTCTCTCGGTGCAACTTCTTTTTCAGTTTGGGACACGACTCCAATTTGTGACCCTCTTCACACAGCAAACAAAACACCTTTGTTGACTTATCAGGTAAGTTCTTCTCCTTTTGCATTTGAGTCACAGTTTCAGAATTGACAGCTGCCACAGTGGTAGCAAAACTGCTTCCTTTTCCCTTAACGTGAACCTGTGAGACCTTGTTTCCACTTTTATGCTTCGGTGGTGAGATAACTGTGTCCTGAATGTTTCCAAAAAGAGGATTAGAAGCAATAGATACTTGTCTCTCAATAAAGTTGACAATATCACTGAAACCTGCTTGACGATGCTTCTCCTGCAGCTCAAAAGCAATGTTTCTCCATCTTTCCCTCAGTTTATACGGTAATTTCAGGATTATAGCACGCATGTTTGATGGCATATTCATCTCTGACATGTAGCTTATATCCTCCATTGCATTACAGCAAACGCGTAGAAATAAAGCAAAAGCTTGCAAAGCCTTGACATCCTCTGATTTTATTGATGGCCATCCAAGAGCTTTCTCCATATATGCAGTGGCTATTTTTTGCTCATTTCCAAAGCGTTCTTGCAAAAGGGTCTTTGCTCTTTGGTATCCTCTGTCGGGTGGCATATGTTGACAGCTCTTGACCAGCTCCTTAGGTTCTCCTTTGGTGTACTGCTGCAAAAAGTATAAGCAATCTACGCTGCTAGCAGCCTTTCCTTCCACTCCATGCTCAAATGCTCTGATAAATGTGTTATACTCAAGAGGGTCTCCATCAAAGGTTGGTATCTCTCTTGGAGGTAAGGATAATGAAGACTGTTGCTGCACTAATAGAGCTGTTATGTCATTTTGCTTTTGCATGACTGTAAAGAGGTTACCTTGGTCCACATTACTTTGCATTAAGCCAACACACTGCATGGGTTCCTGTGTGAAATGCATGGTGGGCTTCTGTGTGCGATGCGTGGCATAATGAACTTCCTGAAATCCTTGAAGCATGCCTGGTTTGGGATTCAGAGCATGAGCCTTTGGTCCAACATGTTGTGAAAAGGTTTCCTTGGGGCGTGCACCCATTGCTATGACAGCTTTGTCACCACCTATAGGTGGATGATTGAACTGACAGTTTGAGTCTTTAGGCTGTGCCTCCATTAGCACTGCCGTGTTGCTGCCTCCTGTTGGTGGATGATTGAACTGATAGTTTGAGTCTTTAGGCTGTGCCTCCATTAGCACTGCCGTGTTGCTGCCTCCTGTTGGTGGATGATTGAACTGATAGTTTGAGTCTTTAGGCTGTGCCTCCATTAGCACTGCCGTGTTGCTGCCTCCTGTTGGTGGATGATTGAACTGATAGTTTGAGTCTTTAGGAACAAATTCCATAGCAGAGGGTCTGAGAGAAGATTTTCGTTTTGAACTTTGCAGATATGAATTCATTCCATCTGAATGTGCTCTGGAGCTCTGTACGTCAGAACCTCTGTATTTAAGAACAGTAACTTTTGCAGTCTGAGCAGCAATTTGGCTTTGCAATTCAAGCAGTTCCTTTTTCTGTCTGATTTGCTCCTCCTGAGCCTCCAACTCATGTTTCTCTTTGAGAGCAGCTGCCTTAGCAAAGAGAGCAGCCCTCTCGGCCTCAGCTTTTAAGCATGCAGAGGAGGTTGAAGACCTTGAGGACCTGTGGCTGGAGCGGCCAGCTGATGCGCCTGTTTTACCACAAACGTTAGAAATGCTGTCATTTGGTCCAATATCATCAATGACCTCATAGATTTTTGGTACAGCATTATCATTGACCACAGTTAAGTTTTGTACAGCATCATCACCTCCACCGTCATCATCATCATCATCACCACCATCACCATCACCTTGTTCCTTTTTATCAAGCAACCAATCTTCCATTTTTTTGTATTATTTCTTTATTGCTGTGCATTCGAGTTTCAACCCATTCATCTTGTTTTAACATTTCATCCTCAGGTAGGAATGATTTCAATGAATCATGCAACTCTTTGGTTTCCACACACAGTTTTAAAAACATTTCAGACTTAGTCTGCACCTCAGACACATTTTCCTTTGAAAGCATCAGTTGTTCAACTTCCTTTGCTAATTTGTGAAGTTTCTTTATCCTGGAATTCCTTTCGTTTTGGTACGATATTATCTTTGTTTCCAATGCTTTAAATGTGAGTTTGACAGGTCTTTTACCATGTTCATTTTCCGTTTCACTTTGATTGACAGTTGCACCCACGTCACTCATTTTGTTTTGATTTAGCAGGACAGCCGAAGATTTTATTTAGAATTGTAGCAGGATTTACCTGTATCCCTTTTGTGAGAAGGCCAATCTCTTCCACACAGCTTATAACAATTCAGATTTTGTCCTACCGTGACTCTTCGGCGCTGCTTTTGCCCAGGCTGTCACTCATCTTTGGCTCCACATAAGTGGAATCAGCTGGTCATGAATGGGGCTACGTGGAGCGCAGCGCTGTCCTTGGGTGAAGCGGATCAAAGGACTAATTGAAGCTGAGTTTTTCAACAGACTGTAGTGGCAATCTAGCAACCAAAACAAATGCCACTTTGAGGGAATTTGAAGACATTTTCAACTCGTACTGGTGCCAAAAGATGTTGTCCGACAGGGATCTGCGTTTTATTCTTTATTTTCATATGCAAAACTTAAAAAACACCTACAAAAACCGGGTGCTGAATGAAAGATTAAAAACGAGCTCGCCTATTATCAAAGACAAAAAATACAATTCATAGAGCAAAACCATGCGGACCCTCACACACACACTTTACGCACGGTTGAAAAACTGTGTGGCTTCCCAGATCCTAATTCCCCTGTGGCTGATCACCTGTGTCCCCTTACCTAACCTCTGATTGCTAATTACTTCCTATGCCCACAGGTGCGCAGGTGACGTAACATCAACCTCTACACAAAATTACCACACACTATACTCATATACACGCACACATACACACACACGCCGCACAATCTTAAATTGGCTACAACAAATTCTATATTTAATATCATATTATAATTAATAAGAAAACAGAGACAAAACAACAATTCTGGCCAGGCGCCCCGCCCGGCCTGAAATCTCGAGCGCCCGGGCTACAATGTCGGGAAAAAAAAAATGTCGGGCAAAAAAAAAAAAAATGCAATGCATGCAAGCGACACGGCAGCGCTTGAGAACTGATTAGCGCACATAGGTTTGTGTTATAAGGAATTAATGTTGATTTTCTAGTGCTGCGCTGTTTGCCTGCAGTGCATTCTGGGCCACCTCTCTCTCTCTCTTTCACACACACACACACAGAGTGATAACCTCTCTGTCGATCACTCACGTTTGACAGCTCACCTCTCGTCTCACTTTAATACAAGTTTTCCTCCGCTCGCTTTTATGTCGGTCTGTAATTATTTATAGTCAGTAGAGATTCTGGTAAACTTTATTCGTAATAGACCCGGTGCTTTTGTTTTGAGCAGACAGTGCGACTTCTCACTGCCGTTTTTTTTTTTTTTTTTTGGTTCGACAATTCATTAAAGTGACACACGCACACACTAATCAACATTATGTTTAACTTTGTCTATAAAAGAAAAAAAAGAACATTAGGTATTTAAACTAACTAACTAAATAAATAAAGACCAATGGGCGCACTGCCTGTCATCTGGACTCCAAGCTCACGTAGCTTCACTTGACAGCTGTCACTCTGAGGTGATTGATGACCAGTCCACCCAGTCAAAAAGGTAACGCCTACTATGTAATTTACTGGTATGCAATTGATCAGTAGTAGAGTAAATGAGACATAGTCTTTTAGTTAAGAAACTGAGGTAGCCTACACTTTATAGTGTTTTCCATCATCATGTTTGTGGGTTTGTTGTTAAGCAACTTCTTTCATATTTTAAGGGCAAAAATAATAATTGAACAATCTAATTAATTAAGTAATTTATCCTTTTTTTTTGGTTCTCGGCTACCGTTCTCGGCTTGAACCCCCCCCCCCCCCCCCCCCACCCCCCCCCCCCCCCCCCCCCCCCCCCCGGCCAAAGTTTCTTCCTGCAGGAAACCCTGTATTTAATATAATATTATAATTCTGTAAACACATAAATGACTCTATTATATCTCCTCTATCTTCTCCAGACCACCTGCCTCTCATCACCGTCCCAGCTCCTAATTCTAAACCTCCCTCCATCCTGGGGGGACCAACGGAGGACATTTCAGCTCACAGACCGGTGGGATGAAGGAGGTATAGAGGCGTTGACCCTGCTGTTGGAGGAGGCTTCTGCGTCACTGCAAATCCAGACTTTTGACCCGACTGGACTAATGAGCTCATCTCAGGTGGTCACTGTCCCTTTAAACTGATGAACACCAGTCATTTCCACAGTGAAGTAAAAGCTTGTAAGATGTGAAGCTGATAGAAGATAAACCAGTCATTCTCTGTTTTAGTTCAATTTTAGACACGTTTACAAGGTCAGAATGTTAAAACAGTAAAAAATAATAATAAGTTTGTGATTGTTAAATGTTCACATCAGACTACATCCTGTACGGCCACCAACTCGCCAAATGAAAAAGATCTCCATGTTCTCCTGATGACAACAGACCTGCAGCTCTGACATCCCTTTAACTTTTACTGGTCCACCTGAACAAGCAAACAAGCTCCTTCCAGGAAGACACCTTCAAACACTTGCTTCAACCAACCTGCAGCAGCTCTGTGAGGATCAGGATCTTCTAATCCAGAACCAGAGCCACTGAACAAACTGATGAAGAATCCTGGCTCGGTTCTGGAGGATACTTCATCAAGGACAACCCTGAACATCCTCTACTCAACACACTGGTTCAGCACCAGTGTCTCCAGTCAGAGGATCTTCAGACCTGCTGCAGGAGATCCTTCCTGAACACACCTGGAAGCTTCCTGAACACACCTGGAAGCTTCCTGAACACACCTGGAAGCTTCCTGAACACACCTGGAACCTTCCTGAACACAGCTGGAACCTTCCTGAACACACCTGGAACCTTCCAGAACACACCTGGATCCTTCCTGAACACAGCTGGATCCTTCCTGAACACACCTAGAACCTTCCTGAACACACCTGGATCCTACCTGAACACACCTGGAATCTTCCTGAACACACCTGGAATCTTCCTGAACACACCTGGAATCTTCCTGAACACACCTGGATCCTACCTGAACACACCTGGAATCTTCCTGAACACACCTGGAATCTTCCTGAACACACCTGGATCCTTCCTGAACACAGTTGGATCCTTCCTGAACACACCTGGAACCTTCCTGAGTACACCTGGATCCTACCTGAACACATCTGGAACCTTCCTGAACACGTGGAACCATCCTGAACACAGCTGGAAGCTTCTACAACCAATCACAGAAGAGACTTGGATCGTGACAGTTACTGCTACAGTTTAATTTACCTTCAGTGATCATGAAAGACTGAACCAGAACCTGAACCCACAACTGAACCCGAACCAGAACAACTCAACTAGACTGAACTACAACTGAACAAGAACCTGAAACCACAACTGAACCTGAACTACAACTGAACCCGAACCAGAACTCTCAACTGAACTGGACTGGACTCAGGCGACGTCAAAGTTGTTGTTCGGCTGAAAGTGGACCTCCAGCATCGGACCAGACTGACCCACAGACGGACTCAGTTAGAGCTGAAGTTGACGTTAATGTTGGATTAAAAACTCAGAAACGGCAGTTAGCCGGTTAGCATAACACACCTGGATCCTTGACGTTGATGACGTCAACAGACACCATGTCAGGCTTGTCCAGCGGAACCACCTTCCTCTCTGTCACGCCCGACGGAACCACGTCCGGCTTTGGGCCGAACTTTCTGGGGTAAAAGTCCCCGACATTATTGTAGGACAGAGTCGCAGACGTGGACATCAGCCCGTCCATCTTTAACTTCCCTCTACGCCGCACAGCGCATGCGCCATAGCGTCGATCTATAAATCAACAGGAACAGGAACAATCAGGGTAAAGAGACCATCACCAGGATATAGAGATCTACATCCTTTCAAGATGGAAGTACGGAAGCCCGCTCTGACCAGAAATGTTTGGGTCATAAACACAAATAGTTAAATTCGTAATTAAAGCGTAACGTTGGAGTTTTCTGTCATGAAAGTGACCAGAAACCAGTTATGTTTTAAGTTTTAAGAAGCAAGTATGTGACAGCTAAGGCTTATATATTCCTATTATTAATATAATATAATATAATATAATATAATATAATATAATATAATATAATATAATATAATAATAATAATTGAGTCTGAATGGGCCATGTTCCGCGCCTCCATTGCTGAAGCGGCTGACCGGAGCTGTGGCCGTAAGGTCGTCGGTGCCTGTCGTGGCGGCAATCCTCGAACTCGGTGGTGGACACCTCGGGTGAGAGAGGCCGTCAGACTGAAGAAGGAGTCCTACCGGGCTTGGTTAGCTTGTGGGACTCCGGAATTAGCAGACAGGTATCGGCAGGCCAAGCGGGCGGCGGCTTCGGTGGTCTCTGAGGCGAAAACTCGGGTGTGGGAGGAGTTCGGTGAGGCCATGGAAAAAGACTTTCGATCGGCTCCTCGGAGATTCTGGCAAACCGTCGGGCGGCTCAGGCGGGGAAAGCAGTGCTTCACCAACACTGTGTATGGTGGGGATGGGGTGCTGCTGACCTCGACCAGAGATGTCGTTCGGCGGTGGAAGGAATACTTCAAGGACCTTCTCAATCCCACCAACATGTCTTCCGTTAAGGATGCTGAGCCTGTGGTCTTGGGGGTGGACTCGTCCATTACTGGAGCTGAGGTCGCTGAGGTAGTTAAGAACCTGCACAGTGGCCGGGCTCCGGGGGTGGACGAGATCCGCCCTGATTTCCTAAAGGCTCTGGATGTTGTAGGATTGTCTTGGTTGACACGTCTCTGCAACATCGCATGGAAATCGGGGGCAGTACCTCTGGATTGGCAGACCAGGGTGGTGGTTCCCCTTTTTAAGAAGGGGGACCGGAGGGTGTGTTCCAATTACAGGGGAATCACACTCCTCAGCCTCCCTGGTAAGGTCTATGCAGGGGTGCTGGAGAAGAGAGTTCGATCGATTGTCGAATCCCGGATTCAGGAGGAACAATGCGGGTTCCGTCCTGGTCGTGGAACACTGGACCAGCTCTATACCCTCACTAGGGTCCTGGAGGGAACATGGGAATTTGCCCAACCAGTCCACATGTGTTTTGTGGACTTGGAGAAGGCATTTGACCGTGTCCCTCGGGGGGTCCTGTGGGGGGTACTCCAGGAGTCCCTGTACAGTCCCTGTACAAATGGAGTGGGAGCTTGGTCCGCATTGCCGGTTGTAAGTCGGATTCGTTTTCGGTGGGAGTTGGACTCCGCCAGGGCTGCCCTTTGTCACCGGTTCTGTTCATAACGTTTGTGGACAGAATTTCTAGGCGCAGCCATGGAGCGGAAGGGTTCCGGTTCGGTGGTGTCGGCATCTCGTCTCTGCTGTTTGCAGATGACGTGGTCCTGTTGGCGTCATCGAGTGGGGATCTGCAGCTCTCACTGGAGCGGTTCACAGCCGAGTGTGAAGCGGCAGGGATGAGAATCAGCACCTCCAAATCTGAGACCATGGTCCTCAGTCGGAAAAGGGGAATGCCACCTCCGGGTCGGGAGTGAGGTTCTGCCTCAAGTGGAGGAGTTTAAGTATCTCGGGGTCTTGTTCACGAGTGATGGGAGAAAGGAGCGGGAGATCGACAGACGGATTGGTGCGGCGTCTGCTGTGGTGCGGACTCTGTACCGGTCCGTTGTGGTGAAGAGAGAGCTGAGCCAAAAGGCAAGGCTCTCTGTTTACCGGTCGATCTTTGTTCCAACCCTCACCTATGGTCATGAACTGTGGGTAGTGACCGAAAGAATGAGATCGCGGATACAAGCGGCGGAAATGAGCTTTCTCCGTAGGGTGGCTGAAATCTCCCTTAGAGATAGGGTGAGAAGTTCGGTCATTCGGGAGGGACTCAGAGTAGAGCCGCTGCTTCTTCACATCGAGAGGAGCCAGTTGAGGTGGTTCGGGCATCTGGTTAGGATGCCCCCCGGACGCCTCCCTGTGGAGGTGTTTCGGGCATGTCCAACTGGGAGAAGACCACGGGGAAGACCCAGGACCCGCTGGAGAGATTATATCTCTCAGCTGGCCTGGGAGCGCCTCGGGATTCTCCCAGAGGAGCTGGTGGAAGCGGCCGAAGGGAGGGAGGTCTGGGCCTCTCAGCTGAAGCTGCTGCCCCTGCGACCCGATTCCGGACCAAGCGGGAGTTAATGGATGGATGGATGGATAATATAATCTATCCCAGCTCTCTTCAGGTCTAAAATCGGGGTCAAGAATTTCTGTTGTAAAAACGTGAATTTTGCAACTTTTTGTTATAAACACAATTTTTGACATAAAATCGAAAATATCACAAATTGTGACATTTATTTTATAAAACTTTGTTGGAAAATTTATGTACTATAATCATGACACTCTTTATTTACCAATCATAGAACTTTGTCATAAAACACCACTTGTAGTCCTAAAATCACAAAATTTACCAGTTTAAACTTTTGGACAGAAACTTGCAACTTTTGCAGAATAGCTTCTTTTTTCTTCTCATGAAATCAAGACTTGACACTAGTGATGGGTCCATGGCGCCTCATGGAACGTTTCGACACATTGCCAAACTGTTGGACAGCTGGACATTAAAAATCCCTACAGGCAACTAAGTTGCCAGACCCAACTGACACCAATATGACCAAGTATGCAATAATAAAATATAAGTCACTGCATTGTATATGGCATCATTGCATATCTGAATTTAAATTTAAAGTATCTTTGATATCTTTAGATACAGATACATGTATCATAACTTGAAAATCGAAGTGACCGTGTTTGTGAATGAAGATGCTTGTGGACTGAATTTCTTTTTTCATAAATTGTTATTCAAAAAAATAATTTTTTCCAAAGATTTGAACTTTAGTCTATTCCGCTTTTTGGACAACGGTTCTCCAGCCATGGAAAAGACCCTCTCACAAGGGACAGATGATGGTGTGCAAAGAAAATGCAGGGCAAGCTGGAGAGGTGCGGATTGCCGATTCTGACGACATGTGACAAAAGATTGGAGATTCTTTTGGCAGTGCATCCCGTCAACAGACGTGCTTCCTTATAAACACAGTTTGGCGCGTCACTGTCAGTTCGATACAGTACTTGTATCGGTCACGTGACTTTCTTAAGGCTAATCGCGTACCGACACGTACCGACACACATGCGCCGATGCATCGATGTTGGTGGACCCATCACTACTTGACACAAAACTGTTTCTGACGGTGAAGCAGCTGTTCAGCAGCTGTGCTCAGAGGGGGCGGAGCTTCTGAGTGTTTTTGCCACAGCGGTTTTATTTTACTTCAACAACATCCCCACCTTCAAGTGCAGAACGAGCCTCCTCTTGTTTTGTTTTCTTTTACTCGTTCCTGACTCATGGCACCATCTCCTCATCATCAACAACCTGTCGGTGCATCTGACTGCACAGGGCCGCCTCTAGCGGCGGGCGGAGGAACTGCGGCCTGTAGCAGCGGGCGGAGGAACTGCGGCCTGTAGCGGCGGGCGGAGGAACTGCAGTCCTCAAGTTCCACATGTTTTTGCAGTTAAAAAAAAAAAAAAAAAAACACGTCACAAAAACAGAGTCTTACCCGCAGTCGCTCTCATGACCACTGGAGGCTGTTTAAACTAGATGAGCAGTTGTAGTTGGGTTTTTTTCTGACATGTACATGATCCTTATTTCAAGTTTTCTTTGTTTTTTTAATTAAACGACGTGTCTACTATAACGAAGAGTTCATATTTATTTATCCACCAAACATACTCAGATGTTTTGTCCCCTGGTCCTCATGACCCGTCAGAACATTTTAATTACATCCACAGAACTGAGAAAACTCCTGCTGGTGTCAGTTTTCTCAGGAGTCTTTTTCATCTTGGTGCACGTTAGCGGCGGATCTGGGAGGCGGGAGTATCAGACAGGTCCTCTCTTAAAGCAAAACGTGCTGCCAGGGAAGTTAAACCAGAAAAACAAGCAAAACTAATAACTGGGGGAAAAGTACATGAGTAGAACAAATACTCAGCAGCAGAACATCCGAAACCTCAGAGGCAGGGAGGCAAACATCCCAGTACACGAAGAAACAGACCTTCAGACAGGAAGGTCCAAAACCAGGGACCAGAAAAGAAGGAGGACGACGAAAGACACCAAAATCAAACCCAGATTCCAACAACCTCCACTGATCCTAAAATGAGCAAACGGGCAGATTTAGTTCTGATGTCACCATCTGAGAAGAGAGCTGCTGGAGCTGAAACCAGGACCAGGGAGCTCTACCGGGACCGGGGTCTCCGGGCCACCAATCACAGGCCCCTGAACAAGCCTGCAGATCAAGACCCAGGTCCCAGCCGGACTGTGCCGGTCCTTGTTCCAGCTCCAGCGGTGCTCCGTTTGGGTCTGATCTTCTAGTGCACATGTGTCAAACACAAGGCCCGCGGGCCAAATGTGGCCCGCCACGTCATTTTATGTGGCCCTCGAGAGCTTGAGCACATATTAGACCAATATTTGTCATGTTTTGACGGTGTTAAGGGAGGACCCAGGAGCAGGAGTATAACACAAAAAAGGGGTTCATTAACAAACACACAAAAATCCAAGACATGAAAAATCCATAAACACAAAAAGACAAACTTAACTTATCTGGCATGAGAACGATGGGAGGGGAACGGGGAGGACAGCAAAACATGTGACATTTCACAAAGACAAAATGGACCCACAGAGGACAGGAGAAGACAAGACTTAAATACTCAGAGAAACAAACAAGAGGCAGGTGCAGGGAATCAAGGTAACAAGAGGAAGGAAGCAAAGCAGAAGAAAATGAAGACAAGACAAACCTTTCAAAGTAAAACAGGAACCACTGAACACAGGGAGAGACGCCAACTTGACACAGACAGACACACAGGGCTGCCATGGCGACCAGGCCATCACAATATTATAAGACTTAATATAAGCTTACACCACTTTAAAAGGCATATTGACAATAAACTACATCTCCCACAATGCATTTCATCATTACCAACAACAATAACGGTATCTCACTTTTAACCAGACATCAAGACAATTTTCAGAACAAACTAACTCCCAACTAACCCCAACATGTCCAAGAAAAGAGAAACTGATGCACAAGGAAGACAGTTTCATGAACGACGGGACCAATAGACTGGTCGGGGACTGGGAGCACCCCACCCTCCCAGTCCATGACCTGTCCAATAGACTGGTTGGGGACTGGAAGCGCCCCACCCTCTCAACATCTGCTGAAACCTGGAAACAATGATGCAATTATCTGATGAGGATTTCAACGTGTCAGACGAGCAGCAGATGGAGATAATGAGTAGAAACAGCGTCAGACAGAAACACGTGAACACCACGACTCTGGTCAGGGTTCACGTCGGTGTCGTCAGACTGCTGGTCCAGATGTGGCCTCCTGGTCTACGCTGCTGTGAGCCGTGACAGTTCTGGGCCTGTCAGCAGCATCTTCTGTTCATGGAACCAAACCCTGACTGATGTGGTGCAACAGGTCCGGGGCCCCACTCATCTGCATGGGACTGTAGAAAGACGGGTCTTCAGTCGCCATGGAGACAACAGCCCAGCTCCCAGACCGCCTTCTCAGGGTCCGGTCTTGGCTGCAGAGCTATGAGCTCGTCACTGGTTTCATTTAACTTGTTCACATCGTAGTGTGTGGAAACTGGGAGCTCATTAGTATGGAGCTGAGGCCCCTCCCCCACCAGGAGCTGAGCTGAGCGGGACAATGACATGTATAGAGAGAAGAGGAGAGAGCCCGGATGGACAGAAGAAAGAGGAGAAAAGAGGGAGAGAAAGATGGAACGATGAGCCATCTGAGGTCAGAGTCGGATGGATAAAAAGAACTGGACAAACTCCCTGTGACATCACTGATTCTGCAGCCTCTGATTGATCATCAATATGAAGTAGAGGTCTTCGGAACAACCCGACAACCTGAGGTCCCGACCCTACCCGAATCGGGTCTCGGGTCCATTCAAAAGACGTGACTCCGGGTTCGGGTCTGAATCGGTACAGTTAGTCTCGGGTCCAGTTGGTGCTCTCTGACAGGCTGGGTCCACATTTACTCCAGAGAGGTAAAGATATTGGCGGTGGCAGCCAATGTCAGGACTCGGGGCAGTTTAATTAATTATTCATTAACGTGGCGTGTTTGTCATGAAACAATCATGTTGCCATAGCGTGTTATTAGCGTGTTATTAGCGTGTTATTAGCGGTTTGCCCGGCAGCTGTAAAGCACAACGGATCGCCAACATGACAACGCTGGATGAGAGAACATATTTACGACACGTCCTGACTGGTGTAGGCTATTAGCGTTAGCAGTTGCTACCAATAGCATCTGTATCCACAAAGAAAATAACGATGTGGATTTATTGTTGTTTACATCACGTAGCCTATGTAGCAACTGAACCGGTAGAAGAAGACAACTTTAGGTAAGAAAATCAAGTTTTATTCAACGCTACACAACTTTAACACGAGCAACTATGGGCTGGATTGTCTCGGTTCTATTCGGATAAGTGCCGTGATTGAAAAACTAAAGACTCTGGTCGGGCCGGTTCCAGGTCCAAATATTTCGGGTCCGTTCAGGTTCGGACTCCGGGACTTATAATAATAGCTCGGGTCGGGGTCGGTTTTAGGTCGAATTTTTACGGGTCCATCCGGGTTCGGGTCCATGAAAGTGGACCTGTGAAGACCTCTAATATGAAGCTAAAGAGTCTCTTGTTGCAAATTTGGTCAAAGTTGAAACTTTGACAGCAAAAAACAGCAAAATTTGGGATTTTTACAAGAAAAAGTGTGCAGTTCTACAAAAAGTTGTGACCTGACTGCTGGAGCATCAAAGCTCGACAAGGACCCTGGATAGGAGCCTCGATAGGACCCTCGATAGGACCCTCGATAGGACCCTGGATAGGAGCCTTGATAGGACCTTTGATAGGACCCTGGATAGGAGCCTGGATAGGACCCTGGATAGGACCGTAGATAGGAGCCTTGATAGGACCCTGGATCGGAGCCTCGATAGGACCCTGGACTAGGACCCTGGATAGGAGCCTCGATAGGACCCTTGATAGGACCCTGGATAGGACCCTGGATAGGACCCTGGATAGGACCCTTGATAGGACTCTGGATAGGAGCCTGGATAGGACCGTAGATAGGAGCCTTGATAGGACCTTAGATAGGAGCCTCGATAGGACCCTGGTCTAGGACCCTGGATAGGAGCCTGGATAGGACCCTGGACCCAGCCAGCAATGACATGTGAGACCCAGATGGGTTATCTATGGGTTCCATGGGTACTGTGTGGGCATGGGCTTTGGCTGGATGAAATCAGTGGGTCCCATGTAAGTTTTGTAGTATGAGACCCACATAGGAAGCCCATATGAGTTGATTACATGGGCCCTATAAGGGACAGGCAAGGGTCCAGTGGGCATGGGTTTGAACTGGGAACATATAAATGGGTCCTATATGGCATATTTATGGGCCAAATGGGCATGGGTTTGAGCTGGGAACGCATATATGAGTCCTGTATAGAACTGTTATGGGCTAAATGGGCATGGGTTTGAACTGGGAACACATGTATGGGTCCTGTGTAGAAATGTTATGGGCTAAATGGGCATGGATTTTAACTGGGAATGCATATATGGGCCCTGCGTGGCATATTTATGGGCTAAATGGGTATGGGTTTGAACTGGGAACGCATATACGGGTCCTGTATAGAACTGTTATGGGCTAAATGGGCATGTATTTTAACTGGGAATGCATATATGGGCCCTGCGTGGCATATTTATGGGCTAAATGGGCATGGGTTTGAACTGGGAACGCATATATGAGTCCTGTATAGAACTGTCATGGGCTAAATGGGCATGGGTTTGAACTGGGAACACATGTATGGGTCCTGTATAGAACTGTTATGGGCTAAATGGGCATGGGTTTGAACTGGGAATGCATATATGGACCCTGCCTGGCATATTTATGGGCCAAGTTGGTGAGGGTTTGAAGTGGGAACATATGTATCGGTCCTGCATTACATAGACTACTTTTACACTGCAGGCCAAATTAGATTTTTTTCGAAATCCGATTTTTCCAGGGGACTGTGCGTGACTGTTTACTTTACAAGTAAAATGTGATATGTATTAGACTTGAGTATAAATGCAAAGTGACCCAAATGCGGCTCAAATGTATGGAGCGTTAGGAGTGCCACATTAATAAATAAATAAATAAATAAATAAATGTGGAAATATAAATGGAAATAAATAATTAAATAAATAAATGTGGAAATATAAAGAGAAATAAATAAATAAATAAATGTGGAAATATAAAGAGAAATAAATAAATAAATAAATAAATATATGTGGAAATATAAAGAGAAATAAATATATAAATAAATATATGTGGAAATATAAAAGGAAATAAATAAATAAATGTGGAAATATAAAGGGAAATAAATAAATAAATAAATGTGGAAATATAAAGAGAAATAAATAAATGAAAAGGAAAATCATCTTTAATTTTCGTATTGCATTTGCTTTTCCTTTTTGGCACTCCTGTGACACAAGGATAAAGCAATGACAAAACGCTTGGTGGACTGAGCTGTCAATCAAATGGCTCTGGGCGGGGCTTCCTGTCCAGGATGGATAGTCGTTCCTTGATCACTGGATTTCTGCCTGGCGGTATGGGCGCTAACTCATAGATATGTATGCTAGCGTTTAGCCTGACGTCACCAGCGCTGAGGAGGACGTGCAGACAACTCACGTAGTTTCACTGATAACGGTGGAAAGTAAATATGGAAAACGTGGAGGAGTTAAGGAGAGGTGTTCAACAAGAACTTTTAACAATTGCTCGGTATGTGGATGAAAATGTTCAGCCGGACTACATTCTGAGGATGGTAGAAGATGTCAGCGAAAGTCTTGGGCAAATATCTGCACTGACCGATACAGACATTGATCCTGTTGTGTGGCACAATCTTGAAGAGGTAGGTACTTTATTCACAGCCTAAAATTCTACCATGTCATGTTATCAGTAAGCTTTTTCGATTTATACACAAGTCTGTAGAAGACGGTTGTCAAGTTCACATGCTGTATATGATGAATACATAACGTGTAATATATATTCATCATATACTAGCCACAGCTGAAACTTGTGCAGGTTATCATGGGTTGAGGAGTAACAAGCTACATGTAAAAGGATTATGTAATTATATTACGAAATCAGCTTAATTAGTTACAGTATGTACTCATGAGGAAAAAGTATGTATTAAAAGTACAATTCACTAATCAAAGTGAGATTACAAAAAGGTTATATCTGAGTATTTTCCCTTTTTTTAAAAGCCTTTTTGCAAATTTTTTTGATTTCTTAGGTCAGCAGAATCTTTGGGACAAATATCATATTAACATAACATATTCAAGGGCAGGACAGTTTATCCATGTACAAGGAGGCAGGTTCTGTTCATTTAGCAGTGTCAGTGTTGTCTTTGAGTGGTTCTCCTGTTTAAATTACCACTACCTTTCATATGCCAATTTTACATCTCTCAGTAAAGTGGATAAAAAAAAATATTTAGATGCAATTAGTTAAATTACATTGAAGAATCAATTACATAATTAATGTACTTATTATATATTTAACAGAGTAACTAGTAATGTGTAATCTATTACTTTAAAAAAAAAACAATGCCATGTTACAGCCATGTAATTTTTTCTAATTAAGATGTTGCGATCACACCTAATTATTTTCCTGATGTCATGTATGTGGCTTCATAGGTACGCATGCAACTAAGTCTTGCAGCTAGGCCATCAGGACCTGGGCGACGTCCACTGGAAGTCCAGGTGGACATCATGGAGTCCTACATTCTTGCAGGATTACCAGCTGCCAAAATAGCTGAACTGCTTGGAGTGTCTGTTAGAACCATAAGGAGGAGAATGGCATCCCATGGCTTGAGGTGTGTATTTTGCAGTTCATATTGTCAGTTTAACATAAGAATAATTTGACTAGTTTCTTAATTATCATAAATAAATCATACTGGTAAGTTAATAGGTTTGTAATTTTACATTTTACTATTGTACAATCTTCTGGAAGGTTATCAGATTTGTATACTCAATTGACGGATGACGAACTTGATGACATTGTATTGGAGATCCACAGACATAATCCCAGAGCAGGGATTAAGATGATTCATGGTCTTCTGAAATCACAGGGTGTGCATATACAGAGTAAGTATGGATGCTCACAGTTGATAGTGTAGCAGGTATACAATACATAAAATATACAGAGAGAGATAGCCTTTATTAGCAGCACTGTAAACATTATTATGAATCCTTTAACATTATCTGTTGCTGTGATTTCACCAATTTTACAAGTATGTTGACAATAGGTTTGATAATTATTGTTAATGCAAAAATATTTGTATTTTAGTCTACCTTGAAACTTTTTTTTGTGTGTATGTGATGCAGCCTATCGAGTGCAAAACTCACTGCGAAGAGTGGATCCTGAGGGCGCTCTAGCGCGGCAATTATCCATGCATGTGTTGAGGCGCAGAGCGTACAGGGTCCCTGCTCCAAACAGCTTATGGCATATTGATGGAAACCACAAACTAATAAGGCTGGTTGTCTTTACGTTTCTGTTTTTCTTTGTTGCATTTATTGAGATAATTTGTCCTTGTTCGTTATTACTCTAGCATTGCTGCAATTGTACCTACAATTCTAAATTTATATTCATAGTTTCACTGTGACTTTTATAGATGGCGAATTGTGATCCATGCAGGAGTGGATGGATTTAGCAGGCTCATAGTTTATATAGGAGCAGCTACAAACAACAAATCCACCACTGTTCTGGACAGTTTCAGGTCAGCTGTTGCTCAGTATGGCTTACCATCTCGTGTAAGATCTGATAAGGTAAAGTGAAATATTGCATTAACAAAAATATTACCTCCTGCATTGAGACAACAAAAGTACTAAAGAACAGAACTTTTGAAAAATAGTATTCCATTTTTTCTTTTTGCCTATTTATATATTAATTTCCTGAAGGGTGGGGAAAATTTTGCTGTGGCCCATTACATGGTGAGCCAGAGAGGAACAGACCGACATTCCCACATCACTGGACGCAGTGTACATAATCAAAGGTGACACGTGGTTGTGTAATTAATTGCTATCATGAATATCATATACATTTTTAAAATACTGGAAAGAAAATTCCTGTTATATACATGCAGTTGTAAAATTTAGACTAATCATGTTTTTTTTTTTTTTTTTTTTAATCTACAGAATTGAAAGATTATGGCGAGATGTGTATGGAAATGTCCTCGACATGTTCCATACACTATTTCTCAATTTGGAATTGGAAGGGTTTCTAAACCCTGACAATGAACTGGAGTTATTTGGTCTCCACTGGATCTACATCCCACAGCTGCAGCAGCATCTTCAGGCATTCAAGGACGCCTGGAATCACCATAGTTTGAGGACAGAGAGAGGGCAATCCCCCATGCAACTGTGGCTTAGTCAGCCACGTGAGGGAAATGCTGCTGATCCAGTTCAGGTATAACTCCTCTCTTGTAACTTTACTTTCTTGTCTTCCTTTATATTTATTTATGTTAACTTTATTATTTCTACTTTGGTACTGGACAGTTCACTTACCAAGAAAAGAAATCTAATGCATGTGATCTCACTTCCTGATTCAGAGTCCAGATTTATTTTGATTTCTTAACAAATGGAATGTAACAAAGCATATTTAAGAAATGCAATGTAGACATATGCTAACACTGCTAGGAGAACCTGGACATTTAAAAAAAATGGTATACTTGGTTTAGTAGCACAATAATATACATTCTTTGTTTGAGCTGTGACAGGTCCTGTAGTTACTGTACTTGGTGTTTTTAAATTTTTACACAAACATATGCATAGATATTTCAGTGGTGTAAAATAATATCTATACAATTTTATAAAGAATTTAATCCTTGCACATCATGTTGTCCAACCCACATCTGAAATCAAGTTTTGCCATACCATGTAGTCCCTAATCTCATTTACTTTTTGTTTTTCTACTTGAGGAATGTGCATTTCTTAATAAAAGAGCTTGCTTTTAAATTATGCTTTCCTTTCAGGTTGCTGCCGATTATGGGATAGACTGGACAGGACCTCACAGCCTATACCCAGAAGGTGTCACTGTACCTGATGCACAACTACCCCGGCCACTTACACAGGCTGAAATTACATCATTGCCTGATCCAGCAGTCCCTTTTTCTGCTGCACTACGGGCATACATGGATACAGTGTATCTTCTTAAAGACATTTTTCAACAAACCTAGGCATATCACAACTCACCTTAACATAATCAGAATGAAATGAACAAGACTCAAAAGAATGCTGCAAGTTTTTGGTGCATAATTTTATGACCAGTTGTGAATTTCAAATAAATGCCTGTGTAAACAAAAAAGTAAAAAGACACAGCAAAGGGATATAAAACTGCTTTTGTTGCATGCTGAATAATTTGACAGCTTTTAAAAGCATCAAAACAATGTGCCAATAAAAACCTTTTTTTAAATAGAACTGAAAATTATTTTCTTTTACTTCCAAACATTTATATTAAAACTGTTACCCAAAGACAGTCTTCTCCAAGTGCGGAAACTTGGAGTGCATTTTGTTGTTGCACTTCAGGAACCCAAACCATAGTTTTTGAATCTTTTACATAAAAATCAGCTATTCCATCAATTCACTCACTCAACTCTGACCTTTAAACTGTCTTCCTGCAACAACTCACCGGCTGCTACATTTCTGTTACATGTTAAATGTCACACACACACAACAATTTGAGCCTGGCAGCAGTAAAAACAAGAACTGTTGTGAACCTTCTGAAGCATGCATTTCTCCTCACAAGCTTACATCACATCAGAACAACTGGTTAAACAACTAAACATAACTGTTTTAACATTGTATGTGTTTTAGTGACATTAATTGGCTGCATAACACTTGAAGTTGTGACTTTAAACAAGTCCAAACCCTGTTTGAACAGAACTGACTGCCGCGTTCAGAGCTTCACAGAAAACATCATAAGACTTATAATGTGAAGGCAACCGAAGAGTCTCCATACATGTGCTTGACTGAGGCATTTGTCCATGCATAATTTCCACATGCAGCTCTTTTGGAAGAACCTCCCACCCCTGCCAGAACTTCAGAAGTTCCTGAAGACATCGTGAGGAAGCTAGAAAAGCATTTGGGACAAGATTTTACTAAAATGATGGTACATAAATCGCTCACTGTCTGTGTTTTGTGCAATTGTATGTTCAGGAAATACAATTATAAAAATGCACATACAGTCCCCTCCAAAAGTATTGGAACAATGAGGCCAGTTCCTTTATTTATGCTGTAGACTAAAAACATTTGGGTTTGACATCAAACCATGAATATGAGACAAGAGATCAACATTTCAGCTTTTATTTCCAGGCGTTTACATCTGGATCTGATACACAACTTTGAGGATAGCACCTTTTGTTTAGACTCACCCATTTTTAATGTGACCAAAAGTATTGGAACATGTGACTGACAGGAGTTTTTTTTTTACCCTGTGTTCTATTACACTGATTATTCAAACAATAAATAGTGCTCAATATCGACGTTCAGTTTCAGATTTGGGTTTTGTCTGTGCTATAGTTAGAGGTGTAACCAACATAAAAACCAGAGAGCTGTCTATGGATGAAGAACACGCATTTGTGAAGGTCAGAGAAGATGGAAAATCAGTCAGAGCCATCGCACAAGCCAGGAAAAGCATCACAAGTGAAGAATGCAAAAATTTGGCAAAAATATGTCAGTGGGTCACAGCCTTGATGCAGGTATCGCTACTAAATATAAAGTCTTCTTTACTTCAATGTATTTTAAGCTTATCTGTTCCAATACTTTTGCTCACCTAAAATGTGGTGTTCAGTTACAATTAATGCTATCTGCTAAGCTGTGTATCAGATCCAGATGTAAATACCTGGAAAGAAAAGCTGAAATGTTGGTCTATTGTCTCATATTCATGGTTTGATGCCAAACCTGAATGTTATGAGTCTACAGCAAAGATAAAGGATTTGGCCTCCCTGTTCCAATACTTTTGGAGGGGACTGTACATGTAGTTTTGGATTTTCAAGTCTATACAATTATCAGCAACTCATTTTCAGTTTAAAAAATATTAATGAAACCAGTATTCCACAATATTGCATCATACCTATACAAACTGATTTTTATCTCACCCCATCCCATTTAGGTCAAGTGATGACCAGGCAGTTATACAATACTAAAATACATACAATACACTATTATATATCTAATATACAACAACAGTACAGTAACAGTATAAAATCTAAATTCGGAACAAATAACTTGAAGATGGCAAGTGCATTTAGTAAAACAAGATTTGAATGAAAATGACTTAACTTACCAGAACGACAAAACCAATTCTTACACAAAAATGACACTTGATTACAGAAATCACTAATCTCTTTTGATCTGCAGTAGCAAACTGAATTTGAGGTGCCATCACAAATAAACTACTGTTTGAAAACTTACCATTTTCAATGTATTCTCTCAGAAATCCAGAGATACGGCACTTTTCCTCCAGACTTGCTTCCTCATCATCACTATCGGATTCCACTGGCCAAATGATGCAGTCCAGAAGTTGCTGTATAATTACAGACAATTAAAATCACAATGTTATGCAATGTATTGTGTATGCAGATTCACAACATTTGCTTATAAACAGTAATTAAAGCTGTATTCGAACCTGTGGCGAGTATGAAACAGCACAGCTTCTCGGAAATAGCAAAGGCATGATGTCTGGCTTTTCAGTCACTAGATCCAAAACATGCGTTTCTTTCAGTCCTTTACGTAGCTGTTTAATTTGTTTTTTAGACCTGGAAAGAACCTATAAAAGGAAATGGTAATTATTATAAGACATTTTTTTGTGCCATTTCATACTTTTATGTTTTTCTTCATATTATTTGGGAAAATCCAATCTAAGCCTTACAAAACCTAAAATACTTGTTTAGAGATCATTGTTTAACAACTATCCATTAGAAGATAAAATATATTTAAAACATAAAAGGTTAAAACTTGTTCAAAAATATAAGTGAAGAAAGCGATCAATGAGAAGGTAGAAAAATGTTATTCACAGCATGGAAAAGGATCTTTTCTGTCAGCCATCTCCTGTTTTCTGGTGTGACTCCTGGAAGATCCCATCCAAATGCTAAGTTCTGTATGGACCTCTTCTGATCCTCCGTCAGGTCAGTGGACCCTTCCAACTGTCAAAAAAAGAAAGTTATACTGCAAGAAACAGAGATTTGTTTAATGTTAAATGCGTAATTTCTTGATTAAAAGTCTGTACCAGTACAACTGCCTCCCTGACATCTGTATCGCAGCAGTCTTCAATGGAAATAGAGGCCATTTCAGGCATTCCACCACCCAAAACATGGATAACAGCTTGGCTTAGACCAGTCAAACAAGGACCATTGTGAAGAAAGGAATGACCAATCATGCGGCCAGCTACCAAGAAAAGGTCACTATCAACAATGACTTGAGATGCAGAAGGAACAAGGTGATCCTTTTCACCCTCAAACAATAGGGTTGGCCCAGGCCCTGAAATAATTACATGGCAACTTTAAAATGAATTTCAATATCTATTTTCCAATGGTTTCCTTACAGTGAAAATATTATTACCACACTTATTGTATGCACTAATGCAAAGTACAGAACATGCATACCAATTCTCCATTCAAATCCAAACTGCAATTTGGACATGATAGTTGAAAGGCAATGTCGTTTCACACCATCCCCTATAGCTGCATCACCTGTTTTTGGAACACAAGAAATTATAGAATAAGTAATGATTCCAACTATTAAAACAATTAAGTCCTTATTATATTATTTGCAGTACCCTCAATTGTACAGCTTAGGGGAGCCGTCCAGTCCACATTTTGTCTTTTATAGAAGCTGATCATGGTCTGCTCCCTGGACTCATTAGAACTCCTGAGGTCCATTTTGAAGTGAAGCTCCTCTCCAGATGTTTTCATTATACTTTGCCTGAAGAGCTTTACAGCCTCAAGTGGATCTCCAGCCCCTCTCCAATCTGAAATTTAAAAAAGCCATTTAGTGTTATTGTTATGCTATTAATTTTAGACCACAAATTGATAAAACATGGACACAAACCGTTGCCTGACTCTGAGCGTGAACGGCCTTCATCCGCATCCGTTATATCTACACACTCAATCAAAGGTGCGGATGGCCCTGGCCTGGATGTCAGTGGGACTGTTAAGGCCTCGCTGACAGAAGATGACCCTGGCTGCTCCTCCTCTACTCTACTTTCTGGCCTGTTTTGGTGTGTAGAACAAATGTAGTTTTATCAACATATTTATTAAAGCTAAAGCTTTATTTTATGTCATCACTCCCATAATTCCCTAAAGGACTCAAAGCATTTTTTTTAACCTGGACCTTAATTTTAATAATGTCAACACTGTAAATGACCAACATGGACAAATCTTTGTGAACTCATTTTACCCTGAAACAGAAGGAGCTGCCCTGCAAACTACACAAGTTACATAAGTACTACAAATTGCTTGGTACTATAAAAGTGTGTTTGAATTTATCATTAAAGTAATTAAAATACAATATAAAAAGTTACACATCTGACAATATAAAACACTGCATGAAATAAGTCATGTACAGTATTACACAAAACACAAAATAGTACTGTAGCTATGAAAATAGTAAATAATACTGTATGTATCGAAATGTGTGAATTTTAACTTAATATGGGTCCCAAAATTTTTTCTGTTTGTATGAGATAAAATACATGCATCTGTTGGTCATCCAAAAAAATGATAGTGAACCAATTAATCCTAATACAAAAATCTTAAGTACATTACAATAACAGTTAAAATTTGCCTTCTGTAGTATACCTATATCTCACCCACCATAGCATCAAGCACATCTTTAACTGGCCATCAACAATGTTATTTAAAGCCTTCTTAAAACCAGTGTACCTGTTGCATCTCTCACTGTGCGCCTTCATCACATTAAATTGGAAGTCTCCCCCACAAGACAGACATGTGACAAACGGTCCAGTTGAGTCTGGGGAATCATCACCTGGCTGTAAAAAGAAAAAAAGAAAGAAAAGAAAAGGATTATAACAAATGCCTTTACTAAATGTGTATTTCAAAAAAGTGGTAGGCCACATACTCGTGTAAAGGCTTCTATGGTTTGCCTTCTAACAGTTTTTTAATACACAGAAAATAAGCTTTCCTGTAAAAATATTATAACATGTAGTTTATATTCTGCATTTATATGCCCTCCCACTCACTTTGTCCATGTTCAGGCTTCTTTGAAGTGGCCGGATATAAATCACTGCCTGCCCAATCATTGCTTGTGGTGATTTCAAAAATTTAACATTGTATCCAGTATTTGGACAGTTAATTAATGCTAATTCCCGGCTTCGTGTTGTTCCTCTAATTCTGAGTAGTTCAAACCCCCCTGCATCACTCAACTTCCGAAATGAATCAAACAGGCATTGTTTAAAATATTCTGGGCAGGACTCTTGGCCTAAAAAAGAGAGAGAGAGAGTAATTCAAAATAACTATAATTACAGTTTGTGAAATAAAAAATAGTGAACATTTTGTCCTCAAAATTGATGTTAAAAGCAGGAAAGATGTTCAAGAGTCTGGATTTGAGTGAGTTTGACCAGGGTCAAATTGTGACAGCTGGACAACTGGGTGAGAGCATCTCCAGAACTGCAGGTTTTGTGGGGTGTTCCTGGTCTGCAGTTGTCAGTATAAATAAGTCATGAGCAGCCAAGGATCACTGATGCTCTTGGGAAGGGAAGGCTGGAAGGCTTATGTGGTCCGAACCAACAGACAAGCTCAAATTACTGAAACCATTACTGCTGGTTCTGACAGAAAGGTGACAGCACACACAGTGCATCACAGTTTGTTAAATATTGGGGCTATATATGTGCTACATTTGTTTAAAAGAAAAAGTCTGTTTGATGTGTGTTATGTAATATCCTTAAACCTAACGTGCAAGCTTACCTTGAAAGGTTATTCTTTTTTCTCCCAAACCAGCATTTGCCAGCTCCAACTTTTGATATCGATTCGGTACCATAGTTGCGGTTTTACTACTTAAACAACAGAAGGTGTGCGAGTAGGTGAAAACAGCTGGTCCTCTGGGCTCAGAATTAACGCGGGGCATTGGCCTGTGACGTGGGGTCAGAGACCGTGAAGAGGTCTGGTATGGCAAGAAAAGTCTTGACACCTCAGCTTTCAGAGAAAAGCAATGAAAGAAACTGTTACCAGAAGCTTCCAGTTGTATATATTATTCACTTTTCACAAATCAGAAACTGTGTTCTAGTTTCCCTTAACTATCTGCAGCGCCATTTGCCGGATTGGAAGCTGAAAAGCTGACTTCAGCCTCGTGCAGTGCACTTTCTGGTTAGTTTTACTATAACTCAACAAAAGAAGTAATAACTACTTACCGTCAATGGGGTCTCTTGGTGACGGCGTTGAGACTGACTGTCTCGGCGACGGGGTGTTTGGAAGTGATTCCAGCCTGTCAGCTGCTTCTCTGAGCAACTCAGATACCGACTTCATCATAGCACGCAGCTTTTCTGACCCGCGAAAAGCGTCACGTTCACGTCCTCCTCAGCGCTGGTGACGTCAGGCTAAACGCTAGCATACATATCTATGAGTTAGCGCCCATACCGCCAGGCAGAAATCCAGTGATCAGGGAACGACTATCCATCCTGGACAGGAAGCCCCGCCCAGAGCCATTTGATTGACAGCTGTTCACCAAGCGTTTTGTCATTGCTTTATCCTTGTGTCACAGGAGTGCCAAAAAGGAAAAGCAAATGCAATACGAAAATTAAAGATGATTTTCCTTTTCATTTATTTATTTCTCTTTATATTTCCACAGGGTTATTTAGGGCCCTTTATATTTCCACATTTATTTATTTATTTCCTTTTATATTTCCACATATATTTATTTATTTCTCTTTATATTTCCACATATATTTATTTATTTATTTATTTATTTCTCTTTATATTTCCACATATATTTATTTATTTATTTCTCTTTCTATTTCCACATTTATTTATTTATTTCTCTTTTTATTTCCACATTTATTTATTTATTTATTTATTTATTAATGTGGCACTCCTAACGCTCCATATTAATTAAACACCACGCTTCGGCGTGTTTAAACGGAACTATCTGCCTGAGTGTCGTACCTTGACCTGCCTCATCACAATATATATATATAATATATATATATATATATATATACATACATACATACATGTTTGATAGAGTGTAAACAAAGGAAGTTGACCAGAGGAGAAGAAAGTCGCTACTTGAAGAAAAAAGCTACTCAATTAATTATAGAAGTAGATTGTTTAATTAATCAACAAGTCCTACATAATATCGAATCCACTTGATATTCTAAATGCAAACTTGAGGTAAAACATGCAGTCAAAACAGTGAAGCAGCTCGTCTACATGTCTGAATACCATTTCTAATTATCGGACACATCTTCATCTGCAGATGCCACAAGTCTGTCACTGACAGACTTGTGGCTTGAACTGGCGCAGGGAATGACTCATTCCCTCCGCTCTCTGACCCCATTCCTGTCAAGCAGCTGTCATATGAAGGCAAAAAATCATTTAAAAAAAGAAATTTAAATTGTTAAAGATTGTTTGTTGTTTGATGTAATATATCATGAGTGCATTTTGTATGTATTTTTTGGAGAGATGTTTTTTTTTCAGAGATTTTTTAAAAACATTTTTTAGTTGTTTATTGGTATGTTGTTGTTTTTAAAAGATAATTTTTGTTGTTCAATTTAATATATTTCTTGTAGTTCACAGCATCAAATGTCTTGTGTTCATCTTGTGCTTATATTCATTCTTCGTTTTTAGTTTTTCTTAGATTGTTTCCTTAAACGATTTGGCATGGTTGGGTTTAGATAGGCCCTGCATGAATTGCCCAGTTAGGATCCACATAAAATCCTTACAGAGCCCACTTTAAACCCATCTGGGTATTCACGGTTGAATCCTGGTGCAAACCCACTTTAAACCCCTTTAGGCAGGTGGAGCCCAAATGGGTCTGGCATGAATTGCCCGGTTAGGACCCACATAACACTCTTAAAGAGCCCATTTAAGGCCCATCTGGGTAGCCATGGTTGGATCCCCGGTGCAAAGCCCACTTTGGACCCATTTGAGCAGGTGGGGCCCAAATGGGTGTGACATGAAATGCCCAATTAAGACCCATGCAGCACTCTTGCAGGTCCCACTTTTAGTACGTCTGGGCTTCCACAGCTTGCCCCAGTGTGGATCCCGGGTGCAAGCCCATAATGGGGCCCACATTTACTGCCCAAAAAGCCCTCATCTGGGCCCCACATGTCATTGCTGGCTGAGGATAGGAGCCTGGATAGGACCCTGGATAGGACCCTTGATAGGAGCCTCGATAGGACCCTGGATAGGAGCCTGGATAGGACCGTGGATAGGAGCCTTGATAGGACCCTCGATAGGACCCTCGATAGGACCCTTAATAGGACCCTGGATAGGAGCCTCGATAGGACCCTGGATAGGACCGTAGATAGGAGTCTTGATAGGACCCTGGACTAGGACCCTGGATAGGAGCCTGGACAGGGACCCTGGATAGGAGCTTTGATAGGACCCTTGATAAGACTCTCAGTAGAGACCTTGGATAGGGACTGTCGTCAGAGACCGTCGACAGGTTGGGACCCTTGATAGGAGCCTCGTCAGGGTCCTTCATCTGTGTCCGTCGTCTTCAGTCGAGCTGTTTGGTGTCTCAAAGAAGAATTTTTATTACTTGTAGATGTAGTTTTATATAATGAAAAACAAAGATAAATCATTTAAATCAGATACAATTCAAAACTCAAGTTCATGAACGTTTACTTTTCTGTGGTTTTGGGAGAACTTACCAGTTTAACACAATTTTGACTTCCCCCACTGTTACTTTGATAATGTCCCCAGAGACTCATCTGTTTGTCACTGTGGACAAAACATTCACCACAGTTTTTATATAATGTCTAGTTCTGACACTTATTTTTTGTATATCTCTCATTTTTTTTATCTTGACTTCTAACTTGATTGAATTAACTTGACCTCATCTGTTGCTTAATAAAAATGTTTTTGTTTTCCAGAACATGCTGCTCATATTTGTGCCCTTCAATGTTCCTTTCAATAAAGTTTTTGAACTTGAATTTGAATGTATTACAGTGCTCTACTGTTACAAGCAAATATTAATCTGATTCTTATTTCTTCTATGAAAAACCATAATAAACATCATCTAGTTGTAGTTCATCTTAGTATTTAGAACAAATACAACCTGAGATTTTTGATCATGTTATCTATTTAACAAACATTAAAGTATAAAAGAAATAATAATAATAATAATAATAATAATGATGATCATGATGATGATAATACCACTACTACTACGAATAATAACAATAATGATGATGATAATAATAATGATAATACTTAAAATTAAATTATTAATTATTATAATATTATTATTAATAATAATAATAATAATAATAATAATAATAATAATAATAATAATAATAATAATAATAATAATAATGATGATGATGATTGATGATGATAATAATAATAATATAATAATGATAATGATAATAATAACAATATTGATATTAATAATAATTATAATAATAATGATAGTAATATTAATGATAGTAATAATACTAATAATAATAATAATAATAATAATAATAATAATAATGATGATGATGAGTGACTGATGAGCCACTGACTGACTGTTCTGGAGACAAAAGTGAGGTCATTTGGACCAAAACTCCTCCACGTCCAAGTGAGAAACTCATGAAGTCAAACAGGAAACAGAAAGTTATTGCAGCTGAAGGTGGATCTTCAACATCTGCTTCTGTTCCCGCTTCCTCGTTGTTCAGTTTGTGGTTCAGTGAAGCAACGTTGTGAAGGAGGGCGGCTAATGTTCTCATGTTGGACTGATTGAGGCGTCTCCTGAGACAAACACAGGCCAGGAGGGACGCCCACTTCTGGAAGTTATACTTTCCAGCTGTGACACAACCACACGCTGCAAGACATCAGCTCAGGAAAAGAGGTTCCTCTGGTTTCTGGAGTTATCAGCTCCCCTGTGGTCAGGGCCGGACTGGTAATCTGTGGATTCTGGAAAAGTCCAGAACGGCCGTCCAGTCTACGGCCGTCAGCCCTGTTGAATAACCAACATTTTTAGTCTATAAACTAACAGCAGGGGGCGCTACGATGATCATTTATCATTTACAGGCCTAAACAAACCAACAAAGCAGACTAATGTTAGTGTCTGTCAACAGAAAGATGGCAAACAGAAAACTCAAGGAGAAAATTATTTTTTTATTATTTATTTATTTATTTATTTATTTTCATTGTTATTTTTATTTTATTTTATTTTTATTTTTTATCTTTATTTTAATTTTATTTTTATTTTTAATCTTTATTTTAATTTTATTTTTATTTTTATTATTTTTATTTTATTTTTTGGAGGGAATATGTCCATTTAATATTTAGATCTATTTACAAGAGGTTCTATATGTTTCTAAATTATGGTTATGCACGTGTGTCAGTGTATATTGATATATGCATCATTATATATTTTATAAATATATTATATTTATTTTCAGATACATAGATTCATGATAGTGTTAAAATTGTCTGTGCTTTAAGAGTCTCTTTTGACATGTGGTGAGTCCACATAGGGAGGAAAGTCCAGGACTCTGTTTCAGTCCCAGTCCGTCCATGTCTCTGGTGGACGTCCTGCAGGCACCGCCCACCAGTCCCGCCTCCGTGCCGTCCTGCACATGTGCACGTGTGTGTGTCCGTGAGGAGCCTGGGGCCTCCTCAGGCTCCTCCCCCCTCTTCCTTCCTCTATCGCTCTGACCCCGCCCCTTTTTTTCTCTCCCTCTCGTCCCTCCTCCCTCCCTCACCGCCAGGACAGATGAACCTTCAGCTCGACAGGAAGCAGCTTCTCGTTTTCCCTCCTGCAACTTCTTCAACTTTTCTCAGGCAAGAAAACCCGAATCCCCAGACCCCCAGACCTCCAGACCTCCAGAGAGCTTCTGATGTTCATGTTTAGGTTTTTGTCCCTACAGAACCGCCTGAAGATGACCAGCACCCCCCTGGTGAGCAAGATGCAGAGCAAGCTGGAGATGGCGAAGCAGGTCAGCGACGAGGAGAAGCTGTACCGGTTCAACGGGGTCCTGTACCCGACCCTCATGTGTCCCGAGCCTCACCTGAAGGCTCTGGACCACCTACAGGCCCGAGAGGACGACCTCATGCTGGTGGCGTATCCCAAGTGTGGTGAGTGAACGTTTCCTTCTCAGTGATGCGTGAGGCGACCCGGCGGTACCTGAGAGCTCACCTGAGCTCCAGGTGCTCTCAGCAGGATGTCCAGGTGCTCTCAGATTCTCCTTCATGCTGCAGAAAGACAGCAGCTAAAGCACAGGTGTCAAACTGATCCGTTAAAGGGCCGTGTGGCTGCAGGTTTTTGATCCAACCATGCAGAAACACAGCTGACTGGTTTCATTCAATCAACTAGTTGTCTTCACTGAAGGTCTTAACTAGTTCACTTGATTGACTAAAACAAGTCAGCTGTGTTTCTGCATGGTTGGAACAAAAACCTGCACCCACACGGCCCTTTCATAGATCAGTTTGACACCCCTGAGCTAAAGGGACGTCCTGTCTGTCCAGGTGGTCCTTCAAAGAACCGGACTTTTCTCTCTCTAGACCGTTTCTAGACCAGCTCCAACCGGATCTGCAGGCGGCCGTGACTCAGCAGTTTACCTGCACGGGCACAGATTCAGGGCAGGAGTCAAACTTTATCTTTATCCTGAGATAAATGTCAACCGTGCTGTTATTCTAAGCCCCGCCCCTCAGGTTCACCTGCATGCTTGACTTAGGTGGGGCGTCGATGGATCACCTGTCCACGCCATGACCGCCGTCATTAATCACTGGAGCAGCTGCTAATGGCTGGAACTGGTCCTGGAAAGGGTCCCGTCCTGTCCTGGTTCTGGTCCTGGTCCCAGTCCTGGTCCTGGGCATTGATGGATCACCTGTCCACGATCTGACCGCCGTCATTAATCACTGGAACAGCTGCTTATGGCTGGAACCGGTCCTGGTCCCCTGGTCCCTGTCCTGGTCCCTGTCCTGGTCCCTGTCCTGGTCCCTGTCCTGGTCCCTGTCCTGGTCCCTGTCCTGGTCCCTGTCCTGGTCCCTGTCCTGGTCCCTGTCCTGGGTGTTGATGGATCACCTGTCCACGCCATGACCGCCGTCATTAATCACTGGAACAGCTGCTAATGGCTGGACCTGGTCCTGGAACCGGTCCTGGAACCGGTGCTGGTCCTGGTCCTGGTCCCTGTCCTGGTCCCGGCCCTGGGCGTTGATGGATCACCTGTCCACGCCATGACCGCCGTCATTAATCACTGGAGCAGCTGCTAACAGCTGGAACCAGACTGAAACTGGTCCTGGAACCGGTCCTGGACCCGGTCCTGGGCATTGATGGATCACCTGTCCACGCCATGACCGCCGCCATTAATCACTGGAGCAGCTGCTAACAGCCCGGTCCCTGCAGAGCAAACAGGAGCTGTTGAAGTGAACCGGTCCCACTAACGAGTCAAAACCTCAGTTCTTTGTATCCAAACCTGGACGCCCTGCAGCTCAAACAGACGTGAACAAAAGCTTTAATCCTGTTTTCATGCAGCATCCAGGTGTGTGTTAACACAACGTTAAGAGGGTACGACACCAGCAATGGTAGAGAAGTGCAGAGTCATGGAACAGTCATAAAACCTTCTGAGAAACGTTCAAGACAGTTGTCAGTCTACCCAGGAGTTTGGGTTTGGACAGTAGATGGGCACCTGGGACCCATGTGGTTTGAATATACAAACCCATGAGTCACACAGGTGAGCTAAAGGAGCAGGTGCGAAGAAGGAGGGGCCATGTGGGTCCCATGTAGTTTCAGTAACAGGCGCCCCACCTGAGAAAATGAACCAGATCCAGCAGGTCCCGGTCATGTGACCAAACACAGGAAGTGAACCTACAGCTGGATGATTGAACAGGACATCAGCAGGTTCAGGTCTGAGGTCCTGAATCTGGACTAGGAGGAACTTTCAGGTGACGGTGATCAAGAGCCAACGAACAGAAACAGGATCAGAAAAACAAAGTTAGAAAAACAAAGTATAAAAACACAGATGTGGGTCCAAGCAGACCACAGACAGAAATTGGACCGGGAGACGACTGTTGAGGTGGTCTGGGCACCTGGACCAGGTATTTAATATAATATAATATAACGCAATGCAACGCAACATAATGTAACATAACAAAATATAATATAATTAGGGCTGGGTAAGATAACGCGTTATTATCGCATTAACTCATTTATTTACAAACGCCAACATTTATTTTATCGCGCATTAACAGGTGTTGCTCACATGCCTGTTTCTGGCTGCTGCAGAACCGGAAGAGAATTGATGGAAAAACATGCAGAAAAGCTAAAACAGACATGGAGAACAGTAAAGTTACAGAACTTTCAAAAAAAAGTACACTTTACACTACTTTTGATTTCAATAATTGATTTTGCGTATACAATGCGATTAATCGTGATTAATCAGGGAAATCATGTGATTAAAAAATTTTAATCACGAGTAATCGCATATAATATAATACAACACTCTTTTTAATTACACATTTGTAAAAATACAAAAATTATTTTTTTTGTATAAAGTAAATTCAAGAATTTTTAAACATTGATTTATTTCTTGTAAAACTGAGACTTTTTACTGTAAAATCCCAAATTTTGCAAAAAGTTTTCAACTAAATAATGCATATTTTCTAGTAAATTCACTTCTTTTCTTTTATATGTAAATTTTAGGGCTGGGCAACGATTAAAATTTTTAATCGCGATTAATCGCATTATTTCCCTGATTAATCACGATTAATCGCATTGTATACGCAAAATCAAATAATGAATTCAAAAGTAGTGTAAAATCCCCTTTTATATAAATGTTCTGCTCCCATATGAACTAAAGTGCTATAACATTTGTGTCATGTCTGCAGCTACTAAAGGACCAAGGTGCAGGAGATCTCAAAGAGAGCAAAGGTTTATTTAACAAAACACAAAAGGTCCAAAATGATCAAAAAAAACACAAAAAGTCAAACTGCAAAAACATAACTAATAATAATCCAAAAGACAGGAGGGAAAACATACAGGACTGCAAACACATACTCACGACGATGGACCCACAGAGAACAGGGGAAAATGACAGGACTTAAATACACAGAGGAATCAACAAGAGGCAGGTGCAGGGAATCAGTGGTAACGAGGGGAAGGAAGCAAAGCAGAAAACAATGTAGACAAGACAGACCTTTCAAAGTAAAACAGGAACCACTAAAGACAGGGAGAGATGCCAACTTGACAGACACAGACACACACAGGGCGGCCATGGCCGACCCAGGCCATAACAATTTGTTGTTCAAACACTTTTAACATCAGCACTTGTCAGTAACACATATTTAGTGTAAATCTCATCTGAAAAAATGTAAAATAAAATAAAGCTTATTGCCACTGCCGGGGCATTAATGTCATCCTGTTTTTATAAAAAATTTAAAAAAGTCTACAAACAAAATCCAACAAAACGATTGTGTCTCAACACAATCAGAACATTAAAACACGTAATTTCTGAGGTAACAGCAGAAACTTTTAACAGGGAGTTCAACTTGTCAGTTGTTACACATAACCTGTTTCTGTCGAATCCTCCTTCTGGGAGAATTTTAAAATGAAAATGTCCATGTTACATGTCCATCATGTAACTTTACCAATTCGTGTATCATTCATTCTTTCTATTTTCAATTGTCAATCAAAAATTTAAAAAATTAAAAAGTGACATTTAAATATGTTTTTCGTTTTTTAATTTTATAAGAAAAAAAAGGAAAAAATGCCTGGGTTTTTTTAATATTTCAATTTTAGACTTGGATCAAAAATACGAAATGAAAAAAATGGTCCACAGGACTGAATTTGTTTTATAATCAATGACTGGACTTTCTGTTGTCACACATCTGAGCCACTAGATGGAGCCGCACTGAAGTAACCAGTAAGAGAATAGCACGACAGTAAACACATGAAGAGATCTGATGTAACATGGAGGAAAGACGCGAAAGTTTTGTTGCAGTCGAGAATTTTCTTTTTCAGACAGAATTGTTAATATTGCTACCTGAGTTGGTACCCGAACTGTTAAGTATACAGATTTTTATCGTTTTTCATGTCTGTTCTAGGTTTTTTCGCATGTTTACCTGCCAATTGTCTTCCAGTTCCGGCCAGTAACCGACCTTTCAAAACAAAAGCATATGAGCGCTTTAACGCGCGATAAAATAATTGTCGGCGTTAATAAATGAATGCGTTAACGCAATAATAACACGTTAACTTGCCCAGCCCTAGTAAATTTATAATTTTAAGCCCTAAAATGATAAATTTCATATAACTGCAACTTCAAGAATTTCACAATAAAAGTGGGAATTTTACAATATTGCACATGTTATATTGTAAAACATTATTTGTTATAAAATTTTAAACAAGGACACAAAAAATGCGTTTATGATGTAAAACATTAACTTTATGTCCAAAAAATCACAATATTTGGTCCTAGATTACAAATTTTGCTAAATTGTGATTTTGTTTTACATAAAATTACAACTTTATGTCCTCAAATCAGTCTCAGTTTCATCTTGAATTGCAAAAACATAAAATAAAATCATGACATTTTGACTTCAAATCACAAAACATCATGACTTTCTGACTAAATTCCCAACTTTTTGTTGAATTTATAATTTTTGTTGAAAAAATGATAATTTTTTGTAAAATTACAACTAATTGTCTTAAAATATTAACTTTTGCAAAAATCTCAACTCTTTGACAAAAAAATTAGCCTCTGACTCCAGTTAGCTCTTGTTGAAGTTATTAACGTGTTTATTCACGTTTCCCAGCATGCCCGGTGGCTGTGCTGAGTGAAGACCTGAAAATAGTTTTTCTTCTCAGCTGTTATTATGACTGAAATGAAGATACGAAGATTTCCTGCCACACTCTTAAACACTTTCAGCATTTTAGAAGTTTGATCCTGACCTTCAAGTTCAGAAACCATCTCTCATCCCTGTCAAAACAACATTCCTGCCGTCGCTGCGGCGCCGTTCAGGAATGTGACGCCGTTTTTTCAGGAACTGAAACTAAACTGACCGAAGAAAAATGAGCAGCTGCTGAATCACACAGCCAGATGTGAAACCTCTGCTAGGATGGAGGCCAGTTAGAGACGTCACAGATTCCCAGTTTAACCAGCTGACAGGAGGGGACTGAGTACAGGCAGCTCCATCCACCTCACACCCCCACCGATGACGGCTTCCTGAGGGAGCTTCAGCTCGACTGGTCCCACCTTTGTCTTCGCCGTCCTTCAGAAGAGATGGAATAACGAATGTTAACCAACATTCACCCAGCGACAAACTGAAGAGCAGAACCAGATACCTGAACATTTAAGCTAATGTGATGATGGATAACATTTAAGCTAATGTGATGATGGGTAACCACAACCAGAGAGCTCGCCTTTCAAGACAGGAGCCAGAAAACAGGAGAGCAGGGACAAAAGGGCTTTTATTTATACGAAAAACCAGAACAAAACTGAACTGCAGAAACCTAAAGGAACATAACCGCCAACTGCTAACCCCTAACCCCTAACCGCTAACCCCTAACCCCTAACCCCTAACCGCTAACCCCCTAACCGCTAACCCCTAACCCCTAACCCCCGAACCCCCGAACTCCTAACCGCTAACCCCTAACCCCTAACCGCTAACCCCTAACCCCCGAACCCCTAACTGCTAACTGCTAACCCCTAACCGCTAACCGCTAACCCCTAACCCCTAACCCACTAACCCCTAACCCCTAACCGCTAACCCCTAACCCCTAACTCCTAACCGCTAACCACTAACCCCTAACCGCTAACCCCTAACCCTTAACCCCTAACCCCTAACCCCTATGATGGAGAAGAGGAGCATGGGCCAGTCCTTGACATTTTCTTAAATGGTATGAGAGGGCAAACCTTGTCCTCAACACCCTAAAGACAAAGGAAATGACCATTGACTTCAGGAAGCAAAATTCATTTCAGCCCACTCTTATCAACGGAGAGGTGATCCAGTCTGTGACTGAATACAAGTACCTTGGGGTTGTGCTCGATCACAAACTTAAGTGGGACAATTGGTCTGACTGTCTGTGCACTAAGGCCCAACAAAGACTGTACTTTTTAAAGAAACTGTTGTCTTTTAACGTTAATGGCAAAATGGTCCACATGTTTTATTGTGCTTTTATTGAAAGTGTTTTAACCTTCTGCATCATCTGCTGGTTTGGGAATGCCTCTGAGGCACAAAAGAGGTCTGTTAGGAGGACAGTAACAACAGCCAGCAAACTGTTAGGAACCACCCTACCCAGCCTCGAGAGCATATACAGAGACCGAGTAACAAGCAAGGCAAAGGCCATTGTGGCTGATGAGAGGCATCCACTTACCTCTAGTTTTAAACTGTTGCCATCAGCTCGGCGTTATTGCCCCCCCTTGTTTACTAAAAACAGGGCAAACAAGTCTTTTATACCCCAAGCCATTAAACTTTTAAATATTTCTAGGAAATAGCACCCCAGCTGGCTGGGAATACCATGTATGAGTGGTAGCACCGTGTCTGTCTGTGTTTCGGTTCTGTGTCCTTGTTTTTTTATGTTATGGTTGTCAAATTGCCATGTGTACCTTTTGCTGCAAACATATTTCCCCACAGGGACAATAAACATATATCTATCTATCTAACCCCTAACCCCTAACCGCTAACCGCTAACCCCTAACCCACGACAGGTCAGGACCACGGAAGAATACTGGAACATGGGAGGAGGACAGGAAGACAGCAGATGATCCAGCAAACCAAGAAGAGACAGACTTAAACACTGATAGTGAGACACAGGTGCAAACAATCAAGGAGAGGAACAGAAAGCCAGACCTTCAAAATAAAACAGGAAGCAACACAAGGGAGTTTAAGAAAAGCAGACCAGCCAAGAAAACCCTGAAACACCCCAAACCACACAGCTAAATCCCATATCTGGTTCCCAGTTACTAACCCCGCCTCCACCATTGTCATGGAGGTGAACTCTGTCTGTGGAGACCAAAACGGTTGGAAGATCTTCGTTTCTACTGGAAATTATATTTTATCATGGGGTCACTGGTAGAGCTCCAGGTCCAGGTCCAGGTCCGGGTCTGGGTCCAGGTACAGGTCCAGGACCAGATCCAGGTCCAGGTCCAGGTCCAGGTCCAGGTTCATGTCCGGGTCCAGGTCCAGGTCCAGGTCCAGGTGCAGGTCCAGTCCAGGTCCAGGTCCAGGTCCAGGTCCAGGTCCAGGTCCAGGTCCAGGTCCAGGTCCAGGTCTAGGTCCAGGTTCATGTCCGGGTCTAGGTGCAGGTCCAGGTCTAGGTGCAGGTCCAGCTCCAGGTCCAGGTCCAGGTTCAGGTCCAGGTTCAGGTCCGGGTCCGGGTCCGGGTACAGGTCCGGGTCAAGGTCCAGGTCCAGGTCCAGGTCCAGGTCCAGGTCCAGGTCCAGGTCCAGGTCCAGGTTCATGTCCGGGTCCAGGTCCAGGTGCAGGTGCAGGTGCAGGTCCAGCTCCAGGTCCAGGTCCAGGTCCAGGTCCAGGTCCAGGTTCATGTCCGGGTCTAGGTCCAGGTCCAGGTCTAGGTGCAGGTCCAGCTCCAGGTCCAGGTCCAGGTCCAGGTCCAGGTCCAGGTCCGGGTCCGGGTCGGGGTCCGAGTCCGGGTCCGGGTCCAGGTCCAGGTCCAGGTCCAGGTCCAGGTTCATGTCCGGGTCCGGGTCCGAGACCGGGTCCGGGTCCGGGTCCGGGTCCGGGAAATATATTTTTATCATGGGGTCACTGGTAGAGCTCCAGGTCCAGGTCCAGGTCCGGGTCTGGGTCCAGGTACAGGTCCAGGACCAGATCCAGGTCCAGGTCCAGGTCCAGGTTCATGTCCGGGTCCAGGTCCAGGTCCAGGTCCAGGTGCAGGTCCAGCTCCAGGTCCAGGTCCAGGTCCAGGTCCAGGTCCAGGTCCAGGTCTAGGTCCAGGTTCATGTCCGGGTCTAGGTCCAGGTCCAGGTCTAGGTGCAGGTCCAGCTCCAGGTCCAGGTCCAGGTTCAGGTCCAGGTTCAGGTCCGGGTCCGGGTCCGGGTACGAGTCCGGGTCAAGGTCCAGGTCCAGGTCCAGGTCCAGGTCCAGGTCCAGGTCCAGGTTCATGTCCGGGTCCAGGTCCAGGTGCAGGTGCAGGTGCAGGTCCAGCTCCAGGTCCAGGTCCAGGTCCAGGTCCAGGTCCAGGTCCAGGTCCAGGTCCAGGGTCCAGGTTCGGGTCCAGGTCCAGGTCCAGGTCCAGGTGCAGGTCCAGGTCCAGGTCCAGGTCCAGGTCCAGGTCCAGGTCCAGGTCCAGGTCCAGGTCCGGGTCCGGGTCCGGGTCGGGGTCCGAGTCCGGGTCCGGGTCCAGGTCCAGGTCCAGGTCCAGGTCCAGGTTCATGTCCGGGTCCGGGTCCGAGACCGGGTCCGGGTCCGGGTCCGGGTCCGGGTCCGGGTCCGGGTCCGGGTCCGGGTCCAGGTCCAGGTCCAGTTCATGTCCAGGTCCAGGTTCATGTCCGGGTCTGGGTCCGGGTCCGGGTCCAGACCTGGATGAAGCTCTAACATGAACACCAGCAGGGGGTTTAATTCACCACCTCAGCAGTCTCACATCTTCTAGTTGAAGGTCTCTGGACCAGATTTCTGTTCCAGGTGTTCAACAACACCTGGCTCCCTCACAGAGCCAGGTGTTGCTGAACACCTGGCTCCCTCACTGAGCCAGGTGTTGCTGTTTGACTCCATCACATGTATGAAGCGTGTTTGCGTGTTTGTGCAGGGTTTAACTGGATGGTTGGGGTCATCAGGAAGATCATCAGCGAGGCCACGGGGGCAGAGTCAGAGACCAGGGCGCCACCACTGATGGAGTTCTTCGGACCAGACGTCGTAAAGGTGCGCTGTTAAAATATGAGCTACAGTGGAAACATTTTAGTTTTTATTTTTGTTATTTTAACTGAACGGATGAACAGAGGTGGCTGTTGAAGGTTTGTGCTGTTGTCCACATGTTGAAGCTGCTGGTTTTTATCATCTCACTTGGTTTCCAGGTACGTTGAAGCCCCTGTGAATCATTTATTTTCTGACTGGTTCCAGCAGCTTTAATTAAATTTATCAGCTTATCAGCACGATAATAAATCTGTTATCTCTGTCCTGAGCGACTGTGTGTGTTCTGGTGCTCTGAAGATGATAAAGGTGAAAATATATCAGCAAAGGTACAAGAGGTCAAAGAGAATGTACAAAAATACAAACAAGAACACACACACACAAGGCGTCGGGCAAGATAACGCGTCATTATCGTATTAACACAATTTATTAACGACGACATTTATTTTATTGTGCATTATTGCATGTTGCTCACATGCTGTTATTTTGAAAAGCCTGTTTCTGGCTGCTGCTGAAGTGGAAGAGAATTGAAGGAAAAACATGCAGAAAAGCTTTAAAAAGACACATAGAGAGGTAAAGTTACTGAACTTTCCATAAAAGTGCACTTTACACTGCTTTTGATTTCATTAATTGATTTTGCGTATACAATGCGATTAATCGTGATTAATCAGGGAAATCATGCGATTAATCGCAATTAAAAATTTTAATCGTTGCCCAGCCCTAAATATAATATAATATAATACAAGACTTTTTTTAATTACACATTTGTAAAAATACAAAAAATATTTTTTTTGTATAAAAGGAACATCTTGCAAAATTAAGAATTTTTAAACATTGATTTATTTCTTGTAAAACTGAGACTTTTTACTGTAAAATCCCAAATTTCGCAAAAAGTTTTCAACTAAATAATGCGATATTTTCTAGTAAAATCACTTTTCTTTTTTATTTGTAAATTTACAATTTTAAGGCCTAAAATGATAAATATAATATAATTGCAACTTCAAGAATTTCACAATAAAAGTGGGAATTTTACAATATTGCACATGTTTTATTGTAAAACATTATTTGTCATAGAATTTCAAACAAGGACACAAAAAATGCGTTTATGATGTAAAACATTAACTTTATGTCTAAAAATGCAGAAAAACATGCATACATACAACACAACAACAACAATAACAACAATGGCTCAGTTACACACACACACCAATAATCATCATAAAAAGACAAGATAATAACAGCTGCAAAGTGTTTATACACAGTAATGTTCAGTGATCTGTAAAATAATATCAGATACACTAGGCTCTAAGAAAGTTAAATATTCTTTCCAAGTCCTTTTTGATTGATTTTGTTGGCAGACTTTTTTATTTATTTATTTTCATTATTATATTTTTTTCCATAACCTGGTTGACTGAGAACCTTCACACGTCATATTAAAGCTGAATGTTTCTGACGCTGTCCCCCCTCAGACCATGGAGGAGGCTCCCTCTCCGAGGTTTCTGGGGACTCACCTGTACCCTGACAACATCCCCCCATCTTTCTATGAGAAGAAAGCCAAGGTGTGTTCCCTTCTAACCCTTTGAACTCACCTGATATCATTTAAATGTCATCTTCTTTACTTTCTGTTGTTCTTTCAGACATATTTAGTTTTGTTTCCTGTTTCCTGTTTTTGTTTGCTGATTAACCAGTTTGTTAATTATTTTTCTTGCACAGATGCTGGTGATCTTCAGGAACCCCAAAGACACTCTGGTGTCTTACTACCATTTCTGCAACAACAACCCGGTCCTGCCGTCGGTCCAGTCCTGGGACTCTTTCTTCACCCAGTTCATGAACGGAGACGGTACTTTAGCGCTGATAAAACGAGACTGCATGTGTTAATTACGACTGTAAATCGAAACATGATAGACCTCTTAACTAGGTGGTTATAGAGGCTGGTTGTCAGTGTCTCCTGAAGGATTCGAATAAGGAGAACAAGACCAAAAAACATGTTTCAACCCTTTCAGAACCAGAACAGCCTGTGGCTGAAGGACTCAACCAAAGCTTTTGAGCTTAACTCTGGTTTAACGCTCTTTTAAACCGCCCCAGACTGAGTTTAAGTTTAAGTTTGGAGGGTATAAAAGGAACTGGACAAACCCTCTGTGATGGCGTAGGTTTTTAAAGTCTCAGTCTGACGTCTGAAATTCTCTCCCAACGCCTGGTTGGTTCAAAAATGGGCAGAACAAGCAGGCTGTCCAGACACATCCACTTCAGCTCGGCTACCATAAGTTAGCCTGAGAGCTAGCTGGCTAGACACGCCCTCTTCAGCTCGGTTACCATAAGTTAGCCTGAGAGCTAGCTGGCCGGACACGCCCACTTCAGCTCGGTTACCATGAGTTAGCCTGAGAGCTAGCTCTGGCAGCTGGGAGCAGAGCAGGCCAACGCCCACACCAGGACTTCCCCTCAAACCTGCATGGACCCTCCAGTAGCTGGTGAACCCATGCTGAGCATCATGGGTAAAGGCTCCAAGGCAGGACCATAATGACCCTTGTTCGTCCCAGATACTGAGCTCTAAATTTTTGTTCTGGCCTGGTTCACCTTGAGAGACCCTATCGATGGGCATCGTGGCTCTGGGAGGGGCCGCGTACCCCCATCGTTCCTCCTGGATCTGAGGTTCAACCATCGATGGGACTCTCTTCTCCAGCAGACCTGCATAGACCTGACCATGGAGGCTGAGGAGTCTCATTGCCCTGGTCCTCTTTCTTAAAAAGGGGGACCACCACCCCAGTCTGCCAGTCCAGAGGTACTGACCCCAAAGTCCACGTGATGTTGCAGAGACGTGTCAACCAGGACAGTCCAACTAACCAGGACAGTCCAACCAACCAGGACAGTCCAACAAGGAACTCAGGGTGGATTTCATCCATCCCTGGAGCCCTGCCACCACCTCCTTAACTACCTCAGCGACCACAGAGTCCACCTCAGAGTCCACAGGCTCAGAGTCCACCTCAGGTCCACCTCAGAGTCCACCTCAGGTCCACCTCAGAGTCCACCTCAGGTCCACCTCAGGTCCACCTCAGAGTCCACCTCAGGTCCAATTCAGAGTCCACCTCAGAGTCCACAGGCTCAGAGTCCACCTCAGGTCCACCTCAGAGTCCACAGGCTCAGAGTCCACCTCAGAGTCCACCTCAGAGTCCACCTCAGGTCCACCTCAGAGTGCACCTCAGAGTCCACCTCAGAGTCCACCTCAGCGACCTCAGAGTCCACCTCAGGTCCACCTGAGAGTCCACAGGCTCAGCGTCCTCCATGGAGGAGACGTGTTTAGCTACTTTAACTACCTGGAACCCCTACTTTAGCTACTTTAGCTACCTGGAACCGCTACTTTAGCTAGTTTAGCTCAGCTGATCCGAGCAACCAAACCTGCTGACTGATTTTATTTAAAGTTATCACACATTTACCTCCTTTGACCTGTAAACCGTTATATTTAATGATAATGACTTTTATGCGTGTTTGTTTGTCTGTAGTTGCTTGGGGGTCATACTTTGATCACGCTTTGGCCTGGGAGAAGAAGATGGACGACCCCAACGTCATGATCGTCACCTATGAGGAGCTGAAACAGGTAGATCACTGACTGATCATCGAGCTTCAACTTTCACAAATATAGTTGCTGTGGATTCTCGGTCGTCCAGGTCATAATGTATGGAGCCCCGTTTGGGTCATAATTCAATGAATAAATGAGTCTATTATTATGAAATACAGACGTTTATTATTATGAAATACGTATCCATTATTATGATAATGGTTTTGTTTTTCATAAGAATGACCTTTTACATAATAATGGCTTTGTTTTTCATAAGAATGATTTGTGTGTCAATCACAGCAGAGAGGGCGGAGCCTTTTATGTGATTGGCTGCTCTTTCATTCAGTCATAAGCAACAGAACAGTGAATATCGATAGTGGGCGAAAGGTGCAATGTATATACTCCAGGCCAGCAGGTGGCAGAATGCACCTCAGTTTACGATTAAAAGTTGACATCAACTAAGAAACGTAGCGTGAAATGTAGGGAAAACTTGATTTTGACGACATGGCGACAGGAGAAAGATCCTTATCTGACTGGACAAAACTAGACGATGTCAGAGCGTAGAATGGAAAAGGATCAGCCAATGAGCGTGCAGGTCAACCACTGGTCCCGCCCACTGGCAAAATGTCATTATTATGTAAAAACTCATTCTTAGATAAAAAAAAAAGCCATTCTGGAATAAACTATTATTCATTAAACTAAGCTTAAATAATAATCAAAATATATTTCAGAGTAATTAGATTTTTTCATAATAATGGGAAACATTTCATAATAATAAACGCCTGTATTTCATAATAGACTAATTTATTCATTGAATTATGACCTAAACGAGGCTCCATAATAAAGTTTGAATCAACGCAAACGGAGATTGACTCGCTCTTGGAGCCAACTCCTAGTGGTCATTCAAGGAACTGCACTTTCCTTCCTTCCTGTTGAACTCAAACCTTTGAATCAGACGGATCAAAACAGATGACGACTCTGTTTTCTCTCTTTCTTCGTTTCTCTGTTCTGGTCCACTCCGGTCCAGGACCTGAGCACCGGCGTCCGTCAGATGTCCAGTTTCTTCGGCTTTAGCCTGACGGAGGCTCAGATCCAGAAGATCACAGGAGCGAGCACCTTCAACGCCATGAAGGAGAAATCCACTAACTCCCACGGCAACATGGGAAACGTCATCTTCAGGAAAGGTGACAAACACAATCTTTTACCTGCACCACACGCTGCTGCTTTAAGGAGTAAAAACCTATACTTCACATTTCCACCTCTGTTTTAAATTAAACAACATCTTTAGTGTTGCTGAACACGGCAGATCCAACACAGCTGAACCTTGTTCTCTTCAAAAGACTACATTGCCCATGATTCTCAGGCCTCATCACCATTGGATAGTTGATCACCAAGATGGTCGTTCTACTGAATCTGTGCGTTTTTTTGTTGTAACACCTCAAAAATAAACTTAATTTTTAAACTTTTTTCACAACTGAATATAATGAAAAACAAATTTAAGTATTTAAATAGTGATTTGGCAAATTTAAGGCAACTTTAAACAGAAGATCGTTGCATTTTCTCAGTCCTGTTAGCAAAACTCCGTTGTAAAGAGCATGAAAAAATAGTATTTGAGTAACAGCAGTGAAAGTAACAGCACTGAGTTATGAGCAAATGCTTAAAATATAGCGATGGAGCATTCATGCTAATAACTTGAGGACACTAAGCACAGTCTCCTGATTGACAAATATAAATGTATATATTTATATTATATTTATATATATTTATAATAATATATATATTATATATATATATATATATATATATATATATATATATATATATATATATATATATATATATTTATATTTATATTTCTTAAATAAACAAAGGACATGTAAAAAAATTATTCAGGTAACAGGACTGTAAGTTGAGATTGACCTTGTTGGTCATAGTTTCAAAATCATGAAACATACAATCAATAACAATGGAAAACTAGCCTTTGACTTTCCCGTGACCTTCAGAAGATCTCAATGATGCAGCTTTCAGTGAACAGGTGACCTCAGGACGATTCAGGAAAGAGGGAGTGTTATGGTAACAGCACTGAGTGAAAACCTGAAGACCTGCCTAGAATGTGCATTTTAACGAAAACATTCAGATTTTTTTTAATTACAAAATTATATTCAGAGCATTTATTATGTATGAAATCATACATCAAAAATATACACATAAATACAATTTTCTGAATGATTTTCATGATTAAATCTTGATAGTGGGGACAGGAATCAGATGTTATTTTTCAGTATTTTGTGGTTTTTATTCATATTTTTAAGAATATATTTTGAATTTACAAAGACAAAAATGTGCACAACACTTTGCTGAACATTAAAAGGTATATTACTGTAAACTTTCATGTGTATTTATTTGTATAACGTCCCAGGGACACAAATGGCAGTGATTCAGTGGAAGGAGTCAAGAATGGAGAGGACGCTGATAAATGTCGTCAAACCAGACTTGATCTGTGTGAATGAAATCCTCCTTCCCTCCTCTGAATGTGAACTTGTATGTTTTTAGGATTTATCTCGCATTTTTGTTAGGATCATGTTGGCTTTCTTGAACTTTTCTTTCTTTTTTCATCAGTTTTTCTTGGTTGAGTGTGTAGTCTGGTGTCTCCCTTCGTCAGTCTGTTTGTTTGCTCGCCTGTTTCTGTTTCTCTGTTCTGCTTTCCTGATTTATGTCCTTTGATGATTTCATTTTGTTTGGATTCCCTGTTTTCTGCAGCACTTCCATTTAGATTTTGCCTTGTCAGATTGAAACATTTGTTCTTGTTACTCTAAAGTAAGTTAACTTTATATTAAAACTATTCATTGGATTCTTTTTAAACCATCCTAAAGTTTGTTATTCCACACAGCAGTGAAGGTCACATTTATTATTTCTTTTTTAAAAAGTCCACAGATAGAAACAGAACAAAGCCGTCTGCAGAGGCATGTTGTCCCTGCAGCCACTAGGGGGGACTGAAGTTAATAAACGACTGAAGTGAAGAGTTTACATGATCAGGAAGCAAATGTGACTTCAAGGTAAAAATTGTGTGACGAAAACCGACCGGATCTTTTTTCTACGATGCAGGTGAGGTTGGAGACTGGAAGAACCATTTCTCCCCAGAACAGAGCCGTGAGATGGACGAGACCTTCAACCAGCGTCTGGCAGGAACCAGACTGGGAGCCAAACTGGACTACCAGCGCCACTGCCAGTAGGACTTTCCCGCCCAAACTGAGTCTGCCAGGCTCATTTTAACAGGTCGAGACCAGATCTGCCTGACAGACTCGGTTCAGGGCTGAAGGTCCCGAATGGATGAAGGCAGCAAGAGTAAAACTACACAATGATTCAATCTTTTTCATCTAAATGAAATGAGTTCTACATTGATTATCCAGCATTAATTAAAGCCTTTTTAAAGATTACACTTTCAAACTAGAAAATTCCTAAACAAACTCTGAAAGCGATCATTCAGGTCAGTTTTAACGTCACAAACCTGAAGTCCTGAGGTGTCCAGAGCAGCTGTGCGATGATTTTATGAGACAATTTTGTAAAGAAATAAATTCTTAATATCTGCAACAAAAAGCTGCAGTTCCACAAAATTCACAATTTTATGACAAAAAGTTGTAAAAATTTTCAAAAAAAGTAACAATTTTGTACAAATTTGTGAATTTAGAACAAAAATCCAGGAATTTTTTTTGATAAAAAGTTGCAAGTTGCTCTAAAGAGGGCGGAGCTACAGCGCTCTGAAGGGGGCGGGGCTTCTGGACAGTTTCAGACTGGTCATTTCAGAAAGATTTGTTCAGTAATTTTTTGTGAGTTATGTTAACACACTACAACGGAGCTTTCTCAGTAGAGGAGGTTCTGATGAACTATTTCTGGGTTTTTCTCTAAATTGTGGACGAAGAAAAGAATGATGGAAATGGAGGGAAGAAGCAGCGGAATAAACCAAAGAGGAGTAATCAGACGGTGATGACATCATCTAGTTCAGGGGTCTCCAACCCCCACTCCCGGCCCGGTTCCGGTCTGGGGTCATTTGGTACCGGGCCGCAGAAAAAAAAAAATCCCTTCCATTATTACCGTTTGATTTATTATCCGAGTCTAAATGAAGTTTTACTTTGAAAAATGACCGGATTCTCTTCGTTACATCCGTCTATGACTCCCAGACCTAAGTCAGGGTCACGTGACCAGACCTCCAGACCCGAGTCAGGGTCACGTGACCAGACCTCCAGACCTCCAGACCCGAGTCAGGGTCACGTGACCAGACCTCCAGACCTCCAGACCCGAGTCTGGGTCACGTGACCAGACCTCCAGACCTCCAGACCCGAGTCTGGGTCACGTGACCAGACCTCCAGACCTCCAGACCTCCAGACCTGAGTCTGGGTCACGTGACCCATTTAAACCCCCAAACTGGAAAAATTAGTAAAAACAAACATGTTCAGAAAGTGTCTTTAAAGAGGACGTTACAGATGTTACAGATGTTACTGGTCCAATGAACCCATAAAAAGGGAAGTTCATCTCGACAGCCTCAAATATAGAAACTTGGGATGTTTTTAGACTCATTTTGTCATAAATACACCTTTTTGAAACTGGCAGCTACCTGGAACTACCTTGCTGCCGTACTGGGAACGCTGGTTTCACAACAGTGATGGAAAGCAAATAACTGGACATTTTTAAATGTGCACAACTGCTGTTTGAGCTGAATGTCCACCAAGCTGACAAATAAAAGCCTTTATTCAGGTCTGTTTGACTCCATCAATATTATTATTATTATTATTATTATTATTATTATTATTATTATTATTATTATTATACCGTATTATAGAAACATCAATGACTCTTGATCAGTTTTCTGAGACCAGATGGTTTCTATGAACAACAAACTTTGATTGTGTGGGTTCTCCTACTTTTTCCTCTAAATATTTTCTGGCTCATGAAAGATGTGAGAAAGTTTAATAGTTTGTGTGTTTTCAGCTTAAACACAAAGGTTCACATAGTTTATATTTCTTTTGTTTATAAGAGTGCACACCAATCATGTCTATTGATAAGCTCTTATTGTGAAAGAACAAACCACTTGATACCTGTCATCATAGTGTTTAACAACTGGACCAACAGAGCTGAGATGCTGTCTGGACCTGCTGAGTTCAGTCACGGCTGGTTCAGCTCATGTTGGTCCAACTGATGATCAGGATGATCAATATAATGGTGATCAGCTACAGTGATGACAGCAGCTGCTGGCTAAAGCTAGAAACAGTAGACCAATCAAATGAAGGCACCACCTATTATACATAAATGTGTAGCTTGATGTGAATTTACCTGATGAAGTGAAAATAATTCATTCCCGTGCATGTAAAATCAAACTGTTTTATTCCTGCTGAAAACCTGTTGGAGCCAGAACCTAGTGGTCAGTAGAGGAACTGCAGCCTCTAGTGGTCAGTGGGTGGTTTTAGGAACAGAGCAGTTCTACTGCTGATGGCCGCATCAAACATGAGAAGACCTGCAGACATCAGCAGCTCAGAGTGTCTTCAGTCAGATGATCTTCAGATCTGCTCCAGGAGATCCTTCCTTCCACAGCTGGAACCTTCAATGAATCTGTGAAGAGCCTCCTGACAGTTACTGTTTAATTTCCCTTTGGGGATCAATAAAGAATTTTTGAAGTGAATCTAAATGTTGTCATCATAAACCTTTTTTCATCAATCATCCATCCATCATCCATCCATCCATCCACCATCCATCCACCATCCATCCATCATCCATCCACCCTCCATCTATCCATCCATCCATCCATCCACCATCCATCCATCCATCCATCCTCCATTCATCCATCCATCCATCCATCCACCATCCATCCATCCATCCATCCATCCATCCATCCATCCATCCATTCATCCACCCTCCATCCATCCATCCATTCATCATCCATCCATCCATCCATCATCTAGACCTCCTTAATCCTCTGCTGGATTCTATCCCAGCTCAGGTAAAGTCAGGGGTCCACCTGGACAGGTCTCCAGTCCATCGCAGGGCCACGTATGGACAAACAACCACCGTGGACTCATGTGTCCACTGGAACATTTGTATTAGGTGTTTTTCGTTTGGTCCAGTTGTCCCTGTTGCTGTCTCCTCTTTTGTTCCAGTTCTGATGTCTCATGTCCTCTTTCCTGTGTTGGTGTTTGTATTGAATAAAGAGAGAGGCAGAAAAAAAAGGAAACAGCCTGATGCCTCATCCATCCGGATCCTTTCAAAATAAAGGCAGCGGATACGTGACGGTGACTCCTCGTTTTATTTTGAAAGGAGCGTCCCGGACGCGGGTGATCAGCTGTGTCTCTAACTTGTCTGGCGGATGAATGACATCATGGGGGCTGCTGTGTCTCAGTCTGCGACATGACTCCGTCCGCCAGCGGCGGTCATCCCGGAGGTTCGGCTCAGGTGGACCCGGACGGATCAGCCGGTGAGAGAAGCGCGTGTGGTCGGTGTTTGTCCGGTAGCTGCAGGTGTCCGGCAGGTGCAGGTGCAGGTGCGGAACGGCGCGTTACTGTCTGTCCAAACTGCATGACGTGGGTCGGACCCACGGACCGGATCCAGACTGGATGCAGGCTCCAGCTGGACCTGCAGGCGGGTCTTCAGACCCGGATCAACCCGCAGGCTCCGTTCATGTTTCAGGCTTTGATTCTCCAGTTTTTGCTCTTTGTGCTCGTGTTCCTGCGCGAGACGGGGATTCTGTCAAGATGGTGTATTTTAATTTAATCTTATTTCCGGCTCAGCTCCGACAGAAAGAAGAAAACACACCGTTTACCGGCGACTCTCCCGGTCAGACTGTTGAAATAAAAATAAAAAATGTTCATTTGAAACCCTTTCTAACTGTAAACTTTGATCCCACCAACAATTCAGTTTATTTCAAAACTCCTTTATTAATTCCCGAATGAAAATGAATTAATTTATAAATGAACATGAAAGCTTCGTACTTTAATTAATAAATCTGGGAGTTAATCTGGTCTTTTGACTTGGAATTGATCCTTGTTATAATTGTCCACCAGATGGCGACATTGCTATATTAAGCAATTAGAGAGAAAAACTGTTTCCTCTAGAGGGCGCTGTCATGTTTCCTTCTCCTTTAACCCTGAGAGGGTTAAAGGGAGGCGGATGTGACGTCACCGAGCTGTGACACTTCAACACATGAAAACATACTTTCCATGTAGAAAATGTAGAATAATTCATTTTTCTATTTTTTTTTTAATCTAAAAACATTGTGGCTAGTGATGGTGAGATGAAGCCCCATGAAGCAGTGTCACACATTGGCCAGATGGTTCGAGAAATGGTACATTTCTTGCTGCTTGATATGCACATGACACCACCTACTGGTCAGGTTTATAATCACAGCCAGTTGAATCTTAAGATGTGATGCATTGAATTTATGTATCAGTCATGGCTCTTGCGAATGACTGTGAATAACAAAATGTGTATGACCAAATAAATGATCAAGTGCATAAAATATTGTCTGAAAGTAATCTCTGTTTAATGTTTCCCAAAGTAGTATCATAAGAACTGGGCAGACACTAGAGATGCGCGGATGACGTATATTTTAACCCGCAACCGCTTCTTAAAATCTCTATCCGCCCGCTATCCATTTGCAGGAACGTTTTCTCACCAATTTTCAAAACCGAACCGACCCGCCATCCTTTTTAATAATATGTAAAATATTTTTCTTATTATTATTATTTGAGTGCTTCAACCGCAACCCACCCGAATTTAATTAAAGTATTATTTTTTTTGACGAGTCATCCGCCCGATATGCGGATTATCCGCTCCGCCCGCGGGTGCGCGGTTCAACCGCGCATCTCCAGCAGACACGCGTCAAAAGGGTCGACGAGCCGGAAGTCGAACCCACGAAAACTACGTAATCTGTACACGGGCCCTAACCACTGCACTACCAGAACAACAGAGTTCATGCTGCGCCAGAGAACAATAAAAATTGTTTAGTGAACTACGGAGGAAGCACACTCGATATGCTTGTGTAATTTGGACAATGACGACCATTAAAGGGGTTATTTTATGTATATTTATTCAGAAATAGCAAATTTTCCACAGTTTTTGGTTTTAACCAATTCCTTTTTTCTTTTTCAATCTCTCCAGCCTTGGAGAACACCCTTTCACATGGCACAGAGGATGCTGGGCTGCATAAAAATGTTTGTGCCATCATGTACAAACTATATACTGAACTACCACAAACTATATACACGCTATCCAAATTCTAGTATCCAAGCTATCCAAACTCTATCCACACTCTGAACTGACTGCAAATCGCCTACAAACACCCACATTTTGAATGGAGCCTGTGGCTTTTATAAAGCTGTCAAACCCCATTTCTTGAGACAAGAAATGAACCACTTCCCGAAGCAGTCACGTGGTACAGTCAGGCTGTGAAGCTTCGGACGTCATCACTTTTGGCTCCTCCCCAAATGAAGCGACTCTTGATACGCGCTTCACGGACACGCCCCCTCATTTCTCGATACGCGCTTCGGGGCTTCGCTTCACTCATAACATCACTAATTGTGGCATCATGACAAAAACCTGACAGTTAAAATCTTTAAAAAGTCCTTAATATTTGATATCAATAATTAGATCAGATCCTGGTTAAAAACGAGCTCAGTAAAAGTAGAGTTTATTTCTACGGTTCAATATTTTTATAGGTTGTTTTTGAGAAGCAACTTTTATTATCAGAAGGAGCCCAGACCAGAACCAGGGTCCAGCCCAGGGTCCAGGGTAGACCAGGGTCCAGATCAGGGTCCAGACGAGGGTCCAGGGTAGACCAAGGTCCAGATCAGGGTCCAGACCAGGGTCCAGGGTAGACCAGGGTCCAGGGTGGTCCAGGGTCCAGGGTGGTCCAGGGTCCAGACCAGGGTCCAGGGTAGACCAGGGTCCAGATCAGGGTCCAGACCAGGGTCCAGGGTAGACCAGGGTCCAGGGTGGTCCAGGGTCCAGACCAGGGTCAAGGGTAGACCAGGGTCGAGAACAGGGTCCAGACCAGGGTCCAGGGTAGACCAGGGTCCAGACCAGGGTCCAGGGTCCGAGGTAGTCCAGGGTCCAGATCAGGGTCCAGACCAGGGTCCAGGGACAAGGGTCCAGACCAGGGTCCATGGTCTAGATCAGGGTCCAGACCAGGGTCCAGGGTACACCAGGGTCCAGGGACAAGGGTCCAGACCAGGGTCCAGGGTCCAGATCAGGGTAGACCAGGGTCCAGGGTAGACCAGGGTCCAGGGTCCAGATCAGGGTCCAGACCAGGGTCCAGGGTAGACCAGGGTCCAGACCAGGGTCCAGGGTCCAGATCAGGGTCCAGACCAGGGTCCAGGGACAAGGGTCCAGGGACAAGGATCCAGACCAGGGTCCAGGGTCCAGATCAGGGTCCAGACCAGGGTCCAGGGTAGACCAGGGTCCAGGGTCCAGATCAGGGTCCAGGGTCCAGACCAGGGTCCAGGGTAGACCAGGGTCCAGGGACAAGGGGCCAGACCAGGATCCAGATGCAGTCGTCTGGTTACCAGCTTTGACTGTGATGTCACACATGTTTTTTGGCTAAATAGTGATTTAAAAAATGTATTCATTTTTTTTTACTTAATTCCACACATATGATGTAACAAGTTTTTTTGTTTAAATACTTATCATTAAACATAGAGTTAGAGTTGGTGCTCCACTGATGATCCAGATGTTTCAGAGCTAACCCCACCCTCACCCCACCCTAACCCCACCCTCACCCCACACCCTAACCCCACCCTAACTCCACCCTAACCCATTCTAACCCCACCCTAACCCCACCCTCACCCCACCATCACCCCCTAACTCCACCCTCCACCTAACCCCACCCTCCCACCTCCCCCCACCCCCCTCTAACCCCACCCCCCCCCCCCTAACCCACCCTAACTCCCCCCTCCCCCCCACCCTAACCCCCCCCCCCGAACCCCCCCTCCCCCCCCTAACCCCACCCTCCCTCCCCTCCAAACCCACCCTCCCCCCCCCTAACCCACCCCCGAACTCCACCCCTAACCCCAACCCCACCCTCCCCCCAAACCCTACCCCCCCCCCCCACCCTCCCCCCCCCCGAACCCCACACCCCCCTCCACCCCACCCCCAAATCCCACTCAACGAAAGCCCCCCCCCCCCCACCCCACCCCCCCGCCCACTCCCCCTAAACCACCCCCCCCCAAACCAACCCTCCCCCCCCCCTCCGCCCCCCCCCCTAACCCCACCCTCCCCCCCACATCCCCCCCCAACCCCAACCCCACCCTAAACCCCCCCTACCCCCCCCACCTACCCCCCCCTAAACCCCCCACCCTCCCGAACCCCCCGAAACCCCCCCACCCCTCGCCTAACCCCCCCGCCCTAACCCCCCCCCCCTCCCCGCCACCCCCCCGCCCCCCTCCCGAACCCCACCCTCCCCCCACCCCCCTCCCTCCGGCCCCCCCGAACCCCCTCCCCCCCCCCCCTCCCCCCCCTCCCCTCCTAACCCCCCCACCCTAACCCCCCACCTAACCCCCCCTCCCGCCCCCCCTCCTCCCCACCCTAACCCCCACCCTTAACCCCTCCGAACCCCATCCTAACCCATCCTCCCCCCCGAAACCCCACCGTAAACCCCACCCTAAACCCCCCTAACCCCACCTAACCCCACCCTAACCCCCTAACCCCCCTAACCCCTAACCCCACCCCACCCCACCCTAACCCCAACCCCTAACCCCTAACCCCCCACCCCTAACCCCAACCTAACCTGACTCCAACTGAACTCCAACCCTTTCAGGAACATCTCACTGTTTCACATGTAAATCAAATACATTTTTATGTGTTGCAGAGTGATGCAGAAGTTCTGCTCCAGAAGTTCTGGTTCTTTCCTCTTAGAGAGGAACGGCCAGGCCTGCGGCGCCACCTCTGACTCCGTCGCCTCCTGCGACCTCCCCTTCCGCTGCCCCCGCTGTGGCGAGCAGGAGCGCTTCCACAGCTTGGCTTCGCTTCGTGCTCACCTAGAGTACTGCCATTCGTACCGCTCACCGGATGTGGCCTCCGGCGGCTTCAGCATCACCGGAAAACTCCCTGACCCACTGACAGCGGCGATCCCCTGGCGCGACATGAGCCTCCCGACCCGCAGGGGGCAGAAGAGCACAGCGAGGCCGCCTCACATCCGTTCCCTCAGCGACAGCAGGGACGGCGGATTCCTCCCCTCCTACGGTTCCGCGAGGAGGCGCACTCAGAGCGTCGGGGTGGGGACGCAGGCGGAGGATGAGGAGGAGGAGTATGAAGTGGAAGAAGGGATGGAGGACGAAGATGCGGAAGAGGAGGATGATGATGATGATGATGATGACAAGGAGGACAGGGAAGAAAGAGATAGAACTAGAAATGAGAAAGAAATCAAAATATCCACCAAAAAGTCAGATACAGGACCCCTCCACATCAACCACCTCCACCTGCCGTTTGTTCCTCCGGTACCAGTCGGCCTCCCACCTCACCAGAACCAGGATCTGGAGCTTATGGGTGCGTTCCTCTTCCTACTGAAATTTAAGTAGTAGTGAGTAAATCTTGATTTATACTTGTCTGTTGCAGCTGCACCGCTCCCACGACACCTTTGGCATTTATACTGTTGTTTTGCATTGGTCCGTAATTCCACCACCAGCCACTAGAGGGCAGTGCTTGTTCTTTCCTGCAGCACTGCTGCTACTGCTGCTCAGGCAGATAAAGTAGTGGTTGGAGACCTAATAGCATCCCCACAGCTCCCAGCCTCCCCATAGCTCCCAGCATCCCCACAGCTACTAGCATCCCCACAGCTACCAGCATCCCCACAGCTACTAGAGTCCCCACAGCTACCAGCATCCCCACAGCTACTAGCATCCCCACAGCTACCAACCCAGCTACCAGCCCCAGCATCCCCAACAGCTCCAGCATCACCAGCATCCCCAGCATCCCCAGCATCCCCACAGCTCCCACAGCCCCACAGCTACCTGCACCCCCACAGCTACCTGCATCCCCACAGCTACCTGCACCCCCACAGCTACCAGCATCCCCACAGCTCCCACAGCAGCCACCCCCACAGCTCCCACAGCTCCCACAGCTACCAGCGTCCCCACAGCTACCAGCGTCCCCACAGCTACCAGCATCCCCACAGCTACCAGCATCCCCACAGCTCCCAGCATCCCCACAGCTACCAGCATCCCCACAGCTCCCAGCCTCCCCACAGCTACCAGCATCCCCACAGCTCCCAGCCTCCCACAGCTACTAGCATCCCCACAGCTCCCAGCCTCCCCACAGCTACCAGCATCCCCGCAGCTACCAGCATCCCCGCAGCATCAGAGATGCAGCCTGGGAGACTCTGATCTCCTCTTCCACTGACCTGTTGACCTGATTAGATGGAGGTGTTCCTGTCAATGACCACTTAGTTTTCCAGCCTTTTGTTGCTCTTCTTCCAACTTCCAAGGTTCAAAGGGAGCAAAAAGATCTTGAAATGGTAAAATGTCTTACTCGTAAATGAATCCTGTCTGCTGTCGCCACCAGAGCAGCGCCCGTTCTCCGGCGTGGAGACGGCGGCGGCCTCGGCGGCCGTGCGTCGGCGGCTGGCCAGCATCCTGCGGGCGGCCGACAGCACCATGCAGCGGCGGCTGGCGAGGGTCAGCACGGAGCTCGCCCAGACCGACACGGAGCTCCTGTGTGAGCGCGCTCACTCGCAGCATCTGGCCCAGGAGAGGCAGGAGGTAGCGGACAGGGAGCGGTCGCTGAGCCGGCAGGTGGACGTGGCCGTCATGGTGATCGCGGCGCTGAGGGAGCAGCTCAACATCTCAGAGAACGAGCTGGAGCAACGAGAGAGGTGAGAGCAGGCGGCGCCGGCAGGTGGTGCTGCCTTGTGTTTCAGACGTTTCTGCATTCAGGCACTTTTGCTTCCAGGGAGGTGATAACCATTCAGAAGTTTCTGGAGGCAGCGGTTCGACAGGAGACGAGCGGCAAAGTTCGGATCCAGCAGTTCATTGAGAACCTGCTGACGCGCATCGCTCTGGCGGAGCGGCTGGTGGAGTACTACCAGGTCAACGGCAGCCTGCCGCAGTGCAACCACCACAAGGTAGGAGGACCGGCTGAGTCAGGGTACCAGGGCTGTCGGTTCTGAAACGCTCTTCTGCAGCCGTTGATGCTGTTCTGGTTATTTGGTGTCTCTGGTGTTGTTTGTGTAATATAATAGATGTTTTTGTTTCTTTTAGTTGATCAGTTTCTCGTCTTGATCACTTTAGTCTGTCTGTTGTTTGTCTAGTTTTTTTTTTGTGGTTATTGGATTTACTGTCTGTTTCTGGCCATTTTGTGAGTGTTTCTTCTCTTATTTTTGTCCATGATACATCTTTTTGTTCAGTGTAAAACCATCAACTGTTTTTTTTAGTTGACCGATCTATTTTTGTGACTCATCAGTTTGTCAACAATATCTTCCATCCTACCCTCCATGACCACCATGCTTCTGTGTAATTACAGCTGTTAATCACAGCTGCACAGGAACTGCCCCTGTACTGAGGTCCTCCCACCACCCTGTTTCCCTAGTCACCATTCAGATGTTCTTCTGCAGCCTCTGCTGCCCCCTGGACATCCTGGACATTTGTCCGTATTAATGTGGTTTTAAACTCCCCTTTCAGTGAGGCTGACTCACTGTTGGAGCCAGACCCTAGTGGTCGGTAGAGGAACTGCAGCCTCTAGTGGTCGGTAGATGAACTGCAGCCTTTAGTGGTTGGTAGAGGAACTGCAGCCTCTAGTGGTCGGTAGATGAACTGCAGCCTCTAGTGGTTGGTGGAGGAACTGCAGCCTCTAGTGGTCGGTGGAGGAACTGCAGCCTCTAGTGGTCGGTGGAGGAACTGCAGCCTCCAGTGGTCGGTGGAGGAACTGCAGTCTCTAGTGGTCGGTGGAGGAACTTCAGCCTCTAGTGGTCGGTAGAGGAGCTGCAGCCTTTAGTGGTCGGAGGAGGAACTGCAGTCTCTAGTGGTCGGTGGAGGAACTGCAGCCTCTTGTGGTCGGTAGAGGACCTGCAGCCTCGAGTGGTCGGTGGAGGAACTGCAGCCTCTAGTGGTTGGTAGTAGGGCTGGGCGATAAATCGATTTAATCGATTAATTCGAATTTGTACTTAATGTCGATTTGTTTTAATGAAAATCGATTTTCTCATTAACATCCGCCACCAGCGCCTGCCTGCTGGGCTCCCGTAGGTCAGAGAGCGCGGAGTGCGCGCCCCCCTCCCCACCCGCGCTAGGTACACAAACAAGCAAGCAGTGCTGATCTCACACCGAAGAAAAGAAACGTATCCTCGGTTATTTGGAATTGGTTCGGGTTCGTGGCGTCAGACACAGAACAAACAGCACCTCGCTGCAAAGTCTGTTTAAAGGCTGTTGCTACCAAAGGTAACAGTACTACAATTTACTGCAGCACCTTAAACAGAAGCATGCTGCCGAGTTGGAAGGGTGTTGCTCCCTACGAAAAAAACGACCGCGGCAGCCCAAGCACCGCCACCAAAAACAACCTACCGTCTTGGAAACGTTGACAAACTGTATCCCGTATGATGAGAAAGGAGCCCGGTGGAAAGCTGTCACGGATGCAGTCGTGATGTATATTGCAAGAGATATGGTGCCCATATACACCGTGGAAAAGCCGGGGTTTATTCACCTGCTCAAAGTTTTGGATCCCAGGTACGTGCTACCAGGCTGCAAATATTTTTCTGACGTTGCCTTGCCTCGTAAATTACAATGGAAGCCTAAAATTAAATTTTTAATTTTATTTGATGCAGATGTTTAAGTAAAGTTAACATGATTCAGGGAATCATGTTTGCACTTTATTTTGTCAACCTAAAAAAAGGGGTCTTATAATACTATGTTTTACTTATTTTTTGTGTCATTTCGAAACTAGATTACTGAAAAGTTACATTGTCACTGTTCACAATGGCAGGCAGGGCTTGCCATCTCTTTTTTTGTGGCTTGTTTATGTAACTGAAACTCCAGAAGGGAAAATTTAAACAAAATAAAACTGAAACTTGTTTTGAACAATTTCTTTGTCATCTACAAATTGATTTTAGGTAGGGGGTGAAAAAAAGCGATTTAAATCGTGAATCGGGATTTTTTCTGAAAAAATCGGAGATTTTTTTTTTAGGCCATATCGCCCAGCCCTAGTTGGTAGACTGTACAAACTGTACAACAAAGACTGTACTTTTTAAAGAAACTGTTGTCTTTTAACGTTAATGGCAAAATGGTCCACATGTTTTATTGTGCTTTTATTGAAAGTGTTTTAACCTTCTGCATCATCTGCTGGTTTGGGAATGCCTCTGAGGCACAAAAGAGTTCTGTTAGGAGGACAGTAACAACAGCCAGCAAACTGTTAGGAACCACCCTACCCAGCCTCGAGAGCATATACAGAGACCGAGTAACAAGCAAGGCAAAGGCCTATGGCGCGGGATCGGGGCCAAAATTAAGACTATTGCGCAGCCGGCGGTGTCTACATCCTTGTCGCAGGAGGCTATGTCCAATCCGAAACCGGCTATTGATCTGATCACTGATAGGCCTGCATCAACAACTGAGTGGCCGGCGCCGGCAACTGAGCAGGCGACTAGTCACGTTACTTGGTCGGTAACCTTCGTGTCGAACCCAGCAACTCATTGGATCGCCTACTGTCGCTGACGTGCGTTATCATTGGAGAGGCTAACGACTAGCATGCCTAGGTTGGTCACCCACCGGATTGTCTACTCCCTCTGTTATCCATTAGCATGGATAGGCTGGCGTTAGCATTGGAGAGGCTGGCGACTAGCATTCCGAGGCTAGTCACCCACCGGATTGTCTACTCCCTTTGTTATCCATTAGCATGGATAGGCTGGCGTTAGCATTGGAGAGGCTGGCGACTAGCATTCCTAACTGCGGTCAAGCCAGCCGTCTCTCCTTTTTGCGAAGTCAAGCGAGCCGCTCCAACATTTCAAGTGCTCATGTGTTACAGGCTTTACGGTAAATGGACGGCTGCGGGTGAGAAAGTCAGCGCTAGGAGGCCACAGCGTGTATTAATATCCGGTTTTCAAAATAAAATGTGAGTTATTGAAAGGCGTGTAAGTGTGATCTTTACTAGTTTTGAATCATTATGTCACATGACCTAGAGGCTATTGAAATAAATCAGTGCAGGATCACAGTACTACACTGGCTGGTTGAGATACACCTCTTTTTATTCTTTTTTAACATTTCTAATATTTTATGTTAATTTTTTAAAATAAATATTAGCATTTTAGCTCAATAGCTTCCAGGTCATGTGACCTAATGACTCAAAATCAGTGCATGATCACAGTACTACACTGGCTGGTTGAGATACACCTCTTTTTATTCCATTTAAACATTCCTAATCATCAATTTATTTCAATAGCCTCTAGGTCATGTGACATAATGATTCAAAACTAGTAAAGATCACACTTACACGCCTTTCAATAACTCACATTTTATTTTGAAAACCGGATATTAATACACGCTGTGGCCTCCTAGCGCTGACTTTCTCACCCGCAGCCGTCCATTTACCGTAAAGCCTGTAACACATGAGCACTTGAAATGTTGGAGCGGCTCGCTTGACTTCGCAAAAAGGAGAGACGGCTGGCTTGACCGCAGTTAGGAATGCTAGTCGCCAGCCTCTCCAATGCTAACGCCAGCCTATCCATGCTAATGGATAACAAAGGGAGTAGACAATCCGGTGGGTGACTAGCCTCGGAATGCTAGTCGCCAGCCTCTCCAATGCTAACGCCAGCCTATCCATGCTAATGGATAACAGAGGGAGTAGACAATCCGGTGGGTGACCAACCTAGGCATGCTAGTCGTTAGCCTCTCCAATGATAACGCACGTCAGCGACAGTAGGCGATCCAATGAGTTGCTGGGTTCGACACGAAGGTTACCGACCAAGTAACGTGACTAGTCGCCTGCTCAGTTGCCGGCGCCGGCCACTCAGTTGTTGATGCAGGCCTATCAGTGATCAGATCAATAGCCGGTTTCGGATTGGACATAGCCTCCAGCGACAAGGATGTAGACACCGCCGGCTGCGCAATAGTCTTAATTTTGGCCCCGATCCCGCGCCATAAAGGCCATTGTGGCTGATGAGAGGCATCCACTTACCTCCAGTTTTAAACTGTTGCCATCAGCTCGGCGTTATTGCCCCCCCTTGTTTACTAAAAACAGGGCAAACAAGTCTTTTATACCCCAAGCCATTAAACTTTTAAATATTTCTAGGAAATAGCACCCCAGCTGGCTGGGAATACCATGTATGAGTGGTAGCACCGTGTCTGTCTGTGTTTTGGTTCTGTGTCCTTGTTTTTTTATGTTATGGTTGTCAAATTGCCATGTGTACCTTTTGCTGCAAACAAATTTCCCCACGGGGACAATAAACATATATCTATCTTATGTGAATATTAGAGGAACTGCAGCCTCTAGTGGTCGGTGGAGGAACTGAAGCCTCTAGTGGTCGGTAGAGGAACTAATTGGTTTGGTGCATTTAGTCCTGGTCTTTTGCGTTTCTGTGATTGTTTTATATGTATTTTAGTCATTTTATTTATATTTTTGTCTTTCTCTAATCTGTTTGTTTTTATTTTTGTATGTTTCGGTTGTCATCTTTGCTTGTTTTCTATGTTTTTGTCAATCAGCGCTAAAATAAACCATCTTTCATTTTTGTCCTCAGCAGAGAAACAGCGGCGCTCACAGAATCACTAAAAGCAGGTGAGTAACTTCTTCTTGGAATCATGATGTTCAGGGTTAGTTGTTCAGGAGCTTCTGCTGTCCAGTAGATGTTCTTGAAAAAAAGATTAAAGAGCTCAAACATGTAATTTTCAGATCTCCAATGATGAACGCATCTGTGTCTAGAATCAACTGGTTTTCTGTATGAATTTGTCACAACATGATCTGATCTTCATTTTGGTCACATTAACAGATGAACACGGTGTTCTGGAGGTGATTAAACCTGGACTACTACCGATCTTGAACCTAGACTCCTACCGTTCTTGAACCTGGACTGCTACCGTTCTTGAACCTAGACTGCTACCGTTCTTGAACCTAGACTGCTACCGTTCTTGAACCTGGACTTCTACCGTTCTTGAACGTAGACTGCTACCGTTCTTGAACCTAGACTGCTACCGTTCTTGAACTTACAGTGCTACTGTTCTTGAACCTGGACTGCTACCGTTCTTGAACCTAGACTGCTACCGTTCTTGAACCTAGACTGCTACCGTTCTTGAACCTAGACTGCTTCCGTTCTTGAACCTAGACTGCTTCCGTTCTTGAACCTAGACTGCTACCGTTCTTGAACCTGGACTGCTACCGTTCTTGAACCTGGACTGCTACCGATCTTGAACCTGGACTCCTACCGTTCTTGAACCTGGACTGCTACCGATCTTGAACCTGGACTCCTACCGTTCTTGAACCTGGACTGCTACCGTTCTTGAACCTGGACTGCTACCGTTCTTGAACCGGACTGCTACCGTTCTTGAACCTACTGCTACTGGCTACCGTTCTTGAACCTGGACTGCTACCGTTCTTGAACGTAGACTGCTACCGTTCTTGAACCTAGACTGCTACCGTTCTTGAACTTAGAGTGCTACCGTTCTTGAACCTGGACTGCTACCGTTCTTGAACCTAGACTGCTACCGTTCTTGAACCTAGACTGCTACCGTTCTTGAACCTAGACTGCTTCGGTTCTTGAACCTAGACTGCTACCGTTCTTGAACCTGGACTGCTACCGTTCTTGAACCTGGACTGCTACCGTTCTTGAACCTAGACTGCTACCGTTCTTGAACCTAGACTGCTACCATTCTTGAACCTGGACTGCTACAGTTCTTGAACGTAGACTGCTACCGTTCTTGAACCTAGACTGCTACCGTTCTTGAACTTAGACTGTTACCGTTCTTGAACCTAGGCTGCTACCGTTCTTGAACCTGGACTGCTACCGTTCTTGAACCTGGACTGCTACCGTTCTTAAACCTGGACTGCTACCGTTCTTGAACCTGGACTGCTACCGTTCTTGAACCTAGACTGCTACCGTTCTTGAACCTAGACTGCTACCATTCTTGAACTTAGACTGCTACCGTTCTTGAACCTGGACTGCTACCATTCTTGAACCTGGACTGTTTCCGTTCTTGAACCTAGACTGCTACCGTTCTTGAACCTGGACTGCTACAGTTCTTGAACCTAGACTGCTACCATTCTTGAACCTAGGTTGCTACCGTTCTTGAACCTAGACTGCTACCGTTCTTGAACCTAGATTGCTACCGTTCTTGAACCTAGATTGCTACCGTTCTTGAACCTAGACTGCTACCATTCTTGAACCTAGACTGCTACCGTTTCTCGCGTCTTTATTGAACATTCACAGTGCTGAAAGAAAAAGAAAGTGAACCCCTGGAGGTGGTGTTGTAGAAGTGCCCAGACACCAAACTGATCTGCTTCGAGAAGGTAGAAGTGACTTCTAGAAGCTCTTTAGTGTCTCTGGATCTTCTCTGGGTGCAGGTGCATCAGGTTTGTTGAGTCCAGTTGTGGCCGTTGTGTCAGTATCTTTGTGTTTCGTGTCATCTCCAGGTCAGCGGGAGGCCAGCTGTTCTCCTCTGGTCTCCCCGACACCAGAGCCCGTTCTTGAACCTAGACTGCTACCGTTCTTGAACCTAGACTGCTACCGTTCTTGAACTTAGACTGCTACCGTTCTTGAACCTGGACTGCTACCATTCTTGAACCTGGACTGTTTCCGTTCTTGAACCTAGACTGCTACCGTTCTTGAACCTGGACTGCTACAGTTCTTGAACCTAGACTGCTACCATTCTTGAACCTAGATTGCTACCGTTCTTGAACCTAGTCTGCTACCGTTCTTGAACCTAGATTGCTACCGTTCTTGAACCTAGACTGCTACCATTCTTGAACCTAGACTGCTACCGTTTCTCGCGTCTTTATTGAACGTTCACAGTGCTGAAAGAAAAAGAAAGTGAACCCCTGGAGGTGGTGTTGTAGAAGTGCCCAGACACCAAACTGATCTGCTTCGAGAAGGCAGAAGTGACTTCTAGAAGCTCTTTAGTGTCTCTGGATCTTCTCTGGGTGCAGGTGCATCAGGTTTGTTGAGTCCAGTTGTGTCCGTTGTGTCAGTATCTTTGTGTTTCGTGTCATCTCCAGGTCAGCGGGAGGCCAGCTGTTCTCCTCTGGTCTCCCCGACACCAGAGCCCAGTCCTTCTCCCAGTTCGGCGCCCATCCTCCGTTCTCCAAACCGTGCGGGAACCGTGACCGTGAGCGGGAGCATCGGGAGCGCCTGGCCCAGTCGTCCAGGCTGTTCTGCCGGCCCGAACACAGAGACAACATCTGGAACCACCAGCGGCGCCGGTCCACCGGGTACGAGGCCTAGAACTGCAGAGGGACCAGAGAGAGGCTCCATCACTCCATGGTTTCACGTGTCAGCCTGTGGAAAAGTACCACACCGTCACATTCACATCCGGGGTCAAGGGTCAGAAACTGGAGTGGCTCAACCTCGAGACAAGTCAAAGCAATACGCCCTGGATGAAAAACTTTTTAGGTGCAGAAAAACGCTCCACTAAAGCATTAAGTTCCATTTCACTCTTCCCTGGTCATTTATGTTCAGTTATCTATAGAAATTAAAGTAAGAAATACAGTTGCTTTGTTAATCTAGAGTAGAGATGCGCGGATGAACCGTGCACCCGCGGGCGGAGCGGATAATCCGCATATCGGGCGGATGACTCGTCAAAAAATAATACTTTAATTAAATTCGGGCGGGTTGCGGTTGAAGCACTCAAATAATAATAATAAGAAAAAATATTTTACATATTATTAAAAAGGATGGCGGGTCGGTTCGGTTTTGAAAATTGGTGAAAAAACGTTCCTGCAAATGGATAGCGGGCAGATAGAGATTTTAAGAAGCGGTTTCGGGTTAAAATATACGTCATCCGCGCATCTCTAATCTAGAGCTATTTCCAAATGATCCCCTATCCAGATGAGAAAATAAAGGCACAAATAGAAAGAAGACCACAAGAGAGGAGCTGCTGTCGGTTTAAGAACACAAAGCAATAACAGCTATGTCTATACAGTTCCATCAGTGGTCCCACCACTGGTCCAACCAGTACTCCCACCAGTGGTCCCACCAGTGGTCCCACCATTGGTCCAATCAATGGCTCACCAGTGGTCCAACCAGTGGTTCCACCAGTCGTCCTACCAATGGTTCCACCAGTTGTCCTACCAATGGTTCCACCAGTGGTTTAAGCAGTGGTTCTACCAGCGGTCCAACCAGTTCGTCCACCAAAGGTCTACCAGTGGTTCCAACCAGTGGTCCCACCAGTGGTCCAATCAATGGTCCAATGAGTGGTCCAACCAGTAGACCAACCAGTGGACCAACTAGTGGTTCCACCAGTCGTCCTACCAATGGTTCCACCAGTCGCCCTACCAATAGTTCAACGAGTTGTCCTACCAATGGTTACACCAGTGGTTAAGCAGTGGTTCTACCAGGGGTTCCAACAGTGGTTCCACCAGTGGATCCACCAGTGGTTCCAACAGTGGTCCAACCAGTGGTTCCACCAGTGGTCCAACAAGTGGTTTCAACAGTGGTTCAATCAATGGTCCCGCCAGTGGTTCATCCAGTGGTTCAACCAGTGGGTCCACCAATGGTCTACCAGTGGTTCCAACAGTGGTCCAACCAGGAGTTTCAACAGTGGTAAAACCAGTGGCTCCAACAGTTGTTCCACCAGTGGTCCAACAAGTGGTTTCAACAGTGGTTCAATCAATGGTCTCACCAGTGGTTCATCCAGTGGTTCAACCAGTGGGTCCACCAATGGTCTACCAGTGGTTCCAACAGTGGTCCAACCAGTAGTTTCAACGGTGGTAAAACCAGTGGCTCCAACAGTTGTTCCAACCAGTAGTCCAACCAGTGGTTCCACTAGTGGTCCAACCAGTGGTTTCAACAGTGGTTCAATCAATGGTCTCACCAGTGGTTCATCCAGTGGTTCAACCAGTGGGTCCACCAATGGTCTACCAGTGGTTCCAACAGTGGTCCAACCAGTAGTTTCAACGGTGGTAAAACCAGTGGCTCCAACAGTTGTTCCAACCAGTAGTCCAACCAGTGGTTCCACTAGTGGTCCAACCAGTGGTTTCAGCAGTGGTTCAACCAATGGTCCCACCAGTGGTTCAACCAGTGGTTCAACCAGTCATCATACCAATGGTTACACCAGTGGTTTAAGCAGTGGTTCTACCAGTGGTTCCAACAGTGGTCCCACCAGTGGCTTCACCAGTGGTTCCAACAGTGGTCCAACTAGTGGTCCAACCAGTGGGTCCACCAATGGTCTACCAGTGGTTCCAACAGTGGTCCAACCAGTAGTTTCAACAGTGGTAAAACCAGTGGCTCCAACAGTTGTTCCAACCAGTAGTTCCACCAGTGGTCCAACCGGTGGTTTCAACAGTGGTTCAACCAATGGTCCCACCAGTGGTTCAACCAGTGGTTCCACCAGTGGTCCAACCGGTGGTTTCAACAGTGGTTCAACCAATGGTCCCACCAGTGGTTCAACCAGTGGTTCAACCAGTCATCATACTAATGGTTCCACCAGTGGTTTGAGCAGTGGTTCTACCAGCAGCCCAACCTGTGGGTCCACCAATGGTCTACCAGTGGTTCCAACAGTGGTCCCACCAGTGGTACTACCAGTGGTCCAACCAGTGGTTTCAACAGTGGTTAAACCACTGGTTCCACCAGTGGTTCCAACAGTGGTCCAACCAGTGGTCCCACCAGTGGTTCCAACAGTGGTCCTACCAGTGGTTCCAACAGTGGTCCTACCAGTGGTCCAACCAGTGGTCCCACCAGTGGTTCTAACAGTGGTCCCACCAGTGGTCCAACCAGTGGTTTCAACAGTGGTAAAACCAGTGGTTCCACCAGTGGTTCCAACAGTGGTCCAACCAGTGGTCCCACCAGTGGTTCCAACAGTGGTCCCACCAGTGGTTCTAACAGTGGTCCCACCAGTGATCCCACCAGTGGTCCAACCAGTTGTCCTACCAATGGTTCCACCAGTGGTTTAAGCTGTGGTTTAACCAGTGGTTTAAGCAGTGGTTCAACCAGTGGTTCAACCAGTCATCATACTAATGGTTCCACCAGTGGTTTAACCACTGGTTCTAACAGTGGTCCCACCAGTGGTCCAACCAGTGGTTTCAACAGTGGTTCCAACAGTGGTACCACCAGTGGTACTACCAGTGGTCCAACCAGTGGTCCCACCAGTGGTTCTAACAGTGGTCCCACCAGTGGTCCAACCAGTGGTTTCAACAGTGGTTCCACCAGTGGTTCCAACAGTGGTCCAACCAGTGGTCCCACCAGTGGTTCTAACAGTGGTCCCACCAGTGATCCCACCAGTGGTCCAACCAGTTGTCCTACCAATGGTTCCACCACTGGTTTAAGCAGTGGTTCTACCAGTGGTCCAACCAGTGGGTCCACCAATGGTCTACCAGTGGTCCAACCAGTGGTTTCAATAGTGGTAAAACCAATGGTTCCACCAGTGGTTCCAACAGTGGTCCGACCAGTGGTTTCAACTGTGGTAAAACCAGTGGTTCCACCAGTGGTTCCACCAGTGGTCCAACCAGTGGTCCAACTAGTGGTTTCAACAGTGGTAAAACCAGTGGTTCCACCAGTGGTTCCCACAGTTGTCCCACTAGTGGTCCAACCAGTGGTTTCAACAGTAGTCCAACCAGTGTTCCCACCAGATATCCACCAGTCATCCAACCAGTGCTCCAATCAGTGGGTCCACCAGTGGTTCCACCAGTGGTTTAAGCAGTTGTTCTACCACTGGTCCAACAAGTGAGTCCACCAATGATCTACCAGTGGTCCCACCAGTGGTTTCAACAGTGGTAAAACCAGTGGTCCAACCAGTGGTTCCACCAGTGGTCCAACCAGTGGTTTCAACAGTGGTAAAACCAGTGGTTCCACCAGTGGTTCCAACAGTGGTCCAACCAGGGGTTCCACCAGTGGTCCAACCAGTGGTCCAACCAGTGGTTTCAGCAGTGGTAAAACCAGTGGTTCCACCAGTGGTTCCCACAGTTGTCCCACTAGTGGTTTCAACAGTAGTCCAACCAGTGTTCCCACCAGATATCCACCAGTCATCCAACCAGTGCTCCAATCAGTGGGTCCACCAGTGGTTCTACCAGTGGTTCCACTTCTCTGGATTATTTCAATGCAGTAGACCGTTGCTCAGCGTATGTAAATAAGAAACTAGATGACAGCTTCTTGTCCTTTCTGTACTCTTTCAGCACAATCTATAATAATTATTTAAGAATAAACTTTTAGTTTCAGATTGTTTTAGAAAAACCTGAGGTAAGAAATATGAAGTAGTTTTTAGTTTATCATGCCACCTGGTGTTCAACAAAAGGAAGTCCAGTTCTACAGGGTTGGCGAAATGCTAATGCTAATGCTAATGCTGCTCACCAACTTACTGCTGCAACAAGAGAGAAATGATTGACAGTAGCTACTTCAGAAGCCTGCTGGCGCCATGTTGGCATCAGATGGCAGCTCAGCTGTTACGTTCTCTCTGGGAAAGACAACTACGTCACAGAACGTTAACCGGGCCAGCTGTCGGGACCGTTTTTACAGGATCAGTCTGGTTCTCTGGATTCAACTCTGGTTTCCAGGAGGTGCTACAGCAGAACCAGCAGAAACATCTTCCAGTAGATAAACATACAACCAATCAGAGAAACAATCGTTGCAACTTTTGTGGACAGTTTTGATTGATTGTCCAGCTCTGCTGCCGTTGATGTCCAATATCACTTCCTCTGTGCTTAAATTTTAAAACTCTGGCATCAAATAAGGTGCCATTCAGGTATCAGTACTGGTTTCAGTATTGATATTGGAAATTTTAAATCGTACCCAACTCGAGCCTGGAGGGGGGGGTCTTCTGGATCCGTTGGTTCCACCTCCTGGACACCAGAGGTGGAGTTCAGCCTCTGAAAGGAACCACTGTTCAACCTTCTGAAGTACATCAGTGGAGGCACCTGCAGTGTTCAGTTGGACATGTGGACATGTGCTTGTCTGTCTTTGTGGTGTCCAGAGGCGGTTTCCCGCTGGAAGTCAAAGTCCAGTCCAGAGGAACCAGACTGTTCTGTTGGTGTTGAACAGGAGAAGAAGCTGGCTGGTCAGGATGATTCCAGCCTCCATCACTGGACAAAAGCCGTCCAACCCAAGTCTGGAGGACGCAACCATCACAACCAATGTCCTTCAAGTTCAAGAGAAGCTGGACGGCTCCAACGCTTGGAGGCACCACTAAACTATCGATACATCTGATCGTAGATGATCTAGGATCAGATGGAGACGTTCAGGAGACGTCCTCCAGCTGACGTTCTCCAGGTGACATTTTCTAGGAGACATTCTCAGGAGACGTTCTCCAGGAGATGTTCTCCAGGAGACGTTCTCTAGGAGACGTCCTCCAGATGTTCTCCAGAAGATGTTTTCCAGGAGACATCCTCCAGGAGATGTCCTTCAGACGTCCTCCAGGAGACATTCTCAGTAGATGTTCTCCAGGAGACGTCCTCCAGATGTTCTCAAGAAGATGTTCTCCAGGAGACGTCCTCCAGGAGAAGTCTTTCAGGAGACGTCCTTCATGGATCAGCAGAGACAGATTTTCTTTATGATGTTAGTTTTTTTGTTTTACGTCTTTCTGGACTCTTAATGATGTTTAATTGTTCCTGGATTCTGTCCAGATGGACTCTGCTGATCCCTGACAGGTGAGACAGTTACTGCAACTGTCTCACCTGTCAGGGATCAGCAGAGTCCCTGACAGGTGAGACAGCTGCAGTACCCGTCAGAGACGGATGCTAGAAGGTTCCAGCTGTCTTCAGGGAGGATCTCCTGGACAACGGTCTCTGCTGGACTGGACTCTCCAGATGTGGGACCCTGCTGGTCTCTTTAGATGCAGACGGGATGACGTGAGCAGCCCTGAACCATGACACTCCCACCACCGTGCTTCACAGTGGAAACGGTTCAGGTGTCGTTGAGCATCTTCTCTCCTGGAAGGTCACTTCCTGGATTCAAACGAGACTTCTGAACTGATTTTAAGCTGATGAATGAAAATTGTTGGGTTTTTTATCTAAACAGCAGCAGAACGGCTCTGGTTGGTCTGAAGTTCTTCCAGTTAGTTTGGAGGCAGATGTGTGCCGTCACCAGTATTCCCAGTGTACTATAGTACTACTACACATGTGGCTGTTGTGTTACCGTGGAAGCATGTTTCATATGTAGCAAAAAAACAAAAAAAAAAAAAACAGGTTAAAGTGTTTCTGCAGTCCTGTAATGTTGTTATTGTACTTTTGTAGCAGATGGAGGTCTATTTTAAACCAGCGCTGGACTTCAGGTGGCGGGACGGAGGTGGAGCTGACAATCAGAGGCTCAGAGCGGCGTTTATTAACGATGCTAACGAGCGTTATCACTGGGTTTTATCAGACTTTTATTGGCCTTCTGGGCCGCTACAGGAGTTAGTTTCATGTCGTGTAAAAGTGTTTTCCGGATCACGTCAGCTCGGTATCTTTGCGTTGGTGGCGTTTGTCTTTAGAGGTTCCGTTTGCAGAAGTAATCTCTAGTTTTGTGCCTTCACTCGAGAAGTCTGTAGTCTGTAAAATACTGTCCAAACTGTGACGACCCTGGAAGAGTTTATGTGGAAACCTGTCAGTGTTTGTGACGTTCATTAAAAGAACAAACATGACACCAGCTTTACGTCTGTTTCTGTCTTGTTTTCCAACAAATGGACCTTCAGGGATCCTGCAGGTCCAGATGGACGTCTTCCAGATCACATGATTGTGCTCTGACAATTCTGACAATTGAACCCTTAGATGGTTAGAAAATCACCAGACCATACACTGTAAAAAAAAAAAAAAAAAAAAAAGTAAGAAAATGGTAATTTTCCAGCAGCTGGGGCGCCAGAAAAATACAGTGAAATAACAGAAAATTACTTTCTCATAAAAGTGTAGTTTTTTTTCCATAATTAAAATACAGTTTGTAGTTGTAATTTCACAGATTTCATCCAATTTATTATGATTAAGCACCTTCAATAAAGACATAATGCAAAAAGTTCCGCAGAAAAATAACATTATTTTACAGATTTTTCCCAAATTATTATGATCAAACACCTTCATAAAACTGATAATGCAAAGAGTTCTGCAGAAAAATACTGCTTTTTTTTGGCACTATTGGCCTTTATTTAGCATTGAAGGAGAAACAGGACAGAAAGAACAGGGAAGACACACAGTAAAGGGACATCCAGGACAGGAGTTGGATCTACAACACCTGACAGAATCTTGGTCACTGGTCAAATTAGTATTTTGGCAACTTCCTGTTTGTGCACAAAGGGCAGAGAAAGCTTTGTTTTACACACTTTATTAAACAAACTCACGGTTACTGATTCGAACACAGACAGACTTAACTCAGGGTGACACAAATGAACATGTTAAATGTAAGGGGTCTGAATCAACAGGGGGTCAAACCGGCAACAGCATTAAATCAAATAGCTAACAAATAAACACAGATAAGCACCTAAACAACCAGGGCTGCAAAGGATGCTGGGAAACGACTCAAAAGGACCTGCCAGATCACTACAGTATGTTGACCACCAGTCCTATCCACTGTGTGGTCCATCACTGGCATTTCTGTAGTCCTGAAGGCTTTGATGAAGTTTTTAATACTACGTCTTACGCTAAATGTTATACAGCAAAATAAATTCTGCTACTGAGATTGAAAATTTAAAGTATGTTGCTTCTTTAAAGAACTTTATGTACCATTTGTCTGTAAAGTTCGTTTTTAAATCAAAATGTAATTCAATAGTAAGAGGGATTGAAGGTCAAAAATCTGACAATTGCACAATAGTTCAATCCATACATATAAAACCATGGTTTATGTAGTAAAAATAACACTTGATCTTTAAATTAATTTTTGTATGTTCCTCTTGGTGTCAAGTAACACCGTAGTTGAAGAACGACCCAAATGTCAGAACCAGTCAGAACAGTCACGAGCCGCCACGTTGTTGTTTCACCTGATTGTGGTTTTAAAGGCGCGCTGGCGGCTCACGTGACCGTCCTGCGTGGTTGTGGTGGACTACAGAGACCATCAGCTCCTTCAGAGGTGGCGACTTTTTCCTTTAACGCGTCTGGAGGAGGAAACGATCCTGTTGGCGCGGGGTGACGAGGACGCGCACAGACGAGCCGCAAAGTTATTCAGCTCCTCCTGACTGACAGGAGCGTCTCAGGATGTCTGCAGGTGACTCCGCAGGTGACTCCGCGGGAAGCGGCCTGGTGTCGGTGGACTTTGAGATCTCCGGCCACGTCCAGGGTGTGTAGTTGAAGCTGCTGCTGCTGTAAAACGAGCCGCCGTTGCTTTTTTTTAGACGCATCAAACCTGCGCTGCTGCAGGGACGAGACCTGACGTCACTGCGCGCTGACGCAGAAAAAAGCAGTGCGTCAGGTTCATTTGATCAGTTAGAGACAGGAAGTCACCTAAAATTAACAAATATATGAAAATAAGTGATTCATAAAACTGATCTACAGCTGGACCCTCATGGGTCCAGGTCCACCCGGTCCACCTGGATCCTTCATGGGTCCAGGTGGACCTAGACCCATGAGGGTCCAGGTGGACCAGGTGGACCTAGACCCATGAGGGACCAGGTGGACCTGGACCCATGAGGGTCCAGCTCTGCAGGTTGGTCAGAGAAATGAGAAGTTCTTGGGCTCTCAAACGTGAGTTGACGGTGCTGGACTGAGTAGCAGCTGCATGATGGATCCACATCTGGAAACAACTGGGTTCATGGAAGGACACCAGAGGAAAGAAACTGGTGTTTCTCATGGTTCATCATTAGGATCTTTACAGGTGGTGGTTGTTGTTGTTTTCAGTGGATGAAGACTGAGGGACGTCTATCTGTCTCTGCTGTCTCTCTGTCTGTTTCTACTGTCTCTCTCTGTCTCTCTCTCTCTCTCTCTCTCTCTCTCTCTCTGTCTCTACTGTCTCCAGGTGTCTGTTTCAGGATGGTGAGTTTCTCTGATCAGTTCTGGATGGATCCACATGTCACCGTTTTTCAACGTATCAGTGTTGGTTTGCTGCATCATTAACATGTTGGTTTGTCAGAAATCCTCAAAAATAAAAAAAGTAGAAGACAATTCATTCTAAGGTCAGTTTCATTTCCAGGTGAGTAAAACAGTCGCTCATGTTATTACGACTCATGAAGGAATTATTTTCATTTCAGTAGCTTTTTAGTTAAAAGCAATCAACAAACCGTTTCCTCATCTTCTTCATCTTCATCCAGAAGGAGGCTGAAATTAAACTTGTTGGATTTCATTTATGATGTGGTTTTGAAACCAGGACTAGAGGAGCTGAAACCAGGACTAGAGGAGCTGTGACCCTGAGACGATACTAGAGGATGAACCAGGACTGATGAAACCGGACTAAGTAGCTGGAACCAGGACTAGAGGAATCAGGGATGAAACCACTAGTCCCTGAGAGATTCAGACTAAGAGTGGAACCAGGACTGAGGGAGCTGTGGGTATCAGAAATTAAAATGAATAGAAGCTAGAAACCAATAGGATTCTAGAGGCAACCATTCCTGAGGTTGAGTGTAAAAAACACTAATGTTATGAAACCGAAAGGAAGGAACAGGACTACCAGAACCTCATGTAGAAGCCAACGCAAACCATGACTAGAGGAGCTTCTTGACAGATCCTAGAAGGAGGACTGAGGAAGATGAACCAGGACTAACTAAGGAAACCAGGCTGATGATGGATGAAACCAGACTAGAGAGATGAAACAGGACTAGAGGACTAAACCAGGACTAGAGAGAAAACCAGGACTAGAAGCTGGACCAGAACTAGATGAACAGGATAGAAAACCATAGAGGACTGGAGGAGAGAAACCAGGACTAGAGACTGACTAGAAACCAGGACTAGAGGAGCTGAAACCAGACTAGAGGACTAGATGAAACCAGGACTAGAGGAAACCAGAACTAGGAGCCAGGACAGGACTACTAGAGATGAAACCAGGACAAGACTGAAACCAGGACTAGAGAGATGAAACCAGGACTAGAGGACTAGAGGAGCTGAGAACCAGGACATAGAATGAAACCAGAGAGGACTAGAGAGATGAAACCAGGACTAGAGGAGCTGGAACCAGGACTAGAAGTGAACGGAACTAGAGACCAGGACTAGACTAGAGATGAAACCAGGACTAGCAGAGATGACACCAGGACTAGAGAGATGAACCAGGACTAGGAGCTGGGAGGACTAGAGGAGCTGGAACCAGGATAGAGAGAGATGAACCAGGACTAGAGGAGCTGAGCCAGGACTACAGAGATGAAACCAGGACTAGCAGAGATGACACCAGGACTAGAGATGAAACCAGAACTAGAGGAGCTGGAACCAGGACTAGAGATTGAAACCAGGACTAGAGAGATGGAAACAGGACTAGAGGGACTAGAGAGATGAAACCAGGACTAGAGGAGCTGGAACCAGGACTAGAGGAGCTGGAACCAGAGGAGCTGCAGGACTAGAAGATAAAACCTGAGGGAACCAGGACTAGAGGAGCTTGAAACCAGGACGAGGGAACTGAAACCCAGGACTAGAGGAGCTGGAAACCAGGCTAGGGAGCTGAAACCAGGACTAGAGGGTGGAACCATGAGATGGGACCAGATAGAGAATGAAACAGGACTAGGAGATGGAACTAAGGAGCTGGAACCAGGACTAAGAGATGAAACCAGGACAAGACGAAAGGACTAGGGAAACCAGGACTAGAGAGATGAAACCGACAGAGAGCTGGAAACCAGACTAGAGAGAAAACCAGGACTAGAGGAGATGAAACCGGACTAGAGGAGCTGACCAAACAGAGGACTAGAGAGGATGAAACCCAGACTAGAGAGATGAAACCAGGACTAGAGGGAGGAGGACTAATAAACAGGAGGAGCTGAAACCAGACTGGAAACCTGACGAGGGACTGGAACAGGACTAGAGAGATGAAACCAGGACTAGAGAAATGAAACCAGATGACTAGAGAGATGAAACCAGGACTAGAGATTAAACAGGACTAGAGGAGCTGGAACCAAGGACAGAGAGATGAAACCAGGACTAGAACCAGGACTAGAGGAGCCAGGACTGAGCACCAGGAATAGAGAGATGAAACCAGGACTAGAGAATGAAACCAGACTAGAGAGACTGGACCAGGACTAAACCAGGACTAGAGGAGCGAGATGAAACCAGACTAGAGAGATAAGGAACCAGGATAGAGGAGATAAACAGGACTAGAGAGATGAAACCTGACTAGAGGATCTGGAACCAGGAGCTAGACTAGAGAGTGAAACCAGGACTAGAGGAGCTGAAAACCAGGACTAGAGAGATGAAACCAGGACTAGAGAACTGAAACCAGGACTAGAGAGATGAACCCAGGACTAAGGAGCTGGAAGAGGACAGCTGGAACTAGACTAGACTGGAACCAGACTGGAAACCAGGACTAGAGAGATGGACCAGACTAGAGGAGACTGGACCCAGCTAGGAGATATGAAACAACTAGAGGAGCTGAAACCAGGACTAGAGGAGCTGGAAACCAGGACTAGGGAGGACCAGACTGAGAGAGAAACGGACTAAGAAGAAACAGGGACTAGAGAGATGAACCAGGACTAGAGGAGCTGACTAGAGGCTGGAACCAGGACTAGAGGAGCTGGAACCAGGACTAGAGATGAAACCAGACTAGAGAACTAAACCAGGACTAGAGAGAGATACCAGGACGGGACTAGAACCAGACAGGCTACTAGAGGGGAACCAGACTGAGATAAACCGGAACTAGAGAGAACCAGGAAAGGAGCTGGAACCGACTAGAGAGCTGGAACAGGACTAGAGAGTGAAACCGGACGAGAGAGCCACAGGACTGTACAGGACTAGAGAGATGAACAGGACTAGAGAACAGACTAGAGAGCTGAAACAGGACTAAGAGCTGAACCAGGAATAGAGAGATGAACCAGGACCAGGACTGAACAGGACTAGAGAGCTGGACCAGGGACTAGAGGAGCTTAGAACCAGGACTATAGGGAATGAACCAGGACTAGAGAGATGAAACCAGGGAGAGGAGCTGAAACCAGGACTAGAGGAGCTGGCCAGGACTAGGAGCTGGAACCAGGACTGAGATGAACAGAATAGAGATGAACCAGGACTAGAGAGATGAAACAACTTAGGAGGAGATGAAAACCAGGACTAGAGGAGCTGTGAACGAGGACTAGAGGAGCTGGAACCAGGACTAGAGAGATGAAACCAGGACTAGAGATGAAACCAGGAATAGACTGAGCCAGACTGAGAGAAAACAAGACTAGAGGAGGGGGGAGGAGAGGAACCAGGACTAGAGACAGAGAAACCAGGACTAGAGAGCGAAACCAGGACTAGAGGAGCTGAAACCAGGACTAGAGGAGGAACCAGGACTAGAGGACTGAGGACTGGAACACCAGGACTAAGGAGCTGAAACCAGGACGCTAGAGGAGCTGGAATCAGGACTGGAGAGATTAAACCAGGACAGAGGAGCTGGAACCAGGATAGAGAGATGAAACCCGGACTAGAGGGGCTGGAACCGGACTAGAGAGATGAAACCGGACTAGAGAAGCTGGAACCAGGGACAGGAGAGGATGAAACCATGACAGGACAGAGGAACCTGACAGGGGAAACCTGAGACCAGGACTAGAGGAGCTGGAAGGACAGAAGTGCTGAAACCAGGCTCCAAGAAGATGAAACCAGGACTAGAGGAGCTGTGACCAGAACTAGAGAGATGAAAACAGGACTAGAGGAGAGAGATGAAACCAGATGAAACTAGACTAGAGGAGCTGGAACGAGGACTAGAGAGCTGGAACCAGGACTAGGAGATAACACCGGACTAGAGGATCTGAAAAAACTAGAGAGGAAACGGACTAGAGGAGCTGAACAGGACTGAGAGATTAGAGAGAAGACTGAACTAGCCAGGACTAGAGGACTGAAACCAGGACTAGAGGAGCTGGAAACCAGGACTAGAGAGATGGAATAAGGACTAGAGAGATGAAACCAGGACTAGAGGAGACACCAGGCTACCAGGAAGCTGAAACCAGGACTAGGGAGTGGAACCAGGACCTAGAGGAGCTGAAACCGGACTAGAGGAGAGAAGAGGGAAACCAGGACTAGAGAGATGAAACCAGGACTAGGATGATGAAACAGGACTAGAGGAGCTGAACCAGGACTAGAGGATGAAACCAGGACTAGAGGAGACTGCAACCAGGACTAGAGGAGCTGGAAACCAGGAAACTAGAGACTAGAACCAGACTGAAACCAGGAGGAGTGATTGAGCTGAAACCAGGACTAGAGGAGGACTGGAACCAGGACTAGAGGAGATGGAAACCAGGACTAGAGGAGCTGGAACGGGACCTCAGACTAGAGGATGAACCAGGACTAGAACCAGACTAGAGAGATAACCCAGGACAGAGAACCAGACTAGGAAGAGCTAGACTGAGAGATGAACCAGACTAAGAAACCAGACTAGAGAAACCAGGACTAGAGAGATGAAACCAGACTAGAAGCGATGGAACCAGGACTACCAGGACTGAGCTGGAACAAGTCAGGACTAGAGGAGCTGAACCAGGACTAGGGGAGATGAAACCAGACTAGAGAGATGAACCAGGACTAGAGACTGGAACAGGACTAGAGATGAAAGGACTAGAGAGCTGGAACCAGGGAACCAGGACAGGCTAGGAGAGATGAAACCAGGACTAGAGAGACTGGAAACCAGGACAGGGAGGAGCTGAACCAGGACTAGACTAGAGAGATGGAAACCAGGACTAGAGGAGGCTGGAACCAGGACTAGAGGAGCTGAAACCAGGACTAGAGAGCTGGAACCAGGACTAGAGATGAAACCAGACTAGAGGATGAAACCAGGACTAGAGAGATGAAACCAGGACTAGAGGAGCTGGAGGACTGAAGAGGAGCTAGGAGCTGAAACCCAGGAAGGAGCTGAAACCAGGACTAGAGAGACTAAAGAGAGACTAGAGAGATGAAACCAGGACTAGAGAGATGCTAGAGGAAACCAGGAGGAGACTAACCACTAGAGGAGCTGGAACAGGACTAGAGATGATGCTAGAGAGATGAACCAGGACTAGAGATGAAACAGACTAGAGCTGAAACCAGAGAGACCAGGAAACCAGGACTAGAGAGATGAAACCAGGACAGGACTAGAGAGATAAACCGACTAGAGGGAACAGGAACTAGAGGAGCTGGAACCAGGACTAGAGAGACTAGACAGGACAGAGGACTAGAGAGATGGAAACCAGGACTAGAGGAGCTGGAACCAGGACTAGAGGAGCTGAAACAAGGACTAAGGAAGAACCAGGACTGAAGGACTGAAACCAGGGACTGAGAGATGAAACCAGGACTGGAACCGAGGAGTGAGGAGCTGGAACCAGGACTACAGAGATGAAACCAGGACTAGAGGAGCTGGAACCAGAACCAGGACTGAAGAGAGAGAGATGAAACCCAACTAAGGACTGAGGAGCTGGAGCCAGGACTAGAGATGAACAAGGAGCTGAACCAGGACTAGAGAGATGAAACCAGGACTAGAGGAGCTGGAACCAGGACTAGAGGAGCTGGAACAGGACTAGAGGAGCTGGAACCAGGACTAGAGAGATGAAACCAAACTAGAGAGATGGAACCAGGACTAGAGGAGATGGAACCAGGACTACAGAGATGAAACCAAGACTAGAGGAGCTGGAACCAGAACTAGAGAGATGAAACCAGGACTAGAGAAGGAGCTGGAACCAGGACTAGAGGAGCTGGAACCAGGACTAGAGGAGCTGGAACCAGGACTAGAAGGAAACCAGGACTAGAGAACCAGGACTAGAGGAGCTGGACAAGGACTTGAGAGATGAAACCAGGAGAGAGATGAACCAGGACTAGAGGAGCTGGAACCAGGACTAGAGGAGCTGGAGATGGAAACCAGGACTAGAGAGATGAAAACCAGGACAGGATGAGCTGGAACCAGGAACTAGAGAGATGAACCAGGACTGGAAGAGCTGGAACCAGGACTAGAGGAGCTTGGAACCAGGACTAGAGGAGCTGGAACCAGGACTAGAGAATGAAACCAGGACTAGAGAATGAACCAGGACTAGAGAGATGAAACCAGGACTAGAGAGATGGAACCAGGAACCAGGACTACAGAGGAAACCAGGACTAGAGGATCTGGAACCAGGACTGGAACACAGATGAACCAGGACTAGAGGAGCTGGAACCAGGACTACCAGGAGAGATGAAACCAGGACTAGAGGAGCTGGAACCATGAAACAGGATGAACCAGGGACTAGGAGAGCTGGAACCAGGACTAGAGAGATGAACCAGGACTAGAGATGGAACCTGGAAGGAACCTGGACTAGAGAGAAACCAGACTAGAGGAGCTGGAACCAAACAGCTGGGACTAGAGAGCTGGAAAACCAGGACTAGAGAGAGAAAACCCAGGACTAGAGGAGCTGGAACCAGACTAGAGGAGCTGGAACCAGGACTAGAGGAAGCTGGACCAAGGGACTAGGAAACAGGACTGAAACCAGGACTAGAGGAAACCAGGACTAGAGGAGCTGGAACCAGGACTAGAGGAGACTGAAACCCCAGGACTAGGAGGAGCTGGAGGACTGAAGAGGGCTGAAACCAGGACTAGAGAGATGAAACCAGGACAGAGGAGCTGGAACCGGGACTAAGACTGGAAGGACAGAGAGATGGAACCAGGACTAGAGAGAGACTGGAGCTGGAACCAGGAGACTGGAACCAGACTAGGAGAGGGAGCTGGAACCAGGACTAGAGAGATGAAACCAGGACTAGAGGCTGGAACCAGGACTAGAGAGAAACCGGACTAGAGGAGCTGGAACCAGGAACTAGAGAGATGAACCAGGACACCAGGAGAGGAGCTGGAAACCGACTAGAGAGAGAGAGAAACCAGGACTAGAGACCGGGATGAAACCAGGACTAGAGGAGCTGGAACCAGGACTAGAGGAGCTGGAACCAGGACTAGAGACTAAGACCAGAACTGGAACCAGGACTAGAGGAGCTGAAACCAGGGATGAGCTAACCAGGACTAGAGAGATGGAAACAACTAGAGACTGGAACCAGGACTAGAGAGATGAAACCAGGACAGAGGAGCTGGAACCAGGACTAGAGCTGAAACCAGGGACTAGAGAGATGAAACCAGGACTGGAACCAGGACTAGAGGATGGAACCAGGCTGAGAGGAACCAGACTAGAAACCAGGAACTAGAGGAGCTGAACCAGGACTAACAAGCTATGGAACCAGGACTAGAGAGCTAGAAACAAGGAATAAACCAGGACTAGAGAGATGAAACCAGGACCTAGAGAGACTTGGACTATGAGAGAGATGAACAGGACTAGAGGAGCCAGGACTAAGGAGCTGGAACCAGGACAGAGAAGACTGAGATGAACCAGGACTAGAGGAGCTAACCAGATAGAGAGATGAAACCAGGACAGAGAGATGAAACAGGACTAGAGAGAGGACCAGGTGGAACCAGGACTAGAGGAGCTGAACCAGGAATAGAGGACTGAAACCAGGACTAGAGAGCTGGAACCAGGACTAGAGAGGATGAAACCAGGACTAGAGGGAGGATGACCTGGAACCAGGACTAGAGGAGTGGAACCAGGACTACAGAGATGAAACCACCAGGACTAGAGAGACTGAAAACCAGGACTAGAGAGATGAAACCAGGACTAGAGGAGCTAGAACCAGAACTAGAGAGATGAAACCAGGACTAGAGGAGCTGGAACCAGGACTAGAGAGATGAAACCAGGATACAGAGAGCTGGAGGAAACCAGGACTAGAGGAGCTGAAACCAGGACTAGAGGAGCTGGAACAAGGACTAGAGGAGCTGGAACCAGGACTAGAGAGGACTAGAAACAGGACTAGAGAATGAACAGGACTAGAGAGATGAAACCAGGACTAGAGGAGAGGAACAAGGACTAGAGGACGGAAACAGGGAGAGCTGGAACCAGAGGACTAGAGGAGCTGGAAACCAGGACAGAGGAGGACAGAACCAGGATAGAGAGATGAAACCAGGACTAGAGGAGATGAATCAGGACTAGAGGATGAAACCGGAACTAGAGAGATGAAACCAGGACTAGAGAGATGAACCAGGACTAGAGGAGCTGGAACCAGACTAGAGGAGCTGGAACCAGGACTAGATAGAATAACCAGGACTAGAGATGGAAACCAGGACTAGAGGAGCTGGAGCCAGGACTACAGAGATGAAAACCAGGACTAGAGGAGCTGGAACCAGGACTAGCGGAGCTGGAACCAGGACTAGAGAGATTAAACCAGGACTAGAGAGATGAAACCAGGACTAGAGGAGCCGGAAACAGGACTAGAGGAGCTGGAACCAGGACTAGAGGAGCTGGAACCAGGACTAGAGGAGCTTAAACCAGGACTAGAGGAACTGAAACCAGGACTAGAGGAGCTGGAACCAGGACTAGAGGAGCTGAAACCAGGACTAGAGGAGCTGAAACCAGGACTAGAGAAGCTGGAACCAGAACTAGAGAGATGAAACCAGGACTAGAGGAGATGGAACCAGGACTAGAGAGATGAAACCGGAATGAAACCAGGACTAGAGAGATGAAACCAGGACTAGAGGAGCTGGAATGAGGACTAGAGGAGCTGGAACCAGGACTAGAAGAGATGAAACCAGGACTAGAGAGATGAAACCAGGACTAGAGGAGCTGTAGCCAGGACTACAGAGATGAAACCAGGACTAGAGGAGCTGGAACCAGGACTAGAGGAGCTGAAACCAGGACTAGAGGAGATGTAACCAGGACTAGAGGAGCTGGAACCAGGACTAGAGGAGCTGAAACCAGGACTAGAGGAGCTGGAATCAGGACTGGAGAGATGAAACCAGGACTAGAGGAGCTGGAACCAGGACTAGAGAGATGACACCAGGCCTAGAGGAGCTGGAACCAGGACTAGAGGAGTTGAAACCAGGACTAGAGGAGATGGAACCAGGACTAGAGAGATGAAACCGGAACTAGAGAGATGAAACCAGGACTAGAGAGATGAAACCAGGACTAGAGGAGCTGGAATGAGGACTAGAGGAGCTGAAACCAGGACTAGAGGAGATGAAACCAGGACTAGAGGAGCTGGAACCAGGACTAGAGGAGCTAACCAGGACTAGAGGAGCTGGAATCAGGACTGGAGAGATGAAACCAGGACTAGAGGAGCTGGAACCAGGACTAGAGAGATGACACCAGGCCTAGAGGAGCTGGAACCAGGACTAGAGGAGTTGAAACCAGGACTAGAGGAGATGGAACCAGGACTAGAGGAGCTGAAACCAGGACTAGAGACATGAAACCAGGACTAGAGAGATGAAACCAGGACTAAGGGAGCTCGAACCAGGACTAGAGAGATAAAACGAGGACTAGAGGAGCTGAAACCAGGACTAGAGGAGCTGGAGCCAGGACTAGAGAGATGAAACCAGGACTAGAGAGATGAAACCAGGACTAGAGAGATGAAACCAGAACTAGAGGAGCTGGAACCAGGACTAGAAGAGATGAAACCAGGACTAGAGGGATGAAACCAGGACTAGAGGAGCTGGAGCCAGGACTAGAGAGATGAAACCAGGACTAGAGAGATGAAACCAGGACTAGAGAGATGAAACCAGGACTAGAGGAGCTGGAACCAGGACTAGAGGAGATTAAACCAGGACTAGAGAGATTAAACCAGAATTAGAGGACCTGGAACCAGGACTAGAGGAGCTGGAACCAGGACTAGAGAGATGAAACCAGGACTAAAGGAGCTGAAACCAGAACTAGAGGAGATTGAACCAGGACTAGAGGAGCTGGAACCAGGACTAGTGTAGGTTTAAACATGACTAGAGAACATCCTCATCTTCATCCAACCCTTCTGAGTCCTGGTTGTGATTCTGCTGTGTTTCCGGAGGACATCTAATGCCAGTTTTATTTATTTATTGTCAGTTATTTGTTGAAGAAACGTGATTGTCAGTGTTACTTTCTTCTGTCCCTTCTGCAGTACACAGAGAAGGAGGGTCTCCGTCTGGGGCTGGTGGGCTGGGTCAGGAACACCTACAGGGGGACGGTGGAGGGACAGGTGCATTGTCTTGCTGCCATGGTGGAGGAGACGTGAGTTCACACTGATGAAGGACCTGTTTTATGCTTTATTTCTCTCACATTTAGTTTAAAAAACAGTTTGATTCATCTCAATAATCGCTGCAGTGCTGGTTGTTGGCCACTAGATGGAGCCCGTCACCTTCTCTTATTGTGACTATTGTGTCTATATTCTGTAAATAGAGTAAATAGCTCCATAAATTATTTAAAAATATGATATATGACAGCAGGGAAGAATGAATTAAATTACTCAAGTAAGTGCAAGAGAATACCAGAGGACTGTAAAAAAGAAAACAACTAATTCACAGTTTTAACACATTGATTTTCTGTTGTTTTATTTTTGTGGATGATATTTTGTTGATAAACAGTAGAACTGATCCGTGTCTGTCCAGACCCAGCTCATATCTGATGTATCTGATGTATCTGGACATGAACACAGAGCTACATTTATGACCATATTAGACAAGGATGTTTAAAACTAAAGACCACAGACACTAGAATTCTCCTCCATTATCAGGCTGCATTATTTAGATGCTGTTGTTGATTAACAGGGTCAGAAAAACTAATACAAATAAGTGAACCCTCCTTGAACAAGACCTTCCAGCATCTCTGGATCAGAGCTGCTTCAGCTCAGACTCACCTGCAGGGTGTCTGGTCTGAACGGGTTCAGGTTCAGGTCTGGACTCTGACTGGACCACTCCAGAAGGTGGATTTGCTTCCATGTTTAGAGTCACTGTCCAACGTCTACTGAGCTTCAGCTGGTGGACAAACACCCTGACGTTGTCCTAGAGGAGTTTTAGTTCAGTTCTAGAACGATCCAACAGAAAGTTGATCCAGTAAAAGTCGTTCCACTTGTCCCACACATTTCTAAGGTTCTCTGGTCCAGAAGACACCTCGTGATGAGGAGTTTCTGGTGTTGTCTTTGTCTGATTCAACAGTCTGGGGTTGTTATTGTCATTTTTGGTTCCATGATTGTCCAATATTCTCGGTTTGACCTGTTCTTTATTCCTCTGGACCTGTTTTTGGATTTAGATCTGTGGATTAAGGACATTAATGTATTAAGAGGAATTAATGTCTCTGAAGAGGAGTGTTTGGTTGAAATGGATGTTTTAGACTGTTTGTTTCCACTAAAGATATTCACAGACAGTCCTTCTGACTGTCTCAGAGGACCAAGGTCTGAGAGGACCAAGGTCTGAGAGGACCATGGTCTCAGAGGACCAAGGTCTGAGAGGACCAAGGTCTGAGAGAACCATGGTCTCAGAGGACCAAGGTCTGAGAGGACCAAGGTCTGAGAGAACCATGGTCTCAGAGGACCAAAGTCTGAGAGAACCATGCTCTCAGAGGACCAAGGTCTGAGAGGACCAAGGTCTGAGAGGACCATGGTCTCAGAGGACCAAGGTCTGAGAGGACCATGGTCTTAGAGGACCAAAGTCTGAGAGAACCATGCTCTCAGAGGACCATGGTCTGAGAGGACCAAGGTCTGACAGGACCAAGGTCTCAGAGGACCATGGTCTCAGAGGACCAAAGTCTGAGAGAACCATGGTCTCAGAGGACCAAAGTCTGAAAGAACCATGGTCTCAGAGGACCAAGGTCTGAGAGGACCAAGGTCTCAGAGGACCATGGTCTGAAAGGGACCACGGTCTCAGAGGACCAAAGTCTGAGAGAACCATGGTCTCAGAGGACCATGGTCTCAGAGGACCAAGGTCTGAGAGGACCATGGTCTGAGGGAACCAGCAAAAGATGATTGAGGAGTACTGGTTTAGGGACTCTGGCCTGTAGCACCAGACCCAGTGTCCCATGTTCCAGTAGAACCCCCCACAGGAAACCCAGAGGTCCACATGTGGAGACGTTGGTCCAACCATCATGCTCCCCTCCAGGACTCTACTGAGGGTTCTGAGCTGGTCCAGTTCTCCACAGCCAGGAGGGAACCGTTGTCCCTCCTGATCTGAGGACTGAGGACCAGCCAGACTCTTCTCCAGAACTTCTCCTAGACCTGACCAGGAAGGGTTCGGGTCTAATGGTCTGTAGACCCAAACCCTAACCTGACCAGGAGCTGAGGAGAGTCTCCTGTAACAATGACCTTCAGATGTCCTTCAGCTGTCCCTTGTGGGTTCTTCTGGACCTCACTGAGGAATCTGGGTTAACGTCCACGTCAACGGAGACTCCAGAAACAGTATTTAACCACCTCCGTCTCCAACCTTGTGCACATCAGCTCCAACCCTAACCCAGCCGGAGGTTGTTCTGCACATTGATGGTTTCAGAGAAACAAACTGCTCTCCTTCATCGTCCCTTCATCACTTTTAACCACTGCTGTGTTCACTGAAAGATGAGGAGGACCAATAACCAACCGGCTAGCTGAGTGATGTCACCGGGGCGTAGGTGACTAACTGAGAATGACATCACCGTTTCCTGATACAGCCATGCGCGCTGATGTTTGTCTTTAACCTCTCAGAGGACCAGGAGGGCGGAGTTCCCACAGGAAGCTGACGAGTACATTCAAGTACATCTGATGTGCTTTCATGGACATCTTTACGAGCTCACCAGAATTTAAAAAAATTGTTCTCTGAAGCCGGAGCTTTTCATCCAGCCTGATGTAGATTTACTGCTGTGGTTGATGTCGCTGTCGGGTCACATGACCCAGTTTCAACCATCTGTAGCTGTTGGACAGATGACACATTCTGGTCTTCAGACCAGTTCCTGGACCTTCATCCTGCATCTGGAAAGCCCACATCAGTACCAGGATGTAACGGACCAATGATCCACATCCAAACACTGATTTAATGATGAACGATCCAACAGCAATGCGACAAAACATTCATCAATACATGTTATCATTTTCATCAAAGGAACAAATCTCTAACCATTTAACCCAGAAATATAAATGTGAAATGTTATTTTAGTTTCTTACTGTGATTTGATGTGGATTTGGAAGTGAATGTGTCCAGTCAAAGTTTGATCTTGTCTCATATTGATCATTAGTTCCTGAATCAGTGAGTTTATGATGTTGGCAAATATTGATTTAATCCAGATAACTGCTTTAGGCTGCTGAACCCTTCCAGAACAGTCTCTTAGTAGCAGTCTGAAGAGGAACCGCAGCCTCTAGCGGTCGGTAGAGGAACCGCAGCCTCAAGCGTTTGGTAGAGGAACCGCAGCCTCAAGTGGTCGGTAGAGGAACTGCAGCCTCTAGTGGTCGGTAGAGGAACTGCAGTCTCTAGCGGTCGGTAGAGGAACCGCAGCCTCTAGCGGTCGGTAGAGGAACCGCAGCCTCTAGCGGTCTGAAGAGGAACTGCAGCCTCTAGTGGTCAGTAGAGCAACTGCAGCCTCTAGCGGTCGGTAGAGGAACTGCAGTCTCTAGCTGTCGCTAGAGGAACTGCAGTCTCTAGCGGTCGGAAGAGGAACTGCAGCCTCTAGTGGTCGGTAGAGGAACTGCAGCCTCTAGTGGTCGGTAGAGCAACTGCAGCCTCTAGCGGTCGGTAGAGGAACTGCAGCCTCTAGCGGTCGGTAGAGGAACTGCAGCCTCTAGCGGTCGGGAGAGGAACTGCAACCTCTAGCGGTCGGTAGAGGAACTGCAGCCTCTAGCGGTCGGTAGAGGAACTGAATCTGGATGATCAGTTCATCAAAATCCCTCGTGATTTTTTTTTTTCCATCTTCATGGATTTAATGTGTTTTTATTTACTTCTCTGCTCAGTTTATAATTACTGGCAGAACTAAAGTCACACCCTCCGTTACATTATGTCTCTTTTCCGCATTAGTAAACTTGCTCTCATGTCCTTCCTGTCGACCCCACTTTCACCATGACCTCACTTCCTGTCAGGCCTGGAAACAGGAAGCAGCTGTTCCTCTGGGTGGAAACCTGGAAACGAGAGTCAGAAATGTTGGAGCTGGACTAGTGGGCGGTTTCCCAGAGATACAGAGAGGAGACTGATGGGAAAAAAAACCTGTTTGGTTTTGGAAACATGGTGTGGAAGATTCTGGAAGGGGGCGGATCCTAACGTCTGTGGCTTTAACAATCTTCATACACACCTTTAAAAACAGAAATGAACCAGTTGTGCAGGTCGTTAATGTCAGTTCTGACCACTGATGAAACACAATCAATTCAATGATACAACATGTTATCAGATGACAGATAATGTGGATAATATTCTTATTGAATAACTGGTCTAAACTGGTCTCACTGTCAAAAGAAGTAAAAAGAAAATGGAAAAAAGGCCCTTTTCAGTTTTCAAAAACAGAATTAAGGTTTCACAAATCCCAGAGAGTGTTTAACTTAATCTTTATTGTCTAAAACAGTGATTCCCAAAGTGTGGGCCGCAGCCCCCTGGTGGGCCGTCGTGGGACTGCAGGTGGGCCGTGAGAGGTCATTAAAATTAAACAAATGTGTTTTAAATCCTCAATCTTTTTAAAATATGTTTTTAATTACTGTAAAATATTAATGACATATTAATGATATTAATGATTTAAAAATATTAAGAAGTAACAAAACAAACCAGTTAAGTGTTATTCTACCATCATCTTAACTTAATATGACAAGTGTCACCTTATTTGTTGACCCCTTACATTAATATCGGATCATGGTTCCTGGTCCTGTCTGTTGATTACAGTTGTGATTAAAGGTTCTGGTGGGCTGCAGAGATTTTTCACATTTCAAATTGGGCCTTGGTGTTCTGAAGTTTGGGAATGGCTGATCTAAAAGATAACTTAATCCAGGCTTAACTGATCGAAGAACTGTGGTTTTTGATGTGGACCTGGTCTGAACTGAAGTGGTCTCGCCATCATATAATCAAGAAAACTGTCCTTTATTGCTTCTACATGCAGAAATGCTCTCCAGAGAGCTGCAGGTGACGTCAGAGCAGGTGATTTCAGAGCAGGTGATCTCAGAGCAGGTGATGTCAGAGCAGGTGATGTCTGAGCAGGTGATGTCAGAGCAGGTGACGTCAGAGCAGGTGACGTCAGAGCAGGTGACGTCAGAGCAGGTGATGTCAGAGCAGGTGATTTCAGAGCAGGTGATTTCAGAGCAGGTGATGTCAGAGCAGGTGATGTCAGAGCAGGTGACGTCAGAGCAGGTGACGTCTGAGCAGGTGACGTCAGAGCAGGTGACGTCAGAGCAGGTGACTTAAGAGCAGGTGACGTCAGAGCAGGTGACGTCTGAGCAGGTGATTTCAGAGCAGGTGATGTCAGAGCAGGTGACTTAAGAGCAGGTGACGTCAGAGCAGGTGATGTCAGAGCAGGTGATGTCAGAGCAGGTGACGTCAGAGCAGGTGATGTCAGAGCAGGTTTGTCCAGTTCTTTTGATACCATCTGTGTGTTTGATGAGCTGGGAATGAGAATGTGTCATTAAAACCATGAGACTCGTGATGTAATAACCAGAAAGGTGTGACATCAGCGCAGGTCCTCACAGGTATCATGAGTGGGCGGGTCTCTGTTTTGGAGGGAAACAGCAGCAGATTAGGAGGCGGCAGACGTCCAGCTGCTGGAGGATTAACTTTAATCTGACAGATGAGTGTTTCCCGCTGCCGCTGCAGAAGTAGGACGACATCTCTGTCGGCTTCATGGTTCTGACCCTGATCCACTGAAATCTGCTCTAATCCAGACCCGCTGCAGGTTCTCAGGGCGCCGTGTTTATCTCTGAGGAACACTGCTGCTTTCCCAGCATGCTGCTGGTGCTCCTCGTGACACCACGACCCTCAAAGCAGCATTTTTATTTTTTATTTTTTTCCCTGAAACTCTCCCAGTGGGTTTCTCTTGGCCCAGTACCACCTCTGCTGGTCCTGGTTCCAGCTCCATGGACCAGTCCATTTATGGAGCAGCTGGTTGACCGGCGTCACTGCAGGAACCTGAGGGTTTCTGTCCAGTCTGGGGGGTCTGATGGTCCACGCTGGTCTTGCTCAGGTACTAGGCTGGTGAATGAGGACGGACCCGTCTTCTCTGGTCCTGCTGGACCGGCTCAATAAGTGACTGGAGTTCACCTGGACAGTCCCGTACGGGTCCGGGTCTCAGACCTCAGACGAGTCCACAGTTCACCTGGACAGTCCCGTACAGGGTCCGGGTCTCAGACCTCAGACGAGTCCACAGTTCACCTGGACAGTCCTGTACAGGGTCCAGGTCTCAGACCTCAGATGAGTCCACAGAAGCTGTTCTGGTCTTGTCCAGATGAAAGTGAGATGATCGTGTGTTCGTGTTCTGGTGAAAACTGATGATGATTTTACGTCTCAGTCAGGAATCTGAAACGTTGTCATTTACTGTTGAAACAAGCGTCAGAAGCAGAATTTCAGATTTGAACTTTCACCACATCATCAAACTGTTGGAGAGTTGAATAACATCCACTTTGATTTATAATTCTGTTTCTGCAGCGCAACAAGAATCAAACATAAAAAATACACTAAACTATAGGTGAAAACGACTAAAATCTAGTTAAAAGTCCTAGCAAAAAAATGAATATGTTTAATAAAATTTAATTTTTTATTATTTTTATTTTTTGTTTTCTCTTTTCTTTCTTAATTTTACTGTTTTTTCTTTTTTCTTTTTAAAGTCTATTTTTTGTTTTTATTTTCTTTAATTTCTTCATATTTATCCTCTTTTTTAAATGCATCTATTATTTTATTTTATTTTAGTCTAATTTATTTTATTCAATTTTATTTTATTTTATTTTATTTTAGTCTATTTTATTTTGTTTTATCTTAGTTAATTTTATCTTATTTTATTTTATTTTGTTTTATTTTATTTTATCCTGTTTTATCTTGTTTTATTTTATTTTATTTTTTTATCTATTATTTTTTTATGTATCTGTTTTCTCTTTTCTATCTTAATTTTTCTTTTTTGTTTTTCTTTTTAAAGTCTATTTTGTGTTTTTTATTTTCTTTAATTTCTTTATATTTATCTTCTTTTTTAAATGCATCTATTTTTTTTATTCTATTTTATTTTAGTCTTTTTTATTTAATTTATTTAATTTAATTTATTTTATTCAAGTCTATTTTATTTTATTTTATTCAATTTTATTTTATTTTGTTCTATCATAGTCAATTTTATTTTATTCAATTTTATTTTATTTTGTTTTATTTTAGTCTATTTTATTTTATCTTGTTTTATCTTGTTTTATCTTGTTTATTTTATTTTGTTTTATTGTATTTTGTTTTATCTTAGTCAGTTTTATTTTAATTCAAATTTTTTTTATTTTATTTTATTTTATTTTATTTTATTTTATTTTAATTTATTTTATTTTATTTTGTTTTATTGTTGTTTTATTTTATTTTATCTTGTTTTATTTTATTTTAGTCTATTGCATTTTATTTTTGTTTTATTTTGTTTTATTTTATTTTATTTTATTTTAGTCTATTTTATTTTATCTTGTTTTATTTTATCTCGTTTTATTTTATTTTCCCGCCCTGGTTCTGGGTCTCCATTCACTCAGTGAGCTATGAGCATCTCCTCAGTGTCTCTGTCCATGAAGACATCCTGTCCTCTCTGTGACGCATCCACGGGCGCCGGCGTTCCCTCCTGACTGAATTCCCGCTCTGGTCTCGTCCCTGCAGGAAGGTCTGGTTGAGTAAAGAAGGAAGTCCATCCAGCTGGATCACCAGAGCCTCCTTCACCAACCAGAGACCCGTCCAGAAGCTGGAGCTATCTGGGTTCAAGACTCGGTCTGAGGACCAGCTGGACCCCGGGACCTGCTGGAGATCCTCCATCAACTGCTTCTGTTCAACTTCATGGCTTTTAGTTTCTTTAAACAGACCCTTTAATGTAAAATACTGGCCAGAAACTTGGTCTAAATGTCAGTTTATTATTTATATTTTTTAAAATCTGACGGAACTGTTGACTTATTGTTCAAAACCTTTAAAAAGAAGCTGAGAAACTTTGAAAACAGGCTCTTTCGACCTGATGGTTTTAGACTGGATGTAGATCATTTAAATGTAGCTGTTATCTGCTTTAATTAGCAGTAAATGTGATGTTCATCTCAGTATTGATCCTGATCATTTATTCCTGATTCGTCGTTGTGTCTCCAGTCTAGAGCCGAGTGGCTGCAGGTCTCAGTGGACTTCTGCTGCTTCTCGCTTTGGTTCTGGTTTTGGATGTGGTTGATCAACTTGGAAGAGTCTTGAAATGATCTGAGAATCCATCCAGATGTAGAAGATGGTGATCTGGAGACAGTCCAGCTGGTGTCCTCTGATCCAGACCTCCATCAGCTGATGTCCAGCTGGTGTCCAGCTGACGTCCAGCTGCTGTCCAGCTGCTGTCCAGCTGTTGTACCCTGGTTGGTCCCGATGGACAGCCTTCAACCAGGGTGAAGATAGCTGCTGTGTTATCTTTAAAATTTAGTCTTTATTCACAACTCAGAGGTCAAACCAACCCAGCATGAAGTAGCTGATGATGACAGTAGATCACTGAGCTGGTTCCCAATTAACCCCCGCCACCCCCACCACCACACACCCTTCATGATGCAGAAATATGTTGCTTGAACTGATAAGGTTCAGAAATTTTTCAGTTTACTTGTCATAGATGTAAATCTATCGACAGAGACCAAAACCAGACCAAGGCCCCGATCGTACACTTCCCGCTACCCACTGCAGCCTCTAGTGGTCGATAGAGGAACTGCAGTCTCTAGTGGTCGATAGAGGAACTGCAGCCTCTAGTGGTCGATAGAGGAACTGCAGCCTCTAGTGGACGGTAGAAGAACTGCAGCCTCTAGTGGTCAGTAGAGGAACTGCAGCCTCTAGTGGTCGATAGAGGAACTGCAGCCTCTAGTGGTCAGTAGAGGAACTGCAGCCTCTAGTGGTCGAAAGAGGAACTGCAGCCTCTAGTGGTCGGTAGAGGAACTGCAGCCTCTAGTGGTCGGTAGAGGAACTGCTGCCTCTAGTGGACGGTAGATGAACTGCAGCCTCTAGTGGTCAGTAGAGGAACTGCAGCCTCTAGTGGTCGATAGAGGAACTGCAGCCTCTAGTGGTCAGTAGAGGAACTGCAGCCTCTAGTGGTCAGTAGAGGAACTGCAGCCTCTAGCGGTCGGTAGAGGAACTGCAGCCTCTAGCGGTCGGTAGAGGAACCGCAGCCTCTAGCGGTCGGTAGAGGAACCGCAGCCTCTAGGGGTCGGTGGAGGAACTGCAGCCTCTAGAGGCGGGGTCACTGGAGGGGGTGGGGTCAGTGGAGAGGCGGGTCGGTGGAGAGGCGGGGTCGGTGGAGAGGGGGTCAGTGGAGAGGTGGGGTCACTGGAGAGGAGGGGTCACTGGAGAGGCGGGGTCAGTGGAGAGGTGGGGTCATTGGAGAGGTGGGGTCAGTGGAGAGGTGGGGTCACTGGAGAGGCGGGGTCACTGGAGAGGCCGGGTCAGTGGAGAGGCGGGTCAGTGGAGAGGCGGGGTCAGTGGGAGGTGGGGTGGAGAGGTGGGGTCACTGGAGAGGTGGGGTCAGTGGAGAGGTGGGGTCACTGGAGAGGTGGCGTCACTGGAGAGGCCGGGTCAGTGGAGAGGCGGGTCAGTGGAGAGGCGGGGTCACTGTTCCGGACCCGGTCTGAGGGTTTCTGTGGGGACACGCTTACAGCATCTTTTAACTCTCCAAGTGCTGGTTTTTCATCAGGATTCTTCATCCTGATGAAAAAACAGCCAAGTTTCAGAGAGACTTCCAGAAATATCATCATTATTTTTTATTAATTTATTATTTTATATATTTTTGAATTTAATGTTGTTATCTATGGAGCCCCATTTGGGTCACATTTGGGTCATAATGAATAAATGAGTCTAGTATATTAGTCTAGTATATTATCCAATATTATTATTATTATATCCATTATTATAAAATATTTTCCATTATTATGAAAAAATGTAATTATTATGAAATATATTTTTATTATTATTTAATCTTAGTTTAAGGCATAATAATTTATTTCAGAATGGCTTTTTTTTTTTTATCTAAGAATGAGCTTTTACATATTAATGACATTTTGCCAGTGGGCGGGACCAGTGGTTGACCTGCATGCTCATTGGCTGATCCTTCTTCATTCTACGCTCTGACATCAACTAGTTTTGGCCGTGAGGTCCCGTTAGCAGCGGGCCGTGGCGTCATCAAGGTGCGCTCCTAGTCCGATTGTAGCTATGGCAGCTTGGACTGAGCTACGGGAAACCTTGACGTTTCTTAGTCGATATCAACTTTTAACCGTAATCTGAGGTGCATTCTGCCACCTACTGGCCTGGAGTATATACATTGCACCTCTCGCCCACTATCGATATTCACTGTTCTGTTGCTTATGCCTGAATGAAAGAGCAGCCAATCACATAAATGGCTCCGCCCTCTCTGCTGTGATTGACACACAAATCATTCTTATGAAAAACAAAACCCTTATCATAATAATGGGAAATACGTGTTTTTCTCACATCTCTGCAGAGAAAGCAGAAAAAAATACCCCCCAGGGCGGAGACCAGCCCACCCACTCACTCGAGTCACTGAGGAGATGCTGAGAAAACAGCTTTGACCTCTTTTACCTCCTACTCTTAGCAGCCAGTTTGGCATCCCATAATGGTCACCATGGAAACAGCAGTCAGTCTGGAAGTGACAGAGAGAAGAAAAGTTGGAGCCTCTTATTCCTGCGCTCCATCCATCCATCTGAGAACCTGTCCTCCACTGCAGCGGCCCACACAGCCCATCCATTCATCCGTTCATCCATTCATCCATTTATCTGTTCATCCGTTCATCCGTTCATCTGTTCATCCGTTCATCCGTTCATCTGTTCATCTGCAGCCCCGACGCTCTCACCTGAGTGGGGGCCCACGGCTGGCTGTTGCCTGGCAACGACTCCGAGTTTCGTCCAACTTTGCAGTGAAACAAACACTGACATTCAACACCAACAGTCGGAGCTCTGCAGCTGCAATAGTATAGTATACAGTACAATATACAATATAATATAATACAATACAATGGGATAGAATAGAATAGAATACGATATGATACGATACAATATGATATAATATAATATAATACAATGGGATAGAATAGAATACGATACGATACAATATGATATAATATAATATAATACAATATAATACAATGGGATAGAATATAATAGAATACGATACGATACAATACGATACAATACAATATGATATAATATAATACAATACAATGGGATAGAATAGAATAGAATACGATACGATACAATATAATATAATATAATACAATGGGATAGAATATAATAGAATACGATACGATACAATATAATATAATGTAATACAGTACAATGGGATAGACTAGAATAGAATATGATATGATATAATATATAATATAATAATACTGATATCTGCTGGTGTTTTATTTTCTAAAATAGTTTCCGTCTAAAACCTCCATCAATGCTGAACCAGAACCGTTCAGGACCTTCTCAGATGTTCTTTGGTACCAGATGGAGACACCTGAACTATTCTGAGATGAACTGACGTCAAACAGGGTCAAGAAATGATTCATGAATAGAAAAGGTGTGTGATGGTTATCATCAGTAGAAGATACCGTCAAATAAACGGTTCTTCAGAGTGTTTTTGATGTTAATGTGGTCATTTCCTCTGATCTCTGGAGTTTATTACCAACTGATTAATTTTCATGTTCGTATTTCAGACACATCAGCTGATATCTTTTATAATCTTTATATTCCAGTTCCACGCTGTTTCTGTTTACATGGAGATGACTCTGGAAATTATAGATTTATTATGATAAAATCAACATCACTCTAAAACTGAAGAACTGGGACATAGCGGTTTCCATGGCAACCAGGTGATGATGATGATGATACTGGATGGTTGTTTCCTGTGGACTGGAGCACAAAGGTGATGAAGAACATCAGAGCCTCCTTGACACCAGCGAATGAAAGAAGCAGAAGTTAAAGGAGATGACAGAAGCAGAGGTTTTTGAGTGGAGCCTGGTGGAGCTCCTCCATGACGTGGACATGTTTCTGCTGAGATGGTTCAGAGACGGTTGGGGTTGGGGGTTAGGTCTGTCTCCTCTGATGAAGATCTGCTCTGAAGATTCTTCTCTCCTTGTCAAAATTTAAAATCTTAAATCTGGAAATATGACACGCTTTATTTTCTTCCTGGATCTTTACGTCTTTAGCGACCTAGAGTTCAGGATCATTTCCTCATTTTCACTGTCTCTCTTGTCCCTGTGCTGCAACAAGTCTGTTTTTAAATAAGCTGATCTAAACTTCAGGTGTTCTCACTAGTTTGAAACCTTTGAAGGTCAACCAGATCTAAACTGGGAACCAGTAAAGACAACTGGCTGCCTGGACAGATGAAGCTGGGGTTCCTCCAGATGGTTTGGTGACACTCTGGACTGCAGCTGGTGGCTGCAGAGAAACCATCCTCAGATGTCTTTAGGCATCAGGTGTTCAGGTGTCACTGAGTTGATCAGAGTTGATCCGATTCAGACGGCTCTGATGCAGCTGTTGCATGATGGGAATTCCCCCCATAACCTCTGACCTTCTCTGAAAACGTCTTCACAGGGTGTCTGGTGTCTGAGGGATAATCCGCCTGACACACACACATTTGGATGCCCTTGAGACCCATAATGCTTTGCTGTCTCTGTGTTTGAGCTGACCGTTATAGCGCGTTGTCATGGTTACGTGACATAGAAACACATAAACACTCCACCAACTCCACTTTGGTTTTTGTCTGGAGCTTTGGTGTTGTCAAGAATATTTTTAATATTCTCCATGAAAGTGAGCAGATAGCAGAAACTGTGACTCACACAGTGCATGCAGACACCTGCACAGGTAGACTCCAGGTGGAGCTTAAGCTCCGCCCCCTTTAACCCGACTGGACAGCATCTTGGTGGTGAACCATCAGAAGCGTTTCCAGCACAAATATGATTTCTATAAACAGAAGAACATGTACCTAATGGACCAGAACAGAAAGGTTTTCATTTCTGTGAGATGTTACCAGAGATGTGACCAGATGATGTTACCAGATGATGTGACCAGATGATGTGACCAGATTATGTTACCAGAGATGTGACCAGATGATGTTACCAGAGATGTGACCAGAGATGTGACCAGATGACATTACTAGATGATGTTACCAGAGATGTTACTGGATGATGTTACCAGATGATGTGACCAGAGATTTGACCAAATAATGTTACCAGAGATGTGACCAGATGATGTGACCAGATGTTACCAGAGATGTGACCAGATGATGTTACCAGATGATGTGACCAGATGATGTTACCAGAGATGTGACCAGATGATGTTACCAGAGATGTGACCAGATGATGTTACCAGATGATGTTACCAGATTATGTGACCAGATGATGTTACCAGATGATGTTACCAGAGATGTGACCAGAGATGTGACCAGATGATGTTACTAGATGATGTTACCAGAGATGTTACTGGATGATGTTACCAGATGATGTGACCAGAGATTTGACCAAATGATGTTACCAGAGATGTGACCAGATGATGTGACCAGATGTTACCAGAGATGTGACCAGATGATGTTACCAGATGATGTTACCAGAGATGTGACCAGATGATGTTACCAGATGATGTTACCAGAGATGTGACCAGAGATGTGACCAGATGATGTTACTAGAGATGTTACCAGATAATGTTACCGGATGATGTTACCAGATGATGTGACCAGATGATGTTACCAGAGATGTGACCAGATTATGTTACTAGATGATGTTGCCAGAGATGTTACCAGATAATGTTACCGGATGATGTTACCAGATGATGTTACCAGATGATGTGACCAGATGATGTTACCAGAGATGTGACCAGATGATGTTACCAGAGATGTGACCAAATGATGTTACAAGAGATGTGACCAGATGATGTTACCAGAGATGTGACCAGATGATGTTACCAGAGATGTGACCAGATGATGTTACTAGATGATGTTACCAGAGATGTAACCAGAGATGTTACCAGATAATGTTACCAGATGATGTTACCAGATGATGTGACCAGATGATGTTACCAGAGATGTGACCAGATGATGTTACCAATGATGTTACTAGATGATGTTACCAGAGATGTTACCAGATAATGTTACCGGATGATGTTACCAGATGATATGACTGGATGATGTGACCAGATGATGTTACCAGAGATGTTACCAGATGATGATACCAGATGATGTAACCCGATGATGTTACCAGAGATGTTACCAGATGATGTTACTTTATGATGTTACCAGATGATGTAAGTGGATGATGTTACCGGAGATGTTACCAGATGATGTTACCAGATGATGTAACCGGATGATGTTACCAGATGATGTTACTGGATGATGTTACCAGATGATGTTACCAGATGATGTAACCGGATGATGTTACCAGATGATGTTACTGGATGATGTTACCAGATGATGTTACCAGATGATGTGACCAGATAATATTACCAGCAGTACCTTTGATCATTTTCAGAAAGTTGTTTATTCAAGTCCTGAACCAGCAGCTGCTGAAGCGGTTCCACCAAGGGTTTTAGTCACAAGTCACATAAAAGAATTTATTTTAAGCAAATTCAGGAAGAAAAAAAAAGAAAGCAGCTGGACGTTTGTTTGAGATTCAGTTTGATGTTTTGACGTCAATTTGTAGATTTCTTTATGTTTCTGGCTCCTTATCACCACAGAAACAGATAAATGAACTTATTAAAGGAATAAAACACGTCATTACAGCTTTTATTTTATTTAAAATTCTTCTAAAATAACATTAACAATATTTGACTCAGTTTGACCACAAAATATTTGAAAGATCCAAAATGACTCAAAAATGTTTCAAAACGTTACAGTCATTTAAAAACTCTCCGCATCTGATGCAGTTTTGATGATGCAGATGTTTGCAGCTGCGTCACCTCTGTCCAGGTGTTCGTTCTGTTGCTGGTTCAGTTTCAGACTCTGAGGTTCTGGGGCTTTCTGGGGGTTTCTGGACTCCTCCTGGCAGCTGCAGACGCCGCGGGGCCACGCTCCGCTGCTGATTCATGGAGGGCGGGAGCGCTTCGGTCCAGAACTGCTGAAGCAGAACCTGAGCTGTCTGCTGGTTCCGAGGACTCCGCGGGGCCTGATGGGAAATGTGGCGTAGATGTCAGATTAGAGCTTCCAGATCCCTGACAGCCTCCAACTTCGTCCAGTTTGGCATCATCATGTTCTGCAGCCTCCTCCTCCTGCAGCTGACTCTCCTCCTCTCACTCGGTTTGACAGATGGAGCTGCTCCTTTTCTGCGTCACCGCAGCCCGGACGGGCGGAGACGGAGTGGAGGAGGACGGAGGCTGAAATGCAGAGTCACTTTTCACGTGTTTAGTTGGATCAGAACCGGATGAGTCGACGTCCCTGGAAGTGAAGAAGCCCGACTGTGACGTTTAGCAGCAGGTAAAAAACATTCAAATATAATATATCAATGTTTTTTTCACAAAAAGTTCCCAAATTTAAAAAATCCAGTCGTAGTTTTAAAACAGAAACTCATGATTTTTACAACAAAGACGTGAAAAAACTTTAAAAAGTATTTGTCAAAATGTCAAAATTGTGTGAAATTCATACGTTCTTTTAAAATTAAAAGTTGTGGTTTGGTGTCAAGAAGTTGAGAGTTTATGAATTTTTAGATTTTATAACAAAAATTCACTTATCAAGATCAAATTGATGGTTTTACAACAAAAAAAATATTTAATCTCAGAAAGTCTGAATTTTATGTCAAAAGGTTATTATTATATCATATTACGTTTATTAAATTCAATTATATTATATGAAATTATTATAATAAGGAGCCAACAGCACAATCAGTTAAGCAACATTTATATATGATTTTTTTATAATTCATTTTTTTTTTATTAAAAAAAGCTACACTTTGTTGCAAAAGATTATGACATTTATTGTCAAACTGATTTAGTCGTAGTTTCACAACATTTTGTCAAAACATTGCAAATTAATATTCCAACTTTTTGTTGTTAGAAGACAATTTTTCACACAAAATTAGGACTTTATGTCCTAAAACTGCAACTTACTGTCCCGTTATTACAACATTTTGTCTTAAAACTGTGAAAAAGGAAAAAGAAAAACGACTTTTAACTTAATATACATTATGAATTATAAATTATGACTTTATGTCCTAAAATCATAAACTTTGTCAGATTACACCTTTGTCTCCTCATTTTTGTCTCAAAATCTCAAATTTCGGGAAATAATGAATATTTGACACCAGCTCACTTTTTGTCCGAAATTAGAGAAAAACTTTTTTTTTTCTGAATTGTACTTTTTTTTCTTTTTTAAAATCACAATTAAGTTCATATATAATATATATATATATATATATATATATATATATATATATATATATATATATATATATATATATATATAAATGAAGGGCAGCAGGGTGTCTTGGTGGTCAGTACTGTTGGTCAGGTGCAGCTCAGGTGCTGCTCAGATGCTTCTCAGGTGTGCCGCAGAAAGGGGGAGGAGCCTGATGACCGAGCTTTCCTTCGTTGGAAGCCGTTGGACTTTTCCGAGTCACCGGAGCGGCAGACTGAAGCGCCGCCCAGCCGGTACAGGCCGGTGACGGAACCGAGCGCTCCCCTCGCTGCGGTCCGGGCCGAGCTGAGGGCGGGGGAGGGTCGGGGGGAGGATGGGGGAGGCGGGTCGGTGGATTTGAGCACTCTCTGCTGCTGCCTTGTTGTCGCTCGGAGCTCCAGCTCTGCGTCCGTCCGTCCTTCACTCCGCCGGCCTCCAGCGCGCTTCTGTCGGCCTGCAGGTGAGCGGGTTTCCCTCCTGTCTCTGTCTCTGTCTGTCTGCGCGGGTTTGTCTCTACGTTTCCGAAGCGTCCATCTGCATGGACGCCTGAGCCTCCATTGAAACCACCTGTCGGTGTTTTGGTGCAGCGTCCCGCCGGTGGAGGCTTCGGGGCCGCGGGTCGGGGGCGTCTGTGGGGAACCGGGGCTCCGGGGTTCCGGTGAGGAGCGTTTCTGGTGTCTCCGGTGATGACCGAGGAGAAGGTGGAGGTGGTGCTGCTGCAGGCGTGGTCGCCTCCGCTGACCTCAAACACTTGGATCTCCTCATGATTCTGCTCCACCGCTCCTGCAGTCACCTTCTCCGAGTTGTCGCCGGTTCGATCCCAGGTCCTGCTCAGGTCTTGCTCAGGTCCTCCTGCCTGGTCATCAGTGTGAATTGTCGCTGAGCTCGCGAGGGTTTGTTATTGTGATGTTTGTGAAGTTCAGATCACTTCCACCAGATCAGGAATGTGTCTCTGGACCTCCCTGGTCCGTCTGAGGCCCAGAAACCGGAGGCGTTTTTCAATTATGTAACTGGATCTGAGCAGAAGTGCTGCTTTCTCTCCTCCTGCACCTTAATCTTCCTCCTCTTTTATGTCTTTCATCTACCATCTCTGCTCTCTTCTCTGCCCTGTTTTCCTCCTCCTCCCTCCCTTCTTCCTCTCTGGTCCTGGATCTTTTCTTCCTCTCTGGTCCCAGATCTGTTCTTCCTCTCTGGTCCCGGATCTTTTCTTCCTCTCTGGTCCCGGATCTTGTCTTCTTCTCTGGTCCCGGATCTTGTCTTCCTCTCTGGTCCCGGATCTTGTCTTCCTCTCTGGTCCCGGATTTTCTTACTCTCTGGTCCCGGATCTTTTCTTCTTCTCTGGTCCCAGATCTTGTCTTCCTCTCTGGTCCCAGATCTTGTCTTCCTCTCTGGTCCCAGATCTTTTCACTGCACGGTGCTTCAGGAATGTCTATGACATCATCTGTTGGTTACGGGACGTCTACCGTCCCAGTTTTGTTGTGGTGTTTCTCTTCCTGACTCTCAGTATGCTGACGTCTCCGTCAGTCGACTGTCGAGTCGTTCGCAGGTTCCTTTAAACTTCAGATCAGTCGAAGTCGTTGCAGAGCGTCGTTTATTCGTCAGGATCGTTCCACAGAAACGGGAAGTTGGGGATCAGCTGATGTTGACGTCAGTTTGATGATTGTGTTCAAGTGTTTCTGTTCATGACTCCCAAAGTCATGTGACGCAGACGCAAAGATGGTGGTCCTAAAGGAAGGTTCTGGAGCTCAGAGGCGGTGCTGGTGGTCTTGGTCAGTCCCTCGGAGGTGGCGCTGGTGGTCTTGGTTAGTCCCTCGGAGGTGGCGCTGGTGGTCTTGGTTAGTCCCTCGGAGGTGGCGCTGGTGGTCTTGGTCAGTCCCTGGGAGGTGGCGCTGGTGGTCTTGGTCAGTCCCTCGGAGGTGGCGCTGGTGGTCTTGGTCAGTCACCTCCCTGGACTGCAGGAGGTGAAGCTGGATGGAGACATTCACAGTGGTGATGGAGGCGAAGAACCTTTAGGGCCAATTCCAATTCCTCTCTTAACCCTCAATCTCAACCCTCGAAAGTAAGTGTAAGGACTATCTTGTGACTTAGAAATGGGACACCCCTCGAGTGCAGTTACGTCTTCAGACTGAAATGTATCAGAGCCCGTGTTGTCTCTGTATTTCCTGAAATGACACAGGGATAACATTGAAAAGAGCGCCGTATATTCTCTAAATAATATTAACAAATAACACAATAGAGGATACATTATTCAGTCCTTCATTGCTACACAACAAGGTATACAAGTAACGTGAAGCCGACCGGGACCGCCGACGGGACCGGGACCGCCGGTCCGGCAGCAAACATTGTAAAGTAAAAGAATAAATGTTACGCAACAACGATGTTAATCCATGAAAAAAATCTCAAACAAACACAATAAAGTGGTTTCGTAACATTTATATCTTTAAGATATACGAAGATACTTACGTTTGTAGCTATCTTTTTTTGTCACCATCATTATCGAAGATGTCTTGGCTAAATTACCCAGTGCCTTCTGGATAGCCCTTACTACCAAGGGTGGTTTCGGAAAATCTCAATTTTGAGGGCGATACAGCCCTCAAACTCGTCCCTCAACTTGACTTGCTAAGAATCGGGACAGCACTTGCCCTCAGCGGGAGCGCGCATTTTTGAGATTGAGGGTTGAGATTGAGGGTTAAGGGAGGAATTGGAATTCACCATTATTCACCTGAAGGAATAAACTCAAGAAGATTCTTTGCAAATTAGGTTGAAACACATTCTGATAATAATAATAATGTTAAGAAGCAGAGGAATTGAAAACAATTTTTAAAGCCACTTGGTGTAGCAGCATCACTTCTGACCACACGGGGGAGCAAGTCACAAGAAAGTTCATCTGTTTCAGCACCCAGTGGAAAAAATCTGGCTCTTCTGATGTCAACCGGTTTGCAGCTGCAATTCCTCTACCGACTGCTAGAGGCCGCGGTTCCTCTACTGACCACTAGAGGCTGTGGTTCCTCTACTGACCGCTAGAGGCTGCAGTTCCTCTACTGACCACTAGAGACTGCGGTTCCTCTACCGTTCACCAGAGGCTGCGGTTCCTCTACCGTCCACCAGAGGCTGCGGTTCCTCTACCGACTACCAGAGGTTGCAGTTCCTCTACTGACCACTAGGGTCTGGCTCCAACAGTGAGTCAGTCTCACAGCTGAATAACCTGGTTATGAACAGAAGGACTAATGACGTGATAAAGGTGGGAACGCTCCTTCACTGCTCAAAAACTGAACTTCATTTCCTGGTTTTTCTTCACACCATTCATTCCTCCTCCTCCCTCTCAGTCCTTCCCTCCCTTTTCCTCCCTCCGTCCTCCCTGGGGATCGTCTCCTTCTGGTTTTCCTCTCGTTCTCTGAGTCCCTCCTTTCCCACGCACAGCTCCCTGCCCCCCCCCCACGTCCCAGAAACCATGTGAAGGAGAGGTTTTCCAGGGTGAGACCCCTGAAACGCTTTCAGCCAGTTTACTCCATCAGCTGAAGTTCAGATGAGATGAAAGTCTGGAGGAACTGCCACAGAAACAACTGTCCTCGTTTCTAAAATAACACTCGACTTTGTTCTGGTTTCATCGTTGTGATGTCATTCCTGAACCGAACCAGCTGCTGTCGGGGGCAACAGCCGGTCTGGTCCTGGTCCAGGAACCCTGAGAGACCAGCAGCTTGGAGAAGCTCGGACCGAGGACAACCGTTGAGACACGAGACATCTAAAAAATGTCTTACTTTATCAAGTCACTGTTTCTGACATAAACCTGCCTGCAGGTCGATCACGCCCAGTGGAGTGATGGCCACGCCCCTAAGGAAGCATTAATTATAGATGTATGCAGTTTTACCTGAGCAGGTGCATGAACTCTGCTGTCCACCTGTCAAGGATGTGAGACGTCTGGAGACCAGAACTGTTTCTGTTCCAAATTTTTGCTGTAAAGTTGGGACATTTTTGTTGCTCAAGACACAAACGCACTCGTTTAATCACATTCTTAATATAAAATAATCCAGTACGACCTGATTTATTTCTTTAACCTAGGGGTGCTCCGATCGATCGGTGACCTGATCGGATCGGCCGATATGCATATGATCGGGATCGGTCAGAATTGTCATTAAAGCCGATCAAAAGAGCCGATCAAAAACGCTCTATTCTCGTGCGCATACACTGTGTATAGACCTTTTCGGGCCAGCCCCCCGGAAGTACCCCGTCCACCGTTGCTGGGTTGTGCTACAGAGCGACACTCTCACTGGCTCGCAGATTAACCAGTGTTTTTCTCTTTTACAAATAGATATTTTTATAATGTCGAGTCGGTCGAGTGGGAATACATGTTCCGTCATAAACTGTGCCAACAATGGCGTGAAAATTCAACAATGGAAGAAGAAAGTATGAAATACACAAGCCTTTACTGCACGAAGACTGCCTTGTTTGCAGCCATACAGTTTCCACCGATTTCCTGGGCGCACCGACAACCAAGAAGTTAGGAAGACGTGGGTGAAAAATATCAACAGAAAGGACTTAGTTTCAAATGAATACAGCCGGGTGAGTTTTCGTTAACATTCAATCTCGTACTACTTATAGCCTCGCTGAGAGTCCCGGACGATTCTGGCCGAAAGAACAGCAGTATGAGGCTACTGTAGCTCTCGGCACTAGCACAAGCCTATAAATGAATGAATGAATGAATGAATGACTTAGGAGAATGATTAAATAAATTAAATATAACATTAACACATAGTCTAATTTACCGCTAGCGTTAACGTTACAGTAGCATAATCTTTATAGCTTGTTGACATTAGTTATAGCCAACGTTGCAGCGTTCCACAGTTTTTAGTGTTTGATTATGGGAATAGATCATGCTATTTCCATAACCAATCATTAAAAACAGCGATAAACTACCTTCATCTGTAACTGGAGGCCACTGCCTAACATCATCAATCCAAGACATGTCTGCGTTATCTGTAACAGATGCTCCGCGCTGCTGTGTTTGGGTTACTTAGGTGGAGCACCGCACACTCCAGTTATGGCTGGGCCACTAGGGGGCGCATGTCCACAATTTTCAAGTCGAAAAGGTCTAAGACAGCAAGAAACAAAGGGAAATAAATACGATCGGTGATCGGTATCGGATCGGCCGATATTGATTTCAGTGATCGGTGATCGGTGATCGGCCCCAAAAACCCTGATCGGAGCACCCCTACTTTAACCTAATGCGCCCGACGAGGACGCCGGCGTCCTCATTGTGTAATAATTTTGTCTAAAAATGACTCATACAGAACGATCACTTCATCTGTCATAGCTGTGTTTGGTATCATTGAACTCTGCAGAGTCTCCTCTTTGCAAAGATAATGCCGTTTTTCTTTCATCTCTTATATATCTTGCACAAGAGGTGCCTAAAGACATAAAAGCCGGAAGTCGTGAAAGTCAGCACTTACCGGTTTTCTTCGGTAAAAGTCCCAGAAAACGCGGAGAAACGGTTTGAATCCGGTCCCTGTTTGTTGACAGAGGCTTAGCTTGTCTATAAACAGAAGGATGCTCACTCCAGCGATTTTTGGTTGCTGAGAACAAGCCCTGAACAAGCTTGGTTCTTCATGTACGGTTGAATTCTCGTGATCATTTATTGAGATTTAGTGTCAATAAATGTTATTACTTATAACTAAAGCACTTTTTTGCAATTCAGTACCATATTAGAAGTGTAAAAAAGTTTTGTTTGATTTCCGATTGTAGTTTTTCAAGCAGAGGAATCATCTTCCCGAAACAAAGATGGCTTTGTTCGAATTTCCGGTGACTTTGCAATGCATTTGATTGACAGCTACAAGGCGGACCTTAGATTTGTCATTTCCGCCTTTTAGAGCATAGATCAACCTTTCCAATGACGTATTGCATGTGTAATTCGACTCTATCTGAGCCGTTTTATGCCTGCGCGTAGCAGTGCGCCTCCCCAGTCCTGCATGTGCGCATTTACGCAGAGCGCTCAGCGGTGCAAGCAGCAAAATAACTCGCGTAAAATAAGATAACTTACTTCACGGTTAAATGGCTCAAAGTAAGTCAAAAACACGTTTTAGTGTCCAGGAGGCACTGGAGAAGATTTTTGAGGACTCTTCAGACAGTGAACATTATTCCTGCCTCCTCCCTGCTTGACCTTCATGCAATTGAGCCCTCATAACCTCAAAACCTTAACTGTAACATATATAAAAAAGTATATATGCTCCACATGTAGTCATATATATTTGTAGTCATCAAATATATTATGAATTGGTGGTTTTTACACAGTTATGTATGTTAGTATGTGGTTTATGGTAATACCAAAAACTAGTTGTAAATTTAAAAATGGTAAATTTGTGACTGTTTTAACTCAAACTGATAGGGGTGTAACGGTACATGTATTTGTATTGAACCGTTTCGGTATGGGTAGGTCGGTTCGGGACGGGGGCGTACCGAACGAGTTTCCACACGGACATATTAAGTAGAGGACCGCATGTTGTGGAGCAGAGCGCTGCAGCCGCACATGCGCAGTTGTGCGCACACCCAGTGTTGCCAACTTAGCGACTTTGTTGCTATATCTAGCGACTTTCCAGATCCCCCTAGCAACTTAATTTGTAAAAAGCGACTAGCGACAAATCTAGCTACTTTTTCTGGCGATTTTGAGACTCACGCGCACTCAAACCGCTAGGTTTGAAGCATCACTTGGCTGCTGTCTGCCTCGCGAGCCGCGCCTCTCTCTCTCTCTGCCGGGCTCAGTGCACAGCCAGCGCGAGTTTCTGTGTGTGGACTGGGCGCGTGTCACCACATACACAGGCGAGGCGACGCGCGTGCACACAAACACCCTAATCAGTGGTAGAGAACGCTGGCTTCAAACACATGATAAAGGTAATTGAGCCCGGATATCAATTACCTTCTCGTCCACATTTTAGCCAGAAAATCATACCCGGACTTTATGAAAGAATAAAAAGATTAGTTTTAAAGAAACACCCTGAGCCTTATTCATGTTATTTAATCTGACCAACAACTTGAAACTGTTCAGTGTTGCAACTGTTCAGTTTTGCACATCAGATGGATTAGTTTTTTAAGCAAAAGTCTGAGCCAATGTTATTTTTATTTTGTTTTTCAAAATATCTATATTTCAGAATATTGTATTTATATTTTTGAGCAGAATTCTAGCTTTGTATAGGCTAATGTTCCTATTGTTAAAAAGCACAAAAGTGTGTAATAAACAACTAGCACATTTATATTTTGCATTTTGTTTTCTTACTGTACTGAAAATGAACCGAACCGTGACCTCAAAACCGAGGTACATACCGAACCGAGAGTTTTGTGTACCGTTACACCCCTACAAACTGATGAAAAATACCAAAATGTAAAGGAAAAAGTACCTATTGTCTCAGAATATCATTTTGGTTACCATGTGTTCATTTGGAGTCTCCAAAGGCCTTTTTGGAGCTGCGCCTAGATTTTTTAATGAAAAGACCACTGTAAAATGGTCATATGTTGTGCTATCTTCTTCAAATTTGAAACACATGTTCAGTTATAGTGTGGCTACAGCCTCATACTGTCATTTACTATTTCAGATGAATATTCAGACTATTATTCATCCTGAAAGTTATTTTTTATTTCAGGCAGAACAAAATTTTAAATTTTTCACTGACTTCAGAGTTCCATTACTCTGTCTCTGTATCACCTAGAGTGTTCCTGACAGTTTTATAAGAAACTACAGAGTGTCTTCTTTATGGAACACTTTAATGCATCCATGTGGACAGAACAGTTTAGAAGTTACAATCATTTTAATTTGGGTATGTCATTTTAGGCGGTTTTGCTAAAAAAGGGGGTCAGGGTTTATCAGGTTAAGAAACAGTGACTTTTTCATAAAAAAGCAACATTTTGTCATTAAAATCACAAATTCTTCAAGATCAAGATGTTTTATTCTAAAACTTATTAAGATGTTTTTCTGTAAAAGTTGCAAATTTCATTGTAAACTTTTTTGTTGTGAATTTGTGACTTTCGAATCCTGTTGAAACACTGAATTTCTAAATTTTCAGTGTTTAGTCGTAAAATTTAATTTTACAGTGTCATTCAAAAGGATTTCTGTCAATGTCAAATTTTTGACATCAAATCTTGATTTTTTTTTTTTTTTGTCATTAAAAAATAAAATAATTTTCTAAAATCCTAACATGTTATAGTAAAGTTGGGATTTTAACTGCACTTGTTTCTTTAACAAAAAAAAAAATCACATTTAAAAACCACATTTTGAGTCAAAACGATGTCATTTAGACGTCAGACTGCTGTATTTCTGCTGGAAGAATATCTTTTCTGCTGCAGAAGCTTGTTGGTGTCGGTCCAGTTGGAGGTTCAGGACCAGGTCTCCTGGTTCCTCCTATAAATCTACACAGTTGAAGTGAAAAACAAAGCAGCTGCCATGACTGAAACTATGTGCAGAGGAGCGTGATGGATGGATCGCAGTAGATCCAGGAGGCGGAGGTGAAGAGGAGGATGGGAGTAAAACAACCTCCAGTAAAGTCCTCCCTGAGAGCAGGATTGTTCTGGAGAACATCCACCTGATGAGAGGTGGAGCAGTGTGACAGGGAGGATCAGTGGTCTCCACTGATGGTCTCCACTGATGGTCTCCTCTGATGGTCTCCACTGATGGTCTCTACTGATGGTCTCTACTGATGGTCTCCACTGATGGTCTCCACTGATGGTCTCCACTGATGGTCTCCTCTGATGGTCTGATGGTCTCTACTGATGGTCTCCACTGATGGTCTCCACTAGGGATGTCCCGATCCCGATCCCCTGATCGGATCGGCCTTCGATCTTAAAAATTTAAGGTGGATCGGATCGGCCGATCAACATTATTATAACACGCCGATCTTTTTTTCATAATTTTTTTCCTCAAAAAGTGATCCTGATTAACACAAATTAATAAAGTAATCATATTACACAAACAAAAATATTGTTTTAACTATATACATTTAATAATTTGCACTGAAATGAAGTTTCCCAGCAGCGCTGTCTTGTATCCACCTTAAAAGTTTTAAGACCGGCGGCGTCAGGCTAAACTTTAGCAAAACTCTCAGCAGTGTGGCAGCGCTATAAAATTACAAAGACCGACTGAAACATGTGTAAGGCTGATATATCATGATGGGTAAGTAAGAAGAGAGTTTACACACCACCAATTTAATCAGACACTAAAAAAATCACGCAGCACCGATCACCGCAGCCTTCTGTCAGGTGCCGTGGTGCCGACGGCTGCAACTTCAGAGCTGCTGCCGTCGGCCGGCAGCAGCTTCGGCAGCAAACGTTCTGTGAAACTTTTAAAAGAAAGGACACCGAGCTAAACCGAGCTAAAGGACACCGAAAAATCACCGAGCTAATCGCGGAATGTATTACCGAGGACACGGAGTTTGTGGAATACAAGGCATTTAACCGGCTCATTAATTACCTCGAGCCTCGTTCCCGTCATTACATGAACGACAAAGGACACAAAGGTGCACGAACATGTGCAGCGGGTCTTGAAAGAAGTTAAGTTAATATTTTATGTTATTTTTATTCTGATGTGATTTCATTGATTGCAAAGACTTCTGCTAGTGTTTTCATTGCCTTAAACTGCTAGCCAAGTTCACCTGCTGCTATTTAAATGGAGGTGCTATGTTCTTTAGTACTGAGACTGTTGAACAGTCACTGTTCTGTAACTAAATGTGTTTTATAATAATTCTCCCAAACAAAAGAGAAAGAAAGAAGAATGTTTAAATAAGTTATTTTTTTTTTATGTGATGATAAAAGCTATTAATCTCAGCTTGGATGCAGGCCTATTTATTAATGTACACAGGAAATAAAATGCATAGGAAATTAAACTCTGTTTGCCCACTCAAAAAAAGTGAAATCGGATCGGGAAAAATCGGAAATCGGCCGATCATCAAAATTAAAAGATCGGAATCGGATCGGGACCCAAAAAACGTGATCGGGACATCCCTAGTCTCCACTGATGGTCTCCACTGATAGTCTCCACTGATGGTCTCCTCTGATGGTCTCTACTGATGGTCTTCACTGATGGTCTGTACTGATGGTCTTCTCTGATGGTCTCCACTCATGGTCTCCACTGATGGTCTCTACTGATGGTCTCTAAAACTAGCGGCTAACACAGGAAGCCCGGTATCAGGACGGTGGCGTTCAGACCGACAGGAAGTCCTCGCTGAGCACCAGAAATGGGAGCACGTGTGTCTACACAAACTCATCTACTTTGACCTTCAGTGAGACTCGGTCCAATTTGATTTTCATCTCGCCAAAGGCATTTCCCTGACACACACAGGCTCCTCTAATGTTAAGGCTAAATTAAATATTCGGTAGGAGGCCTCCAGATGTGGTCAGACTACACATACATCTGGTGTGTGTGTGTAATTTGTAGTTTATACATCTTGTGGGGACCTGTTACAGGGCATAAAATCGCGACCAACTGGTCGCCATATGCGACCCAAATTTAACGATTTTGACCGTTTTTTTCTGCCATGTCGCCAGTGGCGAGGAACACAAAATCCACCATCAACTTAGGAAATTTTTTTTTTTTTTTAATGATTTCTGCATATTTGTCATGTGTCACCAAGGCAAACATATCTAAATAACTTAGAAACAAAGTTTATTTAGAACTTAAGAAACAAAGTTTATAATTAGATATATATTATATATCGGAAAGTGGCCCTGTTTTGGTGCACGTCGTTTGCCAGAAGTCATGCGCCTAACCCAGCGATTGACAGGTGGACTTTTGCATTCGTCGGTCTTCAGTTTTGTCCATCACTGAATCTACTCCACAGTAGATCATTTTGGTAAATAAGCTCATAAAAATACACAACAGAATAGTTAACACTAGAACCGCCAAGATTCCAAACTTCATTTTCACCCCATCGCTGCAACAGCGTCAGTGATGCGAACATGTCATTTCTTAGTAGTTGTGAAGTGGCTCATTCCTGAATATTTCTGAAATAATAATGGACACTTGTCAAAATAAGTGTTTAAAATGTATATTTTTGCGAGCTTTTTTTCTACGTGGTAGAACGCTGCGCGCGCTCTCTCTCTCATCCACACAAATAAATACATCGGTACGTTCATCAACAAACTGTAGGAGCTGTATGTTAACACAAACATGACAACAACAGCAATCGAATGACAGACTATTTACAATACAAAACAACAGACTTCAGATGTCAATTACAGATATTTTAATCATTTTGGAAAAACGGATTAACGCTGCGCTCCCCTTCACGCACACATGACTCCATTCCCAGCCCTCCTCTCCACCGGTGCGGCTCTGCCACCGTACAGTCACAGGTGTGCTGTATCACCTGGTCCATCAAGTACATGAACGCATTCATAGGGTCGTCAATGTTGCGTCGCGCGTATGCAGTTGGACCACCTCTCTCCACCGGGACATTTGTGGACTGGGCTCTCGCGGTCCGCAGTCCCAGCTTTATGGGTCTCCAAACGGTTCCGTTCTTGGTCGCCTCGTGTAGCTGACATACAGGTTGAGCTCTGATCAATGTAAATATTTATGATTAGATCAGTCAGAGTCATAGCCTCGCTAAAATGCCAAATGATTTGAACCAGAGGAAACTAAAAGGCTTGACTTCTGAATTTACCTGTCAGAGTATTTCCGCGAGCCCCCACTGTGCCTGAAGACTGAATGTATGTGGTGGTAACCATAGACATATATAGAGATAGACGCCGCATTGGCTGTTTGGAACGAGAAATGCGGCCGCCATCTTGGACCGGTCATTCTCTGGGATTATAACCGTAGTAGTATTACTGTACGTCGAGTCGCAGCACAAGTGAGAGAACATGCCTGAACATTGTGTGGGATATTCCTGCTCCAATCGGCGGACCATCAGAAGCAGGGCTCAGGGGATTACTTTTCACAAGTAACATATTTTTCGGTCTAAAAGACGTCTAATAAATGTCTAATAAACGTCTAACGGTCCCTAGACGTCTGGGCTAAAATCGGTCTACCACTGGTCTAAATGAAAGTTATGCAAAACAATATAATAGCCTACTTAAATGTAACAGGGGACATTGAGATGTTGGTCAGATTATAGCTAATAAGGAGAATAGCAAAAATGTCAATTCAGTCAATAGCATAATGAAATAAACAATAAAAAAATAGAGAAAACAGCAATAATAAACTGTCAATTCAAGCAAAATATAACAGCATGATAAGACTAGCCTACATTAAGGAGAATAGCAGTAGGCTAATGAACAGCAATGTCAAATTAATAAAAAGCCTTATGAAAATGGAATAAAACTATACAAACTATAAGGCATTAAAAGTGCTAAATGAACTAAGTCCATGTTGTAGCCTAAGTCTTTAGACCCTCTTAAAAGACCCTACTTAAAAGGCTACTAGCCTATAACAGGAACGGAGATATTCATTATATTACTAAGCTCACCATCAATATTAAAATACGCCAAACCATGGGCCCTATCTTGCGCCAAACCTCCAAAACCTGCTATTAAGGGATATCGGGTATTGGGAGGGGCGTTCCCCCACAAAGAACGCAATCTTCCACCTCCCAAAACCCACGATCTTACCTGCAAAAACCACTATATTATGCACACATTATGCATGGGAGTGGTTAGGGCGTTCCACCCGTTTAACCAATCAGTGCGTCAGTAGCCATTGCCTTTAAGAGCAGGTTGCGGTACCTGCAAACTGCTATGGAGCGTCTTTTCACCCAGATCAGAGCAGCTCTCATGGGCAGCTCGTCTGGGACTCTGTTGTAGAGCTTCCTCCTCTTTTTTCCTCCTCTTCCTCTGCACTGATATATACATAACTAGCTCTAACTAATGTGGAGCAAATGATTTAATCATTTCTTTTGTACTCCAAGAAGTTCCAACAAACTGCTCAGAAAAAAATAGAACCAGTGAGCTTCCAGGAAAGCATTTCTTAACTAGAAAAGCACTCAGAGAGCGCAGACCTCCGCCAAGCACAACAGTTCTCCCATACAGCGATTTACAGATTGCGATAAAATCCGCCTTCTGGATCAGATCCGGATCAGCCTCTGAAATTTTATAGAGGTTTTCAGTGTCAATACCTGAGTGAAATTTAATGAGCTGTGGGCAATAATTAACGGAGATGTTGAGAAACAAAATTTCCAGCCCCATTAAGCGCATGTTACGGTCTCAAGCCGGGTAGTGAACCCCAACCTTCCACCTTTGGGGCTCCTGTGCACAACCCACTGCGCCACCTTCAATCCTTTACATAGACACTCAGATCCACCTATGTTTCATCTTCCCAGCCGACGAGTAGCCCAGATGTGGCACTGCACACCTGTACCTATTCAATCATCATTCAACCAGACTCGTCGCCAGATCTTCCCATAGAAACGCCTGATCCAGCCATTCGCAGTGCCACCTCCTTGCCTTCACCGTCCCCTGGATTGTTGGTTTGGCTGCCAACCCTCGAATCCTCCTTTTTTTACATCTGAGAGAATTAAACTCTTAAAATTCCAGAACTCCCTTCCTGTCTCCATTGTGGTTGCTTTAGGTTCAAGAAACAACTAACAGCGCAATGTTATCGAAAATTTGAAAGTGATCCAGAATCCATGATTTCTTCCGGATCACACCTAAAATAAAATCAGTTCTGTCTTTTCACATTTCTGACAACTCCTGAAAATGTCATCAAAATCCATCCATAACTTTTTGAGTTATCTTGAACATATCCCCTGCGCAAAGACGCACAGCTGCGCCAAGACGCATAGCCGCTGGAAGCGGTGCTTTTTAAAATACTGCAGAACGGATCATTGGATGAGCATTGAGCCAGAGGAACACGTATGATGACATCTACCTTCTACCAGTGAGAACATCTCGGGTGCTCCGGTGCACAAGGAGAGGGTCAGAGGGAGGCGCACAGTACAAGAAACTCCACAACAGAGTTCTGTGATCTCCTCGTTTCCTCCACAGCAAACATCTGAATGAGATCATGTCACAGCTGTACAGACATCATCTTCCCTTAAGAGAATAATAACGTATGCAAGTAATACAGTGATGCATAATCGAGAGGTAGAGCCGGTTGTGCAGTCCACATGTGACTGGGTGGACGCGCAATGACAGGATTTGGACGCGCTCTTTTACGCGCCGACATGCCAGTTAAGGTTTCCACAAACTCGGTATCTTGCGGTACTGATATCTCGCAGATTTTGGGTATTGGGTAATGGGTGGTCTGACCACCCATTACACGAGACACGCCCATTGCCGCGCCCACAATGTGCTTAAGGGAGTCGGCAAAATGGGTAGCAGGTTTTGGGAGGTGGAAGATTGCATTTCGGTTGGCAGAGGCTCCTAAATCTGAAATTTGCAGGTAATGGGTATTGGGTATTGGGTATTGGGTATTGGGAGGTGCAAGATAGGGCCCCATGTGTCATGTATCAAAGCTACATTTATGACCTTTGCAGCAAAAGAAAAAAAAACACGTGAAAATCAGTTCCTTTCGTGAGGTATGATTAAATACATTGACGGCAAAGCGGGTGACCGGTCCTAGATGGCGGCCCCAAATCTCGTCAGCGCCAGTAGGGAGTAGCGTTCGATGCGGCATCTATCTCTATATATGTTTATGGTGGTGACCCCTCACTTATAGAAGCCGGGGTCTTTTTCATAAATTTGCCTCCTCATCCTCAGTTGATGTCGTATCACCTGGTAAAAATGACGGGTCATCGCCCCCCCCCCCCCCACCGATTCCTCCTCCTCACCTACATCTGCCGTTATCTCCGCTCTATCTGACTCCCTCACTCAAATCCAGGTACAATAGCTAGACTGTTGTTTTTGTTGGATTTATGTCTTAAATTTTTCTGTTTGTTTGAAAGATTTAGTGATGGCAATAACTGTCAAAGTCCGATAACGCCATAAAGTTTGAGCGTTGCCAAGCAACGGGCAGTGGGGCGCGGAGGGGCGTGGCGCAAAAAATGACAGCTGTATACAGCGTTTATATGAGGGGGTAAAAAATGACCCCCTCTGCGGTTCCAGGTATAAATGGTCATATTCATTTTTCTTTTGATCACACACTCACCAGAATTCACTGAATGATTAATAAATCCATTTTAGAAAAAGTCATGAACTTACAGATGTAGGGGTTTTATTTTAACAGAAATACAAACATTTGAAAATGCTAGGAGGTAAAAATGACCTACTTGGTGCTTCTGGTGTTAACAAAAGAGAAATAATATTAGTTTTCATAGTAAGCATCATGGAAACAGAATAAAATGCGCTTTCATGCTTGTAAATGCTTCTGAAATGTAGTGATAGTAGACGATAATAGGAGTTTTTCATATATGACAATGCTGCTGGTGTCATATTAACCCCTGACGTATAGGGCGACGAAAAACACTGGTGACCAAAATTGCTAGCTGGCTACCAACTTCAAAAACCTGGTAGCCAGGGGCGACTTGGTAAAAATTCTAATTTTATGCCCTGCTGTTATGGTTCGAACACTCTCCTTGATGGGACGACCGTCTTCATGGGGAGAAGACCCTGGATCTGGTTTGGTTGGAGCTTAGGTGTTAGAGTCAGGTGTGAACTGGTAACAATTAAGAGTTTAAGCTGTAGAAAGCGAATGGAAGTCCATGTAAGGTCATAAGAAAAACAGAGCTGTGCGTGTGCGCTTTGATGCTAAGCATGAGATGGCTATGAGGTCACAAGCTCCTCCAACCTGCTGGTTGAGTTCAGGGTCAAGCTCTGAAGACATCAGGGTCTGTATGTATGTATGTATGTATGTATAACTGTTGCGCTTGCTGCCACAGCGGGGGGGGGGGTGGGTGTCGCCAGGGAAACGCTGACAGGAAACGAGTGATTATCTGAAACTGGGACACTGCCTCTGGGCTGAGGACCTCCAGACTGGAACCATGTTTTTTTCTGAACGTTCTTGAATGTCTCATTGCTTTAATGGAGGTTTTGTTCATCAGCGGATGTTTCCTGGAAGTTCAGGTCATGTTTTCAGAAGTATTGACAGTGATTTGCGTGGTTACGGCAGAAAGCGTCACATCGTTGACCTCCACCCTCCTCGTCTGCTGAGCAGAGCTGTAACAGAACCGCTAATGACCTCATTCATGGTCTTCTGTGTGTGTGGATGTGCAGCAGCTTTACACCAGCATGTTCTCTACCCTCAAATATCCGCTGGCACACTCGGCATCCTGGGAAAGGACAGCGATGACACTGGCCAGTAGGGCTGGGCGATTTTATCGATTCGGCGATATATATCGATATTTTATTTCCCAGAGAGTATCGATATTTCAGCCGCGGGTATCGATATTCTAAGCTCCCTTCAAAACCCCCGTGTCTCGCACGGGTGCTCTTCCTGCAAAGTGCCATTTAGTCCTCCAGCTGCTAGTGTCGCTGTAGAGCATTTCTAACCAGTTATCCAGAAGCAGAAGAAGTTATCTTCTTCAGCTGAGCCAGTCAGGAGGATGGCGGCGAGTATAAACGCAGCGCCTGCGTGCTTAAAAGTAGATGTGTGGGAGCAGTTCGGGTTGAAAAAGAAAAAGGAAAGTGAAGATTTAGACAAAAGTATGGCGGTTTGCAATCTGTATCACACAAACGTGAAGTACTCTGGAAATACCACCAACCGGCGAGGCGAGCCCACCTGAAACGTCACCTCCCGGACAAGGTAATGCTAACTGAGAGCTAGTCAAACTTTATTTGTCAGGATTTGAGACTGTATTCAGTGGTGGAAAGCGCCGGCTTTAAGGGCTGTGTTTACTCTCGCGGCAACGTGTCGCAGTTATCTTGTCCCCGGTATGCCGCAGTTATTTTTCAAAATATGCTCAATGTTGAAGCGCGTCTGCCCTGTTATTCAATGCCACAACGGAGAGGGACAATCAGGAACTAGCTAAACTTACTAAACTTATCTCTTGCGTTTTTCCACTTCCTCACCGTCTCGGCCGTATCCAGACCCACATTCATTGCTATCTCCCTCCATGAATTACTAGAATATGTCTTTGTAGTGTGGAGAACAAGAATCGTACAGATGTGGGTACTTCCTCATTTCTTCAATGACGCGGATGTAGAATTGACCAATCAGAGGCCTCCTTTCTCTCCTCTCTGCGACGTTGTTTGCAGTCACCTACCTTTCAGTTCAGTTAATTCAAACAAATTGGAACACCCACAAGATGTCACCAAAATCACTTTGTCCTGTTAAAATCTGTATTGTTAGAAAAATATCGATATAATATCGTATCCTGAGCCAGATGTATCGTATCGTATCGTGAGATTAGTGTATCGCTACAGCCCTACTGGCCAGAGTGGGGGGAGGGGCGGCTTGTCCTTGACCAGATACACATTTGTGAGGCTCTGTGCATGAATCGTTGCAGCTCAGATGTTGTTTTGATGGCGTTATTGCACAGGGAACAAGTTCTGGTCATGACTCATCAGTGAAGTCAGGATTTTGGTTCTTGTGATGGATGAACCAGAGTTCTTATTGATCAGTTCAGCATCAGAAACCACAAGCGTTTTAAAAGTGTTGATGTTCAGGTTTTATTTCCTGGTACGTCTAGAGCAGGGGTGTCAAACTCCAGTCCTCGAGGGCCGCTGTCCTGCATACCTTAGATGTTTCCCTGCTTCAGCACACCTGATTCAAATGAATGGATTATCACCACCTTGTCATCCAGGTCTGCACAAGTCTGTTAATGGCCCAGTCATTTGACGCTGAAGCGGGGAAACATCTAAAAAATGCAGGACAGCGGCCCTCCAGGACTGGATCTTGACATCCCTGGTCTAGAGTAGCTCTGCATTCAGAAGCTTGTAATTATTTCAGAGGAAAACAAGAAGATGCTCCCTCTGAAAACAAACATCTTTACCTCCGGTGTTTTCTGATTGGTCAGATATCTGGAGGCTTGATGTCTCTGTACGAGCTCAGACCCACGTTTTCAGCATACCAGACATAGAGTTTAGAAGAAGAATGAATGAATTAATGAAAAATACTTTATTTATCCCAGAAGGGAAATTCAATATTGTAGTAGAACTGGACAAACCTACTGTGGTGTCTAGGGATGTAACGATATGGAAAATTTGATATCTCGATTCTAGTGAACAAATTATCACGGTTTACGATATTATCACGATATTCTTCATTGCTGTACAAATGTCTAAAAAACACATACATTTAAATAATTTCACAAAATCTTGTGATTTTCTTGTCATACTAAAACATCAGAAACTTTCACATTAAAAGGGCAAACAACTGGCACAGGAAGAGATTTGATCTTAAATGAACAGAATAAATAACAGGAACAAAGCTAATTTGTCTGGTGCAAATTTAAATAAACACTTTAACAACCATAGTAGATCAAAATATGCAAACAATTATAAGGAACAAAAATTATAGTGAAGTTCAAATGACATAAACTTTGGACTTTAAGCTGAATCTTAAATAAGTATAAATGTGCAAATAAAGAAACAGTTGTTTAGGAGCCAAATATGTTGTTCTGAGTTGTAGTTCACTCTGTGTGTCTGTGGGTGTCGCTGTGTTGTTACCTGAGGGTCAGGTATGAAGGTAGCTGCCTGTTATTGGTTAGGTGTTGGACCTGGAAGGGCAAAAGGTTTTTGACCGCTGTGGCGCTAACTGCCGGCGTTATGGTTGTCGGATCAGTTAATGGAATAAATTAATATTTTAACTGCATCAGAAGAACATCGTTCCGGTCCTTTTTCCATCAACACGCAACGGTAACGTTTACGAAATGCGAGTTAGCGAAGCGCGTCGACCAGGTTACTCTTGGTCAAACATCTCAGTAGCTTGAAGCATTAGCCTTAGCTCCTTCAAGTTGCTTCTACAAATTACAATGAAATATAAACAGGTGCTCTGCAGACAGGATAACTGTCCTCCACCAGTTGTCCCTCTGCATTCTTAAAAAAAAAAAATATATATATATATATTTATCCAGACCTTGGATTTCGTCCTTTTAGTGGGTTGATAAATGTCCTGCGTGCTGTCACCACTTTCCTCCATGCTAGCATTACGATGCCGATGTTACAAGCTACATATTCACGCGAGACACAGTCGTGAGTCGCTACAGACTTGAATGAGGCTGATATTTCATATCCCGGTAATCGACCGCTATAATGAGATGAAGTGCCCCCGCCCCCGCCGCCGCCGCCGCCGCCACAATGAAAAATATCACAAAACACCAGTCATAAATTAAATGGGTAAACTTCAAAGCAACGTTACCAGTGAGATCAGATAAAGTCTGTTCTCGTGGGGGCAATGAATGATATCCATTTATTCCAGATCTGGTAAAATTTGTCCCTTTGTAGTCTTATGTGGTAGGTTAATTTTTCCATCCTAAATATCTCCAGAATAATTCCAGTCCAGTCTTCTAGAGTTGGTGGAGTTTGGCTCAACCATCTTCTAGTTAAAATTTTTTTTTACTTGCCACCAAGAGAATTTGCAGCAGCTTTATCTCTCTCTTACATTTGAAAAAAGGAACATGACCCAGGTACAATACATCAAAGCTCAGAGGTATTTGAGTGTTAAAGACTGTGTTCAAAGAAACCTGGATATCCCTCCAGAAGGCTTTTAACTTTGGGCAAGCCCAGAAAATATGATGGTGATTAGCATCAGTTGATCCGCATTGCCTCCAACATGGCATAACTGCCCCTTTGTATCTCTCCTGATATGGTGTCCTGAAAAACCTAATTATATTCTTCCAGCAGTGTTCTCTCCAAACCACAGAGCTGGAGGTTGCCCACTGAAAGGACCAGATATTGCCCCAAGTCACCTCCGGAATCTTAAGCCCCGATTCCCCTTCCCATTTATCTCTAATGTATAAAGTGTTATTAGTGCTGGCATTGGAGAGCGCTGAGTACAGTTTCGAGATGGATTTTGAAGGAATTATGGTTATGGCACTTTTCAGAATGTGGTAAAATTCTGATTCAACATTTGACAAGTTAGTTAATTTACATTCACGGTCAATATAGGAGCGTAGTTGAAGGTATCTGTGGAATTCAATATGTGCTAAGCCGTACTTGACCCGCATGGTATCGAAGCTGTATACAGTGTTTTTTTGAGTGAGTGATAAGTATGTTGTGAGACCATGCTCTGACCATGCTTTAAAGTTGGAGTCATGTCTGTTGGGAGTAAAATCAGAATCAAAAGCAAACCATCTAAATATCCTCAACATTCTGTGTACCCTGCAGGTATTAATCACCTTCCACCAGACTTGAAGGGTGTGGCTCAACCAGCGGTTTCCTAACTTTTCCAAATGATGTATTAAACCTTTATCCGCTATTACAGCTTGAATGGGGAAACGAGTTGACAGATTGGATTCCAACTCCTTCCATTTAGCTTTATATGTTTCATTACACCAGTACAGGAGAGGGGTTATCTGAGCTGCATTATAGTAATTCCTCAGGCAGGGGAGGCCCAGCCCTCCCCTCTCTTTAGGAAGTTGAAGAATGGCACATTTAATCCTTGGTTTTCGACCCTGCCAAATAAATCTGGAGATCCACTTGTCCCACTCTCTGAATTGTTTTTCACCCACTTCCACAGGCAAGTTCCTAAAGAGATAAAGTAAGCGTGGTACCACATTCATCTTGACTGCACTTATCCTTGCGCTAAGACTCAGGAAGGGGACCAGGTTCCATTTATGTAGATCAGCTCTTATACTTGAGGATATTGGTTTGTAGTTTGCCTGGAATAGCTCCGTGAGGTCCTCTGTCAGATGTATCCCCAAGTATTTAATATTTTTTTTATTATCCCAATTTACCTTAAATTTGTTACGTAGAGTTACAAATTTACACTTAACACTCCTAGTTAAGTGTCATCACTTGGGTTTTTGAAATATTAACTCTGTAACCAGAAAGCTTTCCAAAATCGTTCAGAGTAGACATCAGTTCACAAAATGATCTCTCTGGTTCTCCCAGGCAAACCAACACATCATCAGCGAACATGGCTACCTTATGTTCGACTCCTGATAATATTATACCCTTAATATTTTGATTTTGTCTAATTAATTGGCCTAGTATTTCTATGAACAAATTGAAAAGAAGGGGCGAGATTGCACAGCCCTGTACACCCTCGTTTTAGATGAAAGGACTCTGATAAGTCACCATTGACCTTGATGCGGGCTGAGGGTTTGTCATATAGCGCCTGTATTACTCTGATAAACCTAGCCTGGAATCCAAACTTCCCCAGCACCTTATAAAGAAAAGCCCATCTGACAGAGTCAAAAGCTTTCTCGGCATCTAAACTCCCCATAATTGCTTTAGTCTTGTTATTTTGTAACTGTTCAAGGATGTGCAATACTCTCCTGATGTTATCGGTTGTTTGTCTATGGTGAATAAAACCAGTTTGGTCTAAATTAATAAGATCAGGCATTAGATGTTCCAATCTGCGGGCAAGGATAGAGGTGAATAATTTATAATCCAAATTAAGGACACTAATTGGACGGTAATTCCCACATTCCCGTTTATCTTTCCCCTCTTTTGGGATTACTGAAATAGTGGCTTCCCTCCAAGAAGGGGGGATTTCTCCCTCCCATAAAACATGGTTAAAAGTCTTTCCTAATAGTGGGACTAGTTCGGACCTTAGGGTGCGGTACCAATGGGAATCAAAACCATCTGGCCCTACTGCCTTGCCCGATTTTAGTCTGGTGATAGCTGTATTAATTTCCTCTGTCGTAAGTGGTTTTATTAAAATCTCGTTTTCCGAGTCTGAAAGTGTAGGTAGGTTCAGATAGCCGAGAAAGGCATCCAGACACTCCTCCCCAGGGGCATCAGGTTGAGTGTAAAGGTCCCTGTAAAAGGATTCAAAACATTCCTGGATCTTTTCTAATTTGGTTTCCAGTTTATTAGTTTTAGGATTCTTAATTTTATATATGGAGCTTTCCTCCTGTTGTTTTCGAAGTTTGTAAGCTAGGTATTTTGCTGACTTCCCTCCTATCTCGTAATATTTCTGTCTCAGGAAAGTTAGATTCTTCTGGACCTCCAGTGAGTAAACATCATTAATTTCTCCCTGTAGTTTCTTAATTTCTTGTTTTACAGTAGGGTTTGGGTTGTTAATATCTTCCTGTTGTTTCAGTTTTAGCCTCGATTGTAAATCTGCTAGTTTCTGTCCTTTGGTTCTTTTTAGGTGAGAGGTAATAGAAATTAATTTGCCCCTCATTACCGCTTTAAGTGTATCCCAAATTATGATTGCTGATACCTCTCCTGTGTCGTTAATTTCTAAAAATTCTTTTATTTCTTCCTTTATTTTAACAACTATGGACTGGTCATTAAATATATGTGAGTTAAATTTCCATAGGGTATTCCGTTTTTTCCTAGCTATCTGCAGGGACATGGATATAGGGCTGTGATCAGATAAGTCCCTTGTTAGTATATCACAATCTTTAATCTTAAATCTGTCCACCTCAAACACAAAGAAGTAGTCCAACCTGGCATAGACTTTGAACGAACTGGAATAGTGAGTATAGTCTCTGGCAGACGGGTATAGCTCTCGCCACACATCTATAATCCCCATTTCTACCAAATAGGGGTTGATTTTCTTTGTGGTTGGATTAGTTTGATTATTTGGATTGGATGAGTCTAATTTGGGATCAAATCTAAAATTATAGTCCCCCCCACAGACCACCGTACCCTGGGATTCCACTAGGGCTGGACGATTAATCGAATTTTGATCACGATTTCGATTTTGGCTTCTCACGATCATGAAAACACTGTGATCGAAGAAAAACGATTACAGTAATGTGCCGCCGCGCGGCGTGTATGCAAATTACTGCGCTGTAAACGCACAGTGAACGCACCTGTGTCGCATGCAGCAATAGCAGTAAGTTTGTGGATCAATTGTGGAACGAGCGATTGACAACAAAAAGCAGCCTGAGACTTTAGTTGAAAAGAAAGGTAGGACAAGTTCGGTCATTTGGAGACATTTTGGCTTCAAATCGTCGGACGTAGAGCAGAAAGAAATTGTTTGCAAAGTGTGTCACGCCGTCGTGTCTGCACCCCAGGGCAACACGGCAAATTTGTTTAACCACTTAAAGTTCAGCCATAAAGTGATCTACGACAAAGTATTGACGGAGCAAAAGACCCCAAAAAGTGCAAGAACGTCAACTTCAGCCACCGCCACAACACAGTCCTCCATTGAGGACACTCTTTACAATGCCGCTCCATATCCCACCGGCTCCCGGCGACAACGAGAGATAACGGAGGCGGTGACGTTCATGCTAGCAAAGGACATGTGCCCCATCAGCACCGTTAACGACCCAGGGTTCAAAGCACTGATGAAGACTATGGACAAGCGGTACGTGTTGCCATCCCGCAAACACTTTAGCAGAGTTGCACTGCCTGCTTTGTATGATAAATGTCGCGCTGAAGTTGAAAAAGATATCTCCACTGCCGAGTATTTTGCCACCACAACGGATCTGTGGTCAAGCCGAACTATGGAGCCGTACATATCTCTCACCGTGCATTACATCGATGCAGATTTCACCATGAAGACAAAATGTCTCCAGACAGCATTTTTCCCTGATGACCACACAGGGGTTATTATTGCTGATGGGTTGAAGCAAGCTATGGCTGCATGGGACTTGAAAGAGGAGAACCATGTGTGCATAACAACAGACAACGCCTCAAACGTCAAGCTGGCAGCTGAAATTAATGGCTGGGTAAGGCTGCAGTGCTTTGGGCACAGACTGACTCCACTTGGCCATAGGTGAGACATTTTATTTTCTCCTGACTGTGTGACATGTGTAATGTTATTTATTAAATGATACATTAGAAAGAAATCAAACAGCACTACTGTAGCAAAAGTAAGCGTAGGCCTCCCTATAGTATGTTCAAATATTACTATGGTGAAAGTAAAAGTCACCTTAATATTTTACATAAATGTTAAAAGTTTAACTGAAGTACAGTTAGTAAATACATTACATTGGAAAATATACTAATCCCATAACTGAAAATAATGTGTGGTAATTTTCCTCTGAATCACTCAATAACCTGTGACATGTCATTCATTGATTTTATTAAGAGAGATAACATATTTCATGTGACCCACACTATCATCACACTCTGTTTTACAGCATGATTTGTTGATTAAAGTAATATTAGTCAAAAATAAATGGTGTGATAACCATTCATGTATTTTTTTGTCATCCTAGAGAATGCAATGAAAGACAGCAGAATTGGCCGTGCAATGGGGGTCTGTAAGAAAGTGGTCAGCACCTTTTCCTATAGCTGGAAAAAGAAAAAGGAGCTAACAAAAGCCCAAAGGGAACTAAAGCTACCTGAGCACTCCTTGAAGACGGAGTGTCCCACCAGATGGGGATCTCGACAAGCGATGATCAACAGGGTCCTTGAGCAGCAGAAAGCCATCGTCCAGGTCTTCTTCAGTGACCGTAAGACCAGAAATCTGACCCCAAGGTGGCAGGACATTGAAGTACTAGAGGCTATCAACAACTCACTAAGTCCTCTAGTTGAGTTCACAGATGCGCTCTCTTGGGAGCAATATGTCAGTATATCGCTTGTGAAGCCAACTCTCCACCTCTTCAACACATCAATACTTGCAGTAGAGGACAATGACACAGACCTCTCAAAGACCATAAAGCAGACGATCATGGGTTACCTCAATGAAAAATATGAAGACTCTAAAACACAAGAGCTCCTCGACATGGCCTCTGCAGTGAGCCCAAGGTTCAAGCTGAAATATGTGGCCGAAGAGAACAGAGAATCAATTGAAGCCAGACTGACATCTGAAATGAAGACTGTCATGGTAATACTACTACTAATAACAATAATAATTATAATGATAATTTATCATTACTATTTTAGCAGTAGTAGTAATGATTGTATTAAAAATACATATTTGACACTACTCAATGTAATATGTCTATAATGTGAACTTGAAATGTAGAATAATACAATAATGTGTAACTACCATTCATTCAGGTGAAACATGAAATTCATATTGTCCTCAATGTGTTTCCCCATCTTCAAGGAGAGGACCTCTACTGAGCCAACCATGACACCAGCTGCCGACACTGATGCTCCTACTGGTGGAGCACAGAAGAAGAAGAGGGGCTTGGGCAGCTTCTTCAAAGCCACAGAAGACACAGCTGCAGGACCATCTCCTCAACAGGACCAGGCCATAGCATTTGAACTTCAAGCCTACCTCCAGGCAAGGCCACTCGACCCTGAGGCTGACCCACTTGAGTGGTGGAAAGCATCACAGACACTATACCCACTGCTCTCCAAACTGGCCAGAAAATACCTCTGCATCCCTGCCACAAGTGCTGCATCCGAGCGGGTTTTTAGCACAGGTGGCAATGTTGTCACCTGCCTTCGCTCATCGCTAAAGCCCGACCACGTGAACAGGCTGGTTTTCCTGGCCAAAAACCTGTAGGAAGGAAACTGCAGGGAGTATAGGGCCAATCCTTTATTGTTTTTAAAAAACTATTTTGAAAAGATGTTAAAAAGTAGTTTGGGTTTTGTTTCTGGCTGTTATTAGTGTTTTTTCCATGTTGCAAGTTTTGCAGGAGTGATGTGCATGTAGATTGTGGTTATTTATTTTTATTTATTGTTTTTACATTGGTATTGCTATTACCGTATTCGATCACTGAAGCCTGAAGAAGTAGGCAGAACAGTCTGAGTGTATGTAGACTGGGTATTTATTTTATTTATTGTTTTTTTAAATTGCTTTTTTTTTTTTTTATTTACATATATCATTATTTTTACTTTTTTACTTGTTACTAATTTATTACTGGTTGTTTTTCTAAAAGTTATATTTAAAGTTGAGTTTTGGTGGTGCAATAAACACTTTTTTTTTTAAAGTGAATGAATAATCGTGTTTATTAATCGTGATTTCAATATTAATCAAAATAATCGTGATTATTATTTTTTCCATAATCGTCCAGCCCTAGATTCCACCATTAAATTAAATATCTTCCTATAAAATAACCAATCACTCCCAGGTGGGGCATACACATTTAGTATTGTAATTGCAGTTCCCTCTATCCTTCCTATTACCCTGACAAATCTGCCTTCCTCATCACTGATTTCTGAGATATGTTCATAGTTAAGGGCTCCAGAGATAAGTATGGCCACACCCCTCTTATGTTTGGACTGAAGAGATGAAGAAAAAACATATTTAAAACCCTTTCTCTTCAGCCTCAAATGATCCGTTTGGTTCATGTGCGTCTCTTGGAGTAGGGCGATCTGAGCTCTTTCTTTCCTTAATTTAGATAAAATCTTATTCATCTTAATCATATTCAAAACCCCATTTACGTTAAAGGAAATAATTTTCACTGGTTCAGTTTTCATGTTTTTAAATGAACTGATAGCAACGTATTCCCACAGCAGCAGCAGACCCCCCCCCACACACACACACACCCCCACACCACACACACACACAACAATAACGAGCAGAATAAACACAGAACGAACAAACTGGAGCAGAAGCTCCTACCCGAACTTCCAGCAGTAAATCACTTCCACTGCTTCCCTTAGTCTTTGAAGGATTACCCCTAATTTCTCCCTGAAATAGGGGGCCTTCCATAATGATGACACCCTCAAAAAGAAAGATACCCGCCCATTTTGGCTCGACATTAGTTAAATTTACATCATATCGTCCATATCACACACAACTTAATATCAGTTCTCTTCCCTTCTGAATACTTGCAGCCTCTCCTTGTAACCTGAAGCTCCTCGGTCCTGCCGCGGGCGCCGCCCCCTGGCTCCCGCCACGTCGCCCACCTCTGTAAACTCTCTTTGGGGGTTGCCGGAGGTTTGATCACAGTCACTGGGAATCCCCGGCTCGCCAGGTCCGCCGTCGCCTCCTCCACCGTGTTGTAGATTTTCACTCCTTCCTCAAAGAACACTTTAAGACGAGCTGGGTAGAGGGTCCGGAACCGCAGGTTCTTGTCTTTTAGGATCCTCCGCGCCATAGCCATAATCTCCGGGGGATAGTCGTGGTCGAGATTTATCTTGTTATTGTTCCCTTCTTTGTTATTGTAACCTTTCTTCTGCCAGGCCAATCTAAGCACTTCTTCTTTGACAGTGAAACACAAAAACTTTATCAGGATCGCTCTGGGCTGGGAGCCGCTTGGTGGAGGGGGAGATAACGCTCTATGCGCCCTCTGGATCTGGAGTGCTGTTGACGGGGGGATGTTTAAGTACTCCCGGAGTAGCTTCTCCACAAAATGAATCATAGATTCTGATCCCGACTCTGCACCCTCCGGGACCCCGTACAGTCTGAGTGTCTCCCTCCTTGAGTATGCCTCCATCGCCGTCAGTTTTGATTGGAGTTTTTCCTGTGCTGTTATCATCTCGGCTAGTAACTCGTCTGCATTTTGGAGCTTATCTTCCTGCTCGGCGACTCTGCCCTCCACTTCGTTGAGCCTTGCGCTTGTTTTGTCCAGCTCCTCGCTGATTCCTTGTAGTTGTGTTTTCATATCCTGTCGAAATTCTTTCACTTCATTTCCAACGCCTCTTAGCAGTTTCAGGATCGTCTTTAAGTTTACTGGTTCCTCCTCGTCCTCCGTATCAACGCCTCCATATCTAGGAGCGGGTGAGGCACCCCGGCTAGCCCCAGGGGAGCTAACGCTAGCTTCCTCTGTTAGCTGCATCACGTCTTCTTCAACTTGGTCGGTAGTTGATTTTTTACATCTCCTGTTCTTTTTGGACGTCATCTGTGCCCCTTTTTCTTTTTTAATGTATTTCACCGGAAAATTAGATCACTTTGGGGCAGTTTTAATAACTCGAGTCGAGAGCCTTCACGCTAAGCTGCCATCCCCTCAAGCCCGGAACTGGAAGCCCGATTTCTCAAGTGCTTTTAATACAATTCAGCCTGCGTTGTTATGTGAGAAGCTCCATCAGTTCCAGGTGGATTCCTCCACAACCTCCTGGATTTATGACTACCTCACAAACAGACCACAGTTTGTGAGACTGAAAGGTTGTGTGTCTGAGATGGAGGTCAGCAGCATTGGAGCACCACAAGGAACTGTTCCCTCACCATTTCTCTTCACGCTCTACACCTCTGACTTCCAGTACAACTCTGAGTCCTGTCATCTGCAGAAATACTCTGATGACTCTGTAGTTGTTGGGTGTATCAGCAACGGACAGGCAGCAGAGTACAAAAAACTGGTCTGTCAGTTTGTGAAATGGTGCAGTAACAATCATCTCGTATTAAATACCAGCAAAACTAAGGAGATGATTGTCGACTTCAGGAGGAGCAAGAATCAACACAGCAGTGTTTCCATCCAGGGAAAGGAGGTGGAGGTGGTGGAGGAATACAAGTATCTTGGAGTTCAGCTTGACAACAGACTGGAGTGGAAATGCAACACAGAATACATCTACAAGAAAGGTCAGAGCAGACTCTACTTTTTAAGAAAGTTGAGATCATTTAATGTCTGCACCAAGATGTTGCACATCTTCTATAGGTCTGTTGTTGAAAGTGCAATCAGCTTTGCAGCCATCTGCTGGGGCAGCAGCATCAGAACCAGAGACCTGAAGAGAATCAACAAACTGATCAGTAAAGCTGGATCTGTGCTGGGTGTAACTCTGGAGCCGCTGGAGCTGATTGCTCAAAAAAGAATGCTGCACAAGCTGATGAAGATGATGGAGGACTCTTCACTCCTTCTCCATGAAGATGATGGAGGACTCTTCACTCCTTCTCCATGAAGATGATGGAGGACTCTTCACACCCTCTCCATGAAGATGATGGAGGACTCTTCACTCCTTCTCCATGAAGATGATGGAGGACTCTTCACTCCTTCTCCATGAAGATGATGGAGGACTCTTCACACTCTCTCCATGACACAGTGATCAAACAACAGAGTGTGTTCAGTGACAGGCTTCTTCAGGTCCGTTGCAAGACGGAAAGATACAGAAGATCATTCCTGCCAGCAGCCATCAGCCTCCACAACAAGACTTAACACCTGTTATTATTATTATTATTATTATTGCTGTCTGTTGTTTATAAAAAAAAAAAAGAGAGCCCTTACTACATTGAATTTCCCTTTATGGGATAAATAAATAAAGTATTTTTCATTTCATTTTTCATGACCATATAAGGAAGCGCTGCCCCCTCTGACATCAGAGAGTCGGTGTTAGAATAACCACCCTGACGACCAGTCGCATCTCAGGTCTAATAGTTGATCACGACACATCAGATAAGACGGCAAACACGAACAAAATTCATAAAAATGATGCTAAACGGTCGTTGTTTCACAACTCCGTCCATCCTCCACAGTGTTGGAGCTTTGCTGCAGGTGTGTCAGGTGTGTGTAGTTGTTCTTGGAGAGTTCAGGAATGTCTTTGATCCCACTTACTCAAACAGAGAGACCGCTGTGACTGACGCACCGTCCTCGTCTCTGAGGACACGACTACACTGCTGTGGGACAACGTGCTCCAGACAAGATCAAGCCGTGACCTCACGTCCACGCTCTTGTCCCCTACAGGACGTCCCCTCAGCGCGGTGACGAAGACAGATTTGTTTCCCATAACTTCACTGAAACAAACACACACACACACATATACAGCATATATCCTGGGGAATTAGATTAGATCTGACATCCCACAATGCACTGCAGCGGGACTGTGGCTGGACAGAGGAAGCAGCTGGCAGCTGTCCAGGCCGGGATGATGGGATGGATCGTCACGGCAACGCTGCTGATGAGACGTGTGACCGTTTCATGACAACATGAGCTGACTTTGATGCAGCAGCCTGCTTTATGAGATTTACACATCCCTGAATTATATTTTTATTTGTTCCACATGGACTAGGTTGTTTAAATATCTGGAGCAGCTTCTGGTGGATTTCTGGAGAACTGTTGAGAACGTTCCCGTATCAGAATCTGGCAGGAAAACTGGTTTCAGGACATTTTTGTTCTTTGACGTCTGTGTAGCAGCAGAGGAGACGGTCAGAGGAATTCTGGGAGTTTCTGACAAAGTCCACATGTGCAGACGGTCATCTGGGTGGGAACAGAGCAACACAACACATCTGCTGGCGTGGCCCACATCTGGGAGAAGGAGGGGGGAGGGGGGGGGGAGAGGAGGGGGAGGGGGAGGGGAATGGAGGAAAGTGAATGTTGGAACGAACCAGACTTTCTCCTCCTCTGCTCCTCGCCTTGCTCTTCCTCCTCTTGTTCTCCCTCCCCCCTCCATCAGGGAACAGCAGAGTTCTCCTCAGATCTGGTCTCCAGAGGCAGAAGTCCACCACGCCCCGGCTATGATCTCACCGCTGGGTTTCCTGACCTTCTCACGTTCACTAAACTCTGCAGTCACAGATCACTTCAGGATCCTCTCCACGTTTATCTTCACGTGTTGGATTTGTCAGTGGTCTCGTGAACTTTAACGACAGCGTTAGCCTCTGCTAATTAAGAACAACTGGTGGTTTAAGAGGGAACGGGACCAGCCTTCGTTTAAACGCAGGAGTGAACAGTCCTGTGGTTTGAGATACCGCTGGAGACGCTGGAGTTTCTATTTTAGTTGCTTTTTCTCAGGCAAAAAAAATTACATACAATAATACATACATTAATTTGACTGTTCTGGTCCATCCTGGTCCATCCTGGTCCGTCCTGGTGGTTCCTGGTCCGTCCTGGTCCATCCTGGTGGCTCCTGGTCCATCCTGGCCGTGACCTGGTCTCCTCACTGGTGTCAGATCATTCCTGTCATTCCTCTCATCCTTGTGCTAGACCTCCTGACAAGCTAGGTAGCTAGCTCCTGTGCCAGACCTCCTCCTTGAGCTCTCGGCTCTCTCTCCAAGAGGCCGGTTAATGAAGATGACAGGTGACCTTCTGCTTGGTCTGATAATGATCAGTTCAGGGTTCCTCTGGTTTCCTCTGAGCGTCACGGATCAACCCGTCTGAGTAAAAGGAGGTGATCTGCTCCCAGATGAACCTCCTCGTCACAGGGTTATAATAGTTTTGGATTTTCCATTAGTTTTAGTTTTTAGTTTAGTTTTTCCAAATTCAGTTAGATTTAATTCATTTTTAGAGCAGTTTTGCTAGTCTTTATTGGTTTCTGTTTTGAAATACTTAGTTTTAGTTTAGTTTTTATTAGTTTCAGTGTTAGTGTTAGTTTTATTTTGTAAATTAGGGTTGTAATTTTGGTTGGAGTGAAGCACTGAACTTTTTGAAGGCTATCGAATCACATAGTCGTGTTTACATTCTGGTCTCAATAAACATATTTATCAATGCGTCTTCCCGCTTGTGGTGTTCCTGCATATTTACTGACCAGCAGCTATCTGGTCTCCGGTGGAAACAGTCCATTATAGTTGCTGTTTTCTCCCGTTCCTTCCTAACGCTGACTGACTTGCAGCTGTAGCTTCTTTCCAAGGGGCTAACTTAGGCTAGCTTATCCAGCTAGTCTTGGTTAGCCTTCTTTCCAGGGGGCTAGCTTAGGCTAGCTTATCCAGATAGTCTTGGTTAGCCTTCTTTCTAGGGGGCTAGCTTAAGCTAGCTTATCCAGGTAGTCTTGGTTAGCCTTCTTTCCAGGGGGCTAGCTTAGGCAAGCTTATCCAGCTAGTCTTGGTTAGCCTTCTTTCCAATGGGCTAGCTTACGCTAGCTTATCCAGGTAGTCTTGGTTAGCCTTCTTTTCAGGGGGCTAGCTTAGGCTAGCTTATCTAGCTAGTCTTGGTTAGCCTTCTTTCCAAGGGGCTAGCTTAGGCTAGCTTATCCAGCTAGTCTTGGTTAGCCTTCTTTCCAGGGGGCTAGCTTAGGCTAGCTTATCCAGCTAGTCTTGGTTAGCCTTCTTGTGTGAGCTTTTCAAATGGACTTTCAGATTTGTGGGTTTTTTTCTCCTTCAGAAGTATTCCACACATTGTATCACCTGCTTCTACAACAAGGCACTTATTTTTATCGTTAACAGTCATAGTCAAAGAAATCCCAAATAGGACTGAGACGCTTTCTCCCAACTTTTGCTGCAGCCATCACTGATGATTGTTTTTTTTTTTTTTGTGGTTGTTGTTGTACGTCGGAGTGAAGTTAATAGATTTCAAACGTTTATGAGAAAAAAATTTCTCCGTTACTTTCTGTTTGAAAGGTCATGGACCCGCGCTGGGAAAAAACCAGTAAGACCAGTGAAAAAGCCTCTTTCTTCACCTCTGGGGTCCCTGCTGTGGAAGATCTGAGATTAATTTCATTACAGTGACTCAGTCGGCTTCGTTTCTTGTCGTCGCCGTCCGACGTTCCAGGCGTCTGGACTGACAATCGTCCCATCTGTTCACTCCAGGAGACACAGCGACCATTCAGAGACAGATATGAGGGAATATCATCTCGTTTTCCTGGAGCTGTGTGGCTCAGACGCTCGTTAGTGTTCTGGTGGTCATCCAGGTCACATCAGTCCAGGGGGGCTACATCCGGCCTGCTCATGTGATACGAACCAGGAAGTGAAGAATGGCAGTTCCTCTAATCACCACTAGGGCCTGGCTCCACCTCCATTAGACAACTTTTTAAAACTTTATGCGGCTCATCAGGTAAAATTATATGAAACCACAAATTCAGGCACGGTTGGGGGCATGGCTCTGAGTTGGCCTCAAAGAGCTGGATGGCTCGCAGCGAAGCTGAGCTCTGCAGGTGTTTTGAGGCTCTGCAGGTGTTTGAGGCTCTGCAGGTGTTTTGAGGCTTTGCAGGTGTTTGAGGCTCTGCAGGTGTTTGAGGCTCTGCAGGTGTTTTGGGGCTCTGCAGGTGTTTGAGGCTCTGCAGGTGTTTTGAGGCTCTGCAGGTGTTTGAGGCTCTGCAGATGTTTGAGGCGATGCAGGTGTTTGAGGCTCTGCAGGTGTTTGAGGCTCTGAAGGTGTTTTTTGAGGCTCTGCAGATGTTTTGAGGCTCTGCAGGTGTTTGAGGCTCTGCAGGTGTTTGAGACTCTGCAGGTGTTTTGAGGCTCTGCAGGTGTTTTCTGTGGCTCTGCAGGTGTTTTCTGTGGCTCTGCAGGTGTTTTTTGAGGCTCTGCAGGTGTTTGAGGCTCTGCAGGTGTTTTTTGAGGCTCTGCAGGTGTTTGAGGCTCTGCAGGTGTTTTGGGGCTCTGCAGGTGTTTTGAGGCTCTGCAGGTGTTTGAGGCTCTGCAGGTGTTTTTTGAGGCTCTGCAGGTGTTTTAAGGCTCTGCAGGTGTTTTGAGGCTCTGCAGGTATTTGAGGCTCTGCAGGTGTTTTTTGAGGCTCTGCAGGTGTTTTTTGAGGCTCTGCAGGTGTTTGAGGCTCTGCAAGTGTTTTGAGGCTCTGCAGGTGTTTAAGGCTCTGCAGGTGTTTGAGGCTCTGCAGGTGTTTGAGGCTCTGCAGTTGTTTTGGGGCTTTGCAGGTGTTTTGGGGCTCTGCAGGTGTTTGAGGCTCTGAAGGTGTTTTGAGTCAGACTCGCGGCCCATATGTAGACCCCGGCCGGCAGGTCTCCTTCAGTTCCTGGACCGGGTCAGACTCGCGGCCCGGATGTAGACCCCGGCCGGCAGGTCTCCTTCAGTTCCTGGATCGAGTCAGACTCATGGCCCGGATGTAGACCCTGGCCTGCTGTTCTCCTTCAGTTCCTGGACCGTGCCAGATTCGCGGCCCGGATGTAGACCCCGGCCTGCAGGTCTCCTTCAGTTCCTGGACCGAGTCAGACCCCTCGGCCCGGATGTAGACCCCGGCCGGCAAGTCTTCTTCAGGTCCTGGACCGAGTCAGACTCGCTGCCCGATTGTAGACCCCAGCCGGCAGGTCTCCTTCAGTTCCTGGACCGAGTCAGACTCGCCGCCCGAATGTAGACCCCGGCCTGCAGGTCTGCTTCAGTTCCTCGACCAAGCCAGTTTCGCAGCCCGGATGTAGACCCCGCCCGGCAGGTCTCCTTTAGTTCCTGGACCGGGTCAGAGTCGCGGCCTGGATGTAGACCCTGGCCTTCAGGTCTCCTTCCGTTCCTTGACCGGGTCAGACTCGCGGCCCGGATGTAGACCCTGGCCGGCAGGTCTCCTTCAGTTCATGGACCGGCTGCAGGTCTCCTTCAGTTCCTGGACTGAGTCAGACTCGCGGCCTGGATGTAGACCCCAACCTGCAGGTCTTCTTCAGTTCCTGGACCGAGTCAGACTCGCGGCCCGGATGTAGACCCTGGCCTGCAGTTCTCCTTCAGTTCCTGGACCGTGCCAGATTCGTGGCCCGGATGTAGACCCCGGCCTGCAGGTCTCCTTCAGTTCCTGGACTGAGTCAGACTCGCCGCCCGGATGTAGACCTCGGCTGGCAAGTCTTCTTCAGGTCCTGGACCGAGTCAGACTCGCCGCCCGGATGTAGACCCCGGCCGGCAGGTCTTCTTCAGGTCCTGGACCGAGTCAGACCCCTCGGCCCGGATGTAGACCCCGGCCGGCAAGTCTTCTTCAGGTCCTGGGCCGAGTCAGACTCGCTGCCCGATTGTAGACCCCGGCCGGCAGGTCTCCTTCAGTTCCTGGACCGAGTCAGACTCGCCGCCCGGATGTAGACCCCGGCCGGCAGGTCTTCTTCAGTTCCCGGACCGAGTCAGACTCGCGGCCCGGATGTAGACCCCGGCCGGCAGGTCTTCTTCAGTTCCTGGACCGAGTCAGACTCGCATCCCGGATGTAGACCCCGGCCGGCAGGTCTCCTTCAGTTTCTGGACCGAGTCAGACTCGCGGCCAGGATGTAGACCCCGGCCTGCAGGTCTGCTTCAGTTCCTGGACCGAGCCAGATTTGCGGCCCGGATGTAGACCCCGGCCGGCAGGTCTTCTTCAGTTCCTGGACTGAGTCAGACTCGCGGCCCGGATGTAGACCCCGGCCGGCAGGTCTTCTTCAGTTCCTAGACAGAGTCAGACTCGCGGCCCAGATGTAGACCCCGGCCGGCAGGTCTCCTTCAGTTTCTGGACCGAGTCAGACTCGCGGCCCGGATGTAGACCCCGGCCTGCAGGTCTGCTTCAGTTCCTGGACCGAGCCAGATTCGCAGCCCGGATGTAGACCACGGCCGGCAAGTTTTCCTTCAGTTCCTGGACCGAGTCAGACTCCCCGCCCGAATGTAGACCCCAGCCGGCAGGTCTTCTTCAGTTCCTGGACCGAGTTAGACTCGCCGCCCGGATGTAGACCCCGGCCGGCAGGTCTTCTTCAGTTCCCGGACCGAGTCAGACTCGCGGCCCGGATGTAGACCCCGGCCGGCAGGTCTTCTTCAGTTCCTGGACCGAGTCAGACTCGCAGCCCGGATGTAGACCCCGGCCGGCAGGTCTCCTTCAGTTTCTGGACCGAGTCAGACTCGCGGCCAGGATGTAGACCCCGGCCTGCAGGTCTGCTTCAGTTCCTGGACCGAGCCAGATTTGCGGCCCGGATGTAGACCCCGGCCGGCAGGTCTTCTTCAGTTCCTGGACCGAGTCAGACTCGCGGCCCGGATGTAGACCCCGGCCGGCAGGTCTTCTTCAGTTCCTGGACCGAGTCAGACTCGCGGCCCAGATGTAGACCCCGGCCGGCAGGTCTCCTTCAGTTTCTGGACCGAGTCAGACTCGCGGCCCGGATGTAGACCCCGGCCTGCAGGTCTGCTTCAGTTCCTGGACCGAGCCAGATTCGCAGCCCGGATGTAGACCCCGGCCGGCAAGTTTTCCTTTAGTTCCTGGACCGGGTCAGACTCGCGGCCCGGATGTAGACCCCGGCCTGCAGGTCTCCTTCCGTTCCTTGACCGGGTCAGACTCGCGGCCCGGATGTAGACCCCGGCCGGCAGGTCTCCTTCAGTTCCTGGACCGAGTCAGACTCGCGGCCTGGATGTAGACCCCGGCCTGCAGGTCTTCTTCAGTTCATGGACCGGCTGCAGGTCTCCTTCAGTTCCTGGACTGAGTCAGACTCGCGGCCTGAATGTAGACCCCAACCTGCAGGTCTTCTTCAGTTCCTGGACCGAGTCAGACTCGCCGCCCGAATGTAGACCCCGGCCAGCAAGTCTTCTTCAGTTCCTGGACCGAGTCAGACTCGCGGCCCGGATGTAGACCCCGGCCGGCAGGTCTCCTTCAGTTCCTGGACCGAGTCAGACTCGCTGCCCGGATGTAGACCCCGGCCTGCAGGTCTTCTTCAGTTCCTGGACCGAGTCAGACTCGCGGCCCAGATGTAGACCCCGGCCTGCAGGTCTCCTTCAGTTCCTGGACCGAGTCAGACTCGCCGCCCGGATGTAGACCCCGGCCGGCAAGTCTCCTTCAGTTCCTGGACCGAGCCAGATTCGCGGCCCGGATGTAGACCCCGGCCTGCAGGTCTCCTTCAGTTCCTGGACCGAGCCAGATTCGCAGCCCGGATGTAGACCCCGGCCGGCAGGTCTTCTTCAGTTCCTGGACCGAGTCAGACTCGCGGCCCGGATGTAGACCCCGGCCTGCAGGTCTGCTTCAGTTCCTGGACCGAGCCAGATTCGCAGCCCGGATGTAGACCCCGGCCGGCAGGTCTCCTTTAGTTCCTGGACCGGGTCAGACTCGCGGCCCGGATGTAGACCCCGGCCTGCAGGTCTCCTTCCATTCCTTGACCGGGTCAGATTCGCCGCCCGAATGTAGACCCCGGCAAGCAAGTCTCCTTCAGTTCCTGGACCGAGTCAGACTCGCGGCCCGGATGTAGACCCCGGCCGGCAGGTCTTCTTTAGTTCCTGGACCGAGTCAGACCCGGCGCCCGGATGTAGACCCAGGCCGGCAGGTCTTCTTCAGTTCCTGGACCGAGTCAGACTCGCGGCCCGGATGTAAACCCCGGCCGGCAGGTCTTCTTCAGTTTCTGGACCGAGTCAGACTCGCAGCCCGGATGTAGACCCCGGCCGGCAGGTCTCCTTCAGTTTCTGGACCGAGTCAGACTCGCGGCCAGGATGTAGACCCCGGCCTGCAGGTCTGCTTCAGTTCCTGGACCGAGCCAGATTCGCGGCCCGGATGTAGACCCCGGCCGGCAGGTCTTCTTCAGTTCCTGGACCGAGTCAGACTCGCGGCCCGGATGTAGACCCCGGCCGGCAGGTCTTCTTCAGTTCCTGGACCGAGTCAGACTCACGGCCCGGATGTAGACCCCGGCCGGCAGGTCTCCTTCAGTTCCTGGACCGAGTCAGACTCGCGGCCCGGATGTAGACCCCGGCCGGCAGGTCTCCTTCAGTTTCTGGACCGAGTCAGACTCGCGGCCCGGATGTAGACCCCGGCCTGCAGGTCTGCTTCAGTTCCTGGACCGAGCCAGATTCGCAGCCCGGATGTAGACCCCGGCCGGCAAGTTTTCCTTTAGTTCCTGGACCGGGTCAGACTCGCGGCCCGAATGTAGACCCCGGCCTGCAGGTCTCCTTCCGTTCCTTGACCGGGTCAGACTCGCGGCCCGGATGTAGACCCCGGCCTGCAGGTCTGCTTCAGTTCCTGGACCGAGCCAGATTCGCAGCCCGGATGTAGACCCCGGCCGGCAGGTCTCCTTTAGTTCCTGGACCGGGTCAGACTCGCGGCCCGGATGTAGACCCCGGCCTGCAGGTCTCCTTCCATTCCTTGACCGGGTCAGACTCGCCGCCCGAATGTAGACCCCGGCAAGCAAGTCTCCTTCAGTTCCTGGACCGAGTCAGACTCGCGGCCCGGATGTAGACCCCGGCCGGCAGGTCTTCTTTAGTTCCTGGACCGAGTCAGACCCGGCGCCCGGATGTAGACCCCGGCCGGCAGGTCTTCTTCAGTTCCTGGACCGAGTCAGACTCGCGGCCCGGATGTAGACCACCGACCGGCAGGTCTTCTTCAGTTCCTGGACCGAGTCAGACTCGCGGCCCGGATGTAGACCCCGGCCGGCAGGTCTCCTTCAGTTTCTGGACCGAGTCAGACTCGCGGCCCGGATGTAGACCCCGGCCTGCAGGTCTGCTTCAGTTCCTGGACCGAGCCAGATTCGCAGCCCGGATGTAGACCCCGGCCGGCAAGTTTTCCTTTAGTTCCTGGACCGGGTCAGACTCGCGTCCCGGATGTAGACCCCGGCCTGCAGGTCTCCTTCCGTTCCTTGACCGGGTCAGACTCGCGGCCCGGATGTAGACCCCGGCCGGCAGGTCTCCTTCAGTTCCTGGACCGAGTCAGACTCGCGGCCTGGATGTAGACCCCGGCCTGCAGGTCTCCTTCAGTTCATGGACCAGCTGCTGGTCTCTTTCAGTTCCTGGACTGAGTCAGACTCGCGGCCTGGATGTAGACCCCAACCTGCAGGTCTTCTTTAGTTCCTGGACCGAGTCAGACCCGGCGCCCGGATGTAGACCCCGGCCGGCAGGTCTTCTTCAGTTCCTGGACCGAGTCAGACTCGCGGCCCGGATGTAGACACCGACCGGCAGGTCTTCTTCAGTTCCTGGACCGAGTCAGACTCGCGGCCCGGATGTAGACCCCGGCCGGCAGGTCTCCTTCAGTTTCTTCTTTCTGGACCGAGTCAGACTCGCGGCCCGGATGTAGACCCCGGCCTGCAGGTCTGCTTCAGTTCCTGGACCGAGCCAGATTCGCAGCCCGGATGTAGACCCCGGCCGGCAAGTTTTCCTTTAGTTCCTGGACCGGGTCAGACTCGCGCGTCCCGGATGTAGACCCCGGCCTGCAGGTCTCCTTCCGTTCCTTGACCGGGTCAGACTCGCGGCCCGGATGTAGACCCCGGCCGGCAGGTCTCCTTCAGTTCCTGGACCGGGTCAGACTCGCGGCCTGGATGTAGACCCCGGCCTGCAGGTCTCCTTCAGTTCATGGACCAGCTGCTGGTCTCTTTCAGTTCCTGGACTGAGTCAGACTCGCGGCCTGGATGTAGACCCCAACCTGCAGGTCTTCTTCAGTTCCTGGACCGAGTCAGACTCGCGGCCCGGATGTAGACCCCGGCCGGCAGGTCTCCTTCAGTTTCTGGACCGAGTCAGACTCGCGGCCCGGATGTAGACCCCGGCCTGCAGGTCTGCTTCAGTTCCTGGACCGAGCCAGATTCGCAGCCCGGATGTAGACCCCGGCCGGCAAGTTTTCCTTTAGTTCCTGGACCGGGTCAGACTCGCGTCCCGGATGTAGACCCCGGCCTGCAGGTCTCCTTCCGTTCCTTGACCGGGTCAGACTCGCGGCCCGGATGTAGACCCCGGCCGGCAGGTCTCCTTCAGTTCCTGGACCGAGTCAGACTCGCGGCCTGGATGTAGACCCCGGCCTGCAGGTCTCCTTCAGTTCATGGACCAGCTGCTGGTCTCTTTCAGTTCCTGGACTGAGTCAGACTCGCGGCCTGGATGTAGACCCCAACCTGCAGGTCTTCTTCAGTTCCTGGACCGGGTCAGACTCGCAGCCCGGATGTAGACCCCGGCCGGCAGGTCTCCTTCAGTTTCTGGACCGAGTCAGACTCGCGGCCAGGATGTAGACCCCGGCCTGCAGGTCTGCTTCAGTTCCTGGACCGAGCCAGATTCGCGGCCCGGATGTAGACCCCGGCCGGCAGGTCTTCTTCAGTTCCTGGACCGAGTCAGACTCGCGGCCCGGATGTAGACCCCGGCCGGCAGGTCTTCTTCAGTTCCTGGACCGAGTCAGACTCACGGCCCGGATGTAGACCCCGGCCGGCAGGTCTCCTTCAGTTCCTGGACCGAGTCAGACTCGCGGCCCGGATGTAGACCCCGGCCGGCAGGTCTCCTTCAGTTTCCTGGACCGAGTCAGACTCGCGGCCCGGATGTAGACCCCGGCCTGCAGGTCTGCTTCAGTTCCTGGACCGAGCCAGATTCGCAGCCCGGATGTAGACCCCGGCCGGCAAGTTTTCCTTTAGTTCCTGGACCGGGTCAGACTCGCGGCCCGAATGTAGACCCCGGCCTGCAGGTCTCCTTCCGTTCCTTGACCGGGTCAGACTCGCGGCCCGGATGTAGACCCCGGCCTGCAGGTCTGCTTCAGTTCCTGGACCGAGCCAGATTCGCAGCCCGGATGTAGACCCCGGCCGGCAGGTCTCCTTTAGTTCCTGGACCGGGTCAGACTCGCGGCCCGGATGTAGACCCCGGCCTGCAGGTCTCCTTCCATTCCTTGACCGGGTCAGACTCGCCGCCCGAATGTAGACCCCGGCAAGCAAGTCTCCTTCAGTTCCTGGACCGAGTCAGGACTCGCGGCCCGGATGTAGACCCCGGCCGGCAGGTCTTCTTTAGTTCCTGGACCGAGTCAGACCCGCGGCCCGGATGTAGACCCCGGCCGGCAGGTCTTCTTCAGTTCCTGGACCGAGTCAGACTCGCGGCCCGGATGTAGACACCGACCGGCAGGTCTTCTTCAGTTCCTGGACCGAGTCAGACTCGCGGCCCGGATGTAGACCCCGGCCGGCAGGTCTCCTTCAGTTTCTGGACCGAGTCAGACTCGCGGCCCGGATGTAGACCCCGGCCTGCAGGTCTGCTTCAGTTCCTGGACCGAGCCAGATTCGCAGCCCGGATGTAGACCCCGGCCGGCAAGTTTTCCTTTAGTTCCTGGACCGGGTCAGACTCGCGTCCCGGATGTAGACCCCGGCCTGCAGGTCTCCTTCCGTTCCTTGACCGGGTCAGACTCGCGGCCCGGATGTAGACCCCGGCCGGCAGGTCTCCTTCAGTTCCTGGACCGAGTCAGACTCGCGGCCTGGATGTAGACCCCGGCCTGCAGGTCTCCTTCAGTTCATGGACCAGCTGCTGGTCTCTTTCAGTTCCTGGACTGAGTCAGACTCGCGGCCTGGATGTAGACCCCAACCTGCAGGTCTTCTTTAGTTCCTGGACCGAGTCAGACCCGGCGCCCGGATGTAGACCCCGGCCGGCAGGTCTTCTTCAGTTCCTGGACCGAGTCAGACTCGCGGCCCGGATGTAGACACCGACCGGCAGGTCTTCTTCAGTTCCTGGACCGAGTCAGACTCGCGGCCCGGATGTAGACCCCGGCCGGCAGGTCTCCTTCAGTTTCTGGACCGAGTCAGACTCGCGGCCCGGATGTAGACCCCGGCCTGCAGGTCTGCTTCAGTTCCTGGACCGAGCCAGATTCGCAGCCCGGATGTAGACCCCGGCCGGCAAGTTTTCCTTTAGTTCCTGGACCGGGTCAGACTCGCGTCCCGGATGTAGACCCCGGCCTGCAGGTCTCCTTCCGTTCCTTGACCGGGTCAGACTCGCGGCCCGGATGTAGACCCCGGCCGGCAGGTCTCCTTCAGTTCCTGGACCGGGTCAGACTCGCGGCCTGGATGTAGACCCCGGCCTGCAGGTCTCCTTCAGTTCATGGACCAGCTGCTGGTCTCTTTCAGTTCCTGGACTGAGTCAGACTCGCGGCCTGGATGTAGACCCCAACCTGCAGGTCTTCTTCAGTTCCTGGACCGAGTCAGACTCGCGGCCCGGATGTAGACCCCGGCCGGCAGGTCTCCTTCAGTTTCTGGACCGAGTCAGACTCGCGGCCCGGATGTAGACCCCGGCCTGCAGGTCTGCTTCAGTTCCTGGACCGAGCCAGATTCGCAGCCCGGATGTAGACCCCGGCCGGCAAGTTTTCCTTTAGTTCCTGGACCGGGTCAGACTCGCGTCCCGGATGTAGACCCCGGCCTGCAGGTCTCCTTCCGTTCCTTGACCGGGTCAGACTCGCGGCCCGGATGTAGACCCCGGCCGGCAGGTCTCCTTCAGTTCCTGGACCGAGTCAGACTCGCGGCCTGGATGTAGACCCCGGCCTGCAGGTCTCCTTCAGTTCATGGACCAGCTGCTGGTCTCTTTCAGTTCCTGGACTGAGTCAGACTCGCGGCCTGGATGTAGACCCCAACCTGCAGGTCTTCTTCAGTTCCTGGACCGGGTCAGACTCGCCGCCCGAATGTAGACCCCGGCAAGCAAGTCTCCTTCAGTTCCTGGACCGAGTCAGACTCGCGGCCCGGATGTAGACCCCGGCCAGCAGGTCTCCTTCAGTTCCCGGACCGAGTCAGACTCGCGGCCCGGATGTAGACCCCGGCCGGCAGGTCTCCTTCAGTTCCTGGACCGGCTGCAGGTCTCCTTCAGTTCCTGGACCGAGCCAGACCCGCGGCCCGGATGTAGACTGCGGCCGGCAGGTCTTCTTCAGTTCCTGGACCGGCTGCAGGTCTCCTTCAGTTCCTGGACCGAGTCAGACTCGCGGCCCGGATGTAGACCCCGGCCTGCAGATCTTCTCCAGTTCCTGGACCGGCTGCAGGTCTCCTTCAGTTCCTGGACCGAGTCAGACTCGCGGCCCGGATGTAGACCCCGGCTTGCAGGTCTTCTTCAGTTCCTGGACCGAGTCAGACTCGCGGCCCGGATGTAGACCCTGCCCCGCTCCAGCTGGAAACCGTTTTTATGGAAGTGTGATAATTAGCTGTGAAGACTGAAGCCTCATAAAACTGCAGGAACGTCTGTGTTCAATTAATAATCCAGCTGATTAAATATTTCAGATCTTATTAAAGAAAACTCTGTTTGGTTTTTGTTCTTTTTAAATCTTTAAAAACGAGGACTTTTAGGAAAGCTTTAGTCTGAGACTCAGAACAAACAGGTCCAGATAAATAAATAGAGAGCTTGTTCGTCTGCAGTATGCGACCTGGCGGGTCCACCAGCAGAACCCGGGGCTCTGTCTCCTTCGTCCTCGTCCTCAGACGGAGGACCTGCTGTTTGTTTGGATGGCGGGCGGGTCGGAGGAGTCTGCTCTGGGCCGCAGCGCTGCAGTGGTTGCATAACGGCAGGAGAGCAGTGGGAGCGCTGGGACTGGACTGTAACCGGAGGGGGCGGAGCTGAGGAACCGGACCAGATCTGCTCCTCCTCCTGCTGCTGAAGGGTCCTGGTGGGACGGGTCTCCAGTTGTCCTGCAGAGCGCCACCTGCAGGTTGAGCTCATGATTAATCTTTCTACCAGAACATGTGGACGAAAACACGTCTCTGTTTTGTTTCTTTAACATGAAAGAACACGAAGCTGATTGGACCTGAACTCCTGTTGGACCCCAGCAGATTAAAGGTCCGCTGCTCAGGTGTTGGATGATCTCGTGGCCCGTTTTCAGGTCTCCTGTCATTTTAACAGTTGTATGATTGATTTTTAGTAGGGATGCACAATAACTGTTTTTTAAAACTGATAACCGATAACTTTCAGCTCCTAAAGGCCGATAACCGATAACACACATACCTAAGATCATTACATCAATACTATGAACAAAAGCAGTTTTGACTCTTTAAATGAACAGATATTTATTTTTTACAATGAAAAACTATTGTCAAGCCTCTCAAACATTTTCATAAAGCTATCAAACAAACCTATTTGATATCTCACATTAACTTAAATAAGGTTCATTACTGACTGATATAAAAAATAAAGGCTCCTTGGACTGATGGAAATACATGCATCAGAATTACTAACAAAAAACAAAAAAATCATTCCTCAATGACAATAAAAAATAATGCACAGGTCATAATGTACTGACACAAGATGGACTTGTCTGTGTAAATAAACTAAAAAAGTGTACTCCATAGTCACAAAGAAATTACGTTTAAAGGATTTTGGCTTGTGGTTCCATTCAAATGAATTCCTTTAACTAAAGTAAATGAGGTTCAGTAGTTTTTTTTTTTTTTTTTTAATCTCATGGAAGCTTTAGATGAGAGAGGTGATGGAGAGGAGAGCGGAGCCGATGTTAACGTTAGCTCACGTTAGCTCACGTTAGCTCACGTTAGTGCGTTTTCAAAACTCCATGGAAGTGATGGTTATGTTTCAGGTAGCTGATCAGGTTTGACGTATTAAAGCTTGTGCTATTTTTCCCTCCTTCGAACTATCTTCCTCTGAAACTTTAACGAAGTTCTACACCAAGTTCTACACATGTAAACCATGTTTGTTTGTCTTTATCAGCGCACTGTTCCGCAATGCTGCTTTCAAGGTGTAACGTAAATTCCTCCGTTCCCTCGTTTGCTAGTCGTTCTTTCGGCCTTTTCTATTTTTTCTATTTTATATGTGTAATATGTGGGGAAATACTGCGAATATCAATTAAAGTCAGCAACTACCAAAATTATGACAGAGTTAACGAGTTGTTTTCTGGCATGAGGGGGTATTCTTGATTTTCCTGATTGAGTAATCGTTTTTCTGATTATGCCGACGTTACTTGAACATAACATTCACTGCCGGTTATTCAAGGCTCAGAGGGAGCGAGGCACTGCTGTGTTCAAAAAAAAAATGTTATCGGGGCTATTCGTCATGATATCGGACTTATCGGGATGACGTCATAATTTCCTGTTATCGGCCCGATAGTTATCGTGCATCCCTAATTTTTAGCTTCGCTGTTTGTTTTTTTCCTCTGCCGTCAGTTATGTGTCTGATTGGTTGAGGAAGGTAAACAATAACAGCAGAGTGAGCAGGGAGCAGCGGGTGAGGCAGGACCAACACGGTGCTCACTGCAGCAAACAGGAAACAGAGGATTTAGGCCTCAGAGTTTGTGGGTCCTTTAACTGAACCGGACAGTTGAAAGGACTTGTGTTTGTGTGCAGGTGACCTCGCGTTTGACCCCAGAACGTTCACGTCATCTGATTGTTAAGTGGAGAACAGCGCTGACCTCCCGCCGTGGTTACGAGGCTACTTTTCCAGTTAATTACCTGTCATTAGAGGGATCAGCAGCGGGACTTCCCGCCAGCATGACCTTCCATCTGAGAGCAACCACAACATTTCTGGGGCGGGAACCAGAGTAAGACGTCAGACATGTGCAGCGACACCCTGCCTGTTTTCAGACTCGCGTCCTCCATCGTCCTCCCTCACCCGCCTCATGGGATGACGCGCTGGTTTTATGTCCTCTCTGTGTAAACACGGAGTGGAAGTCTCACGAGGATCTGATGTTTGTTTCTAGAGGCGCTTTGCCCGTCAGCTGGAAGCACTCAGACGCCGTTTTCACCGCTGTTGAACACAAGTCATTAGCATCACGCAGCACCAGCGATGGAGGCGGCGCAGCCTCGGTTCAACGGCTGGTGTCTAGAGGATGTTGGACTTGATTTAGAGAAAACGACAAATGAAATGATGTGTGTTTTTCTGAGCATGCTGGGAAATGGCAGCCTGGCAGAAGTTGCTCATCTGCAGATTAACATTTGGAGAATTAAGCACCACATGAATCCGCTGAGCTGCTGTGAAGTCCTGCAGCCATCGAAGAAACGCTAGGAAAAGCTAGGAACTAATCTGCACACATTTTCTAGAACAACTAATCTGAATAAATCCACATAGGTTCACTGGTGTGACCTATTGCTGGGCGGTTTAGCGGTTCATACCGAATGCCGGTGTTTATTTTTCTTATGATATGAATTTTTCATATACCATAATCAGGGCTTGACACTGACACCGGCCAACCGGCCAAATGCTGGTAAAATTTGACTGTGGCTAGTAACAATTTCTGTCTCACAATCAACTTTGGCTGGTAACTTATTCTTTGATATGACACATCACAACAGTTATACCAATTGTTTGTATTTAAAATGTAAATGCAAGAGTATTGTGAAGAAGAAAAAAACTGACAGCAAAACTGTGGTTAACATAAAACTAAATGGCTAATGACTGAGGAAAAACACTAGCCACAGTGGCTAATGACCGTAATACCGGTGAGTATGTATGTAACGTTGGGAACGGCGCGCGGCGGAACGTAAGTGCCGCAGAACATTGTTTGACAGGGGACTGTTTTGCAATTGCACTGGAGGCACAACACGCTACTAGTTTCTGGTTAAACGGTGATGGCTGCAAACAGAGAAAGTCCCGAAGTGGAAGCTCCAGAACGGCAACATGAGATTGAAGAACTTCTGCCTAAACCAGGAGCTGTGTCTGTCGTGTGGACGTTCTTTGGATTTAAAAAAGACGACGTCCAACAAACAATAATCTGCAAATGTTGCCGAGCTAAAATGGTAGCCGTGGGAGGCTACACCAGTAACCTGCTACACCGCCTAAGCTGCAAACATTTGTTAAAGTTGTTTGCAAAATGTGAAAAATAAAAGGGTTCTGTATTTTAACTGCAACTATCATCATTCTGATTCCTTCACTTAATCAGAATAACGAGTGCCACCTCTTTGTTAATAGTATCATTTTGTGAGGCCATGCAAACCTGTATTAATACTAGTGTAGATATGAATGTTTTTCTACAATATTCACTCCTCGTGACAGTAAAATAAGTCATTCTAAGACAATTTACTGCAGCAATTCCTCTCTAAATGATTAGAAACTGTGGTTAACACCCAGTTGTGCCTTCAAAATAAAATACCGTGATATAAACTTTTGGTCATACCGCCCAGCACTAGTGTAACTTCTAACCCGCGTAGGTTCAGAGGTGGTTCATTACTGCGACGTGTGTAGCGTAGCTTTAGTAAGCATCATAGGTTAGCTTGAGCTCAATTCCGCTATCTCTTTAAGCTAAGCTCAGCTCAAACAGCTTTTGGTTGCTGAGGTTTAGTGGGTGACTTCAAACTGTTCATGCTGCCCGTTTTTGTCAAAAATCGGGGTTGGGACCAAAGTAATGCATCCACCTGAAGGATAGCTTCAGCTAGCACCCTTCAGCTAGCAGCTTGACTGGTCCACCTTCACCCCTGGAGATGACAGTCCAGGCCACATCTGCACTTCAAAACTGGCTTGGCCAGCTATCCAGGCCTCGCCTAGCTGACATATGGCCAGGTGAGGTCCAGCAGATGGATGGACACATCGTAAACTAACGTTAGTTAGCATCGTAGCTAGCGTGAGCTAAGCTAACATGGTTAGGTTGTTGTAACTGAGGTGAGGTGGGTGTCCAGACTTGTTTTTCGTTAAGAGGAGTGTTTTTAAAAAAAAAAAAACTACTATTGAGACACGTGCGTGTGTTGTCTGAGGCTGTGGCTACGCCACAGCATTGCCAGGTGGGAAATGTAGGATTATCATACCAGAGACTCCAAATTATCATTCTTTGAGGGGAAATATCGTACATCTGTCATAACAAAAAAAACAAGCCCAATGATCCGCTATAGTCAAATTTAATCACTCTAATGTTAAATAGCGGGCGAAGCTGCTCGTTGTTCTGAGACAAACGTTCGTATCTCACGCTCAGCAACGCACGATTGGCTGGAAATACGTCACATGGAAGCAGATACCTTCAGGGTTCAAAAAAAAAACTCTCGGGCAGACAGTTGCAACAGGCAATAATTTGAAATAGTCAAATTATCGTAAATTTGGCTTTTTTTGGATTATTGATCGTACAGAGGGTCAAATTATCGTACAAATACGGTATTTATCGTACACCTGGCAACGCTGCTACACCAGGACATCTCATTTTCTGCTTGAACTCTTGATAGCGACTGTATTTTTATTTTTAACCACCTGGTGACTGTAATATCTGAATATAATATAAACGTTTTATCTTTAACATAAGTACGTAATATGTATATGTAATATAAAAAGTAATACCGAGGATCAAGTCTTCAACGCAGCGCTCTGGATGCTCATCTACGATTGAACCATTCATACTTTAGAGCACATGCTGTTCATATTTTGTCGTCGTCAAACCAAACGCTCACATGAGCACATGAATAATTTACGGTGGATCTATCGAAACAGATCTGCAACGCGGCTTACAGTTCCCTCAGATTCGGTCCATGCTGGAGTTTTCTGCGGAGCCGGTTGGTGACGACTCTTCCAGGGTTAAATATGAGTTCTGTTCATGTTCAGCTGAATCTCTGCTCCGAACAAAACAACTCGCTCGAGTGAGCAAACGTGACCACATGACTTATTGATGGCGTGCAGCCGCTCTCATCTGGCCTGTTCTCTGTGAGATGTTGGGCGGGTTCAGCTGGGTTCAACCCAGACTCAGTTCAAACATCAGTGCTTGTGTGAGATGTATTGATTTGTTTTTAGATGACTTAATTGTCATTGTGCAGGCACAAACAATAAAGATTCTGTTTAAAGGGAGGGTAAGTCATTTCTGGCTGATGGTGCGTCTGTAGTCGGTCAGCCAGATTGATTTTTCCTCTCTCAATAGAAATAGCCTGGTGCCTCTGGATCTGACTTTCAGTTTCCAGGAGATGGTGTCAACTAACATGACAGAAACTGACTGGACATCCAACTAGTTAGAGAAATGAAACGTGACAAAGGCAGAGCGAAAAATAAACCAGTATCAATAAAACAACATCCAAAATGTCTGCAGTAGTAGGAACAACATTGCTTTTGGTTTCTTCTTCTGCAGCTCAGATGTGGTCACGGGGCAGTTGAAGCAGATTTTATAGGAGCTGATAAATGCTGAACAACAGTCAGCTTTACTAACGCTAATAAATAGGGGTGTGACGATACACTCAGCGCACGAGACGAGACGAGACACGATATTGGGTTCACGAGAACGAGACGAGACGAGACGAGATTTTAACAAAATTACAATGACAAACTATATATGATTGAAACAAGCCTTTTTTAATGGTTGCACATGCATTTTGAAATGTTTTATAAATCTTTACATGAAAAATCTTAGCATGAGCTTTTAATAAACTGAAACTAACAAAAATTGAAACAAAAACTAAACTTTATTAAAGTTAAATGAAAAAAAAATGTATTTAAGTGCATACAACATGTGTAAACTTAAATCAAAGTTCTACTCTGTCAACACAGAGTTCAAATGGTGCAAATAAAGTCTAAGTATGTCACTGACTACTTGCTGCAACTACACAGCCATGTTCTTTTTTAAGAATATTAGCATGCCCACATTCTCTGGTAGCAGTTGGGATCTTTGTGCATTAACTGTCTCCTGCTGTTGAAAAGATGCGTTCATTTGGAACAGAGGTAGCAGGGACACAAAGGCACGCTTTGGCAAGCTGAGACAGCAAAGGATATTGGGAGCTGTGTTCTAGCCACCATTTCAGAGGGCAGCCACTGAGAGGGATAGAAGCCTCTTTTCTGTAGTTATCAACTTCCCTCTCAGCCTGTTTTAAATTGTTGGACTCCTCTGGCTCTTCTCTTCTTTTTCTTCTTCTTTTCCTAGTCCTTCTTTATGTTCTGGCAGGCTAGACTTAGCCAATGACTGTACGTAGCAAAGGCGCATTACTGCCGCCACAGGTCACAAATAAAAGTTTGGATAGCTCACAAATCTTGCGAGACAGATTTTGAACACGAGAAATATCGTCAACTTAAATCTCGCGAGATCTCGTGGCACGAGATCTTGTCACACCCCTACTAATAAATACATAAAATAGTCAGAAAGTAACATTTTATTACTCAATCAAGCAGAAATGCTCAATGGTGGACATTCCAGTCTGAAAGTACCCAATTCTCAAAAGTCCCATGTTCTGACAACCCAAGATGTTGTAGTTGGTTCCAGAGCTGACTTGGGCTTGGTAAAATGTTTCAAATGTTTTGATATTGATACCAAATCAGATGTCTTGACTACGATACTAACACCTAAACGATACTTTAATACCAACAGGAAACTACAAGAACAAGGCTGTGCTCAGGCTTTTATGAGGGAAGGTCCTCAAGCCAACAATCACAAGTAGAACTGCAGCCTCTAGTGGTCAGTAGAGGAACCGCAGCCTCTAGTGGTCGGTAGAGGAACCGCAGCCTCTAGTGGTCGGTAGAAGAACCGCAGCCTCTAGTGGTCGGTAGAGGAACCACAGCCTCTAATGGTCGGTAGAGGAACCGCTGCCTCTAGTGGTCGGTAGAGGAACCGCAGCCTCTAGTGGTCGGTAGAAGAACCGCAGCCTCTAGTGGTCGGTAGAGGAACCGCAGCCTCTAGTGGTCGGTAGAGGAACCGCAGCCTCTAGCGGTCGTTAGAGGAACCGCGGTTGGTAGAGGAACTGCAGCCTCTAGTGGTCGGTAGAGGAACTGCAGCCTCTAGCGGTCGGTAGAGGAACTGCAGCCTCTAGCGGTCGGTAGAGGAACCGCAGCCTCTAGCAGTCAGTAGAGGAACTGCAGCCTCTAGCGGTCGGTAGAGGAACTGGATGACCCAGACTGTAAAGCCGGGTGTAGCCTCCTTGGTTGATGGTCCTCAGGAGTTTCCTGCTCAGAAACGTTCCAGAACAGATGTCATTAACAGGTGTGATCGAGGTCAATGTATCAGTTCTTCCTTCCCAGTTTTTTTTCTCCGTTGCTCTGGTCGTCGCTCTATCATCAGTCTGCTCAGGCGCTGTGGTCGTTGCTCTGGCCGTCGCTCTGGTCGTCGCTCTGGTCATTGCGTTGGTCGTCGCTCTATCGTCAGTCTGCTCCGTCGCTCTGGTCGTCGCTCTGGTCGTTGCTCTGGTGGTCACTCTATCGTCTCTCTGGTGGTCGCTCTGGTCCGGCGCTGTGATCTCGTCCTCTCGGCCTGCGGTCACATTCCTCTTCTTTTATTCCCCCCGGTCTTTTGTCTCGTGCCTGTGTGTGTTGGATGTTTTCAGAGCAGAGGGGCCCCTGAAATGAGCTGAATGCTTCCAGCTCGTCCAGCTTTGGCCCGTTTGTGTGGCGGTCCGACTGCTTTTGTGGGTTCTGGCTCAGTCCACACATGAAGCCAGATGAGCTTCCTGTAATATCCCTCTGAGAAGTTCTGTTTCTGTTTCTGTGGCTTTTGAACAAGTTCAGAGGTCTGTGGTGTTTTTGTGGTTAAGGTTCTGATCCGGCTGAGTTTATTATCACTGCAAACATCTGCAAACATCTGCATCTGTTGGTAACATCCTCCTGGAATCCAGCGGTTTCTGTGTAAATGTCATCTGTATCAGGTCTCTGTAACTGGTTTCCACCATGGCGTTATCAGATACCAGAGCTCTGGTACCTGATATGATAATGATGGTCCTCACCAGCAGGTCACCTGTCCAGATCCACCTGGAGATGTTCGTGTTGAAGCTGCAGATATTCTGCTGGATGTGTCTGGTATCTCAGGAGCTCCTTGATTGGAGGTCCATCTTGAGGTCCGTCCGGAACCTGAAACACCTCTGATGAAGGTCTGGTGATCAGAGATGATGGAAAACATCCGTTTGTGTTTCTGACTGATCAGTGTAACCATAACAACCGCTAACGGCATCAGGAGCTAACCTAGCTACAGGGAGCAGAGATGTGGAGAACGAAGACATGTCCAGCTGCTGGACGTCACGTCATAATTACACATAATTACTCTTTTATGTTGGCTCCGCCCACTGACACTCGTCACAGTGATAATAAAGCAGATATTAATTATTACACGCCGTCATGACAACAGAACATTATCAGGAGCAGCTGCTTCTCCAGAGCGTTGGTTCAGTCTGGAGGATCTGCTGCTGAAAGTCCTCCGGTCTCTGAACTGGACCTGAACCAGGGGCCAAACCTGACCTAAACTGGACCTGAACCAGGGTCTAAACCTGACCAGAACTGGACCTGAACCAGGAGCCAAACCTGACCAGAACCAGGGCCAGAACCAGGGCCATGGCCGGGATCTGAACTGGACCTCAACCAGAGGCCAAACCTGATCTAAACTGGACCTGAACCAGGGGCCAAACCTGACCAGAACTGGACCTGAACCAGGGGCCAAACCTGACCTGAACTGGACCTGAACCAGGGTCCAAACCTGACCAGAACTAGACCTGAACCAGGGGCCAAACCTGACCAGAACCAGGGCCAGAACCAGGGCCATGGCCGGGACCTGAACTGGACCTGAACCAGGGGCTAAACCTGACCTAAACTGGACCTGAACCAGGGTCCAAAACTGACCAGAACTGGACCTGAACCAGGGGCCAAACCTGACCTGAACTGGACCTGAACCAGGGGCCAAACCTGACCAGAACTGGAGCTAGAGCTGGGGCCAGAACCAGGGCCAGGGCCGGTCTCTGAACTGGACCTGAACAAGGGGCCAAACCTGACCAGAACTGGTGCAATATCAACAGTTGTTTTGCTTTTTAATTAGGTCTTTTTTTTTATTTTTTTTTTAGATTTTCTGCTGCAGGCTGCCGCTGTGGGAGTTTATTTTACTTGCCTTGATTAGGATTTAATATTTTAATCTTAGTTAATGACATTTGCTCGGGGGGTCTGGATTTCTGTAAAGCGCCTGGAGATGCTATACAAATAAAAATGAATTGAATTAAATTCTGCTCCTTTCAAAGATTATTCAGTTGAGGTTTTTTTTATAATTCATGCTCTTTAAATGTGGAAACTTTTGCACATAGCGTTCAAAAATTCAGCTTAATGCTGAATTAAGCTGCATTTTCACAGGAAATGCGTCTTTTCTGGTAGTAAAATTAGTTTTAAAAAGGTCGTCTGGTAGGTTCTATATTTTTATTTTGGTTATGCCTGTAGGTCTTAAATTTCACTCATCAAGATCTAAAATTTAATTTTCATGAAACTTGCAAAAACCCTGAAAGTAAATGTAATTGGGCTTTAATCTGGTTGTTCTCAGGCAGAACCTGAAAGACGTTTGGCTGCAGTGACCCGTCTGCTGGTGTCGGGTCGCTGCTGCCCTACATGAGCGTCCTACATAACGCTGCAGAGGGACGGTGATGGATGTCCTCCGCATTCACGTCCCAGATAAAACTACACACACCTGTGCACCTGCTCTTCTGCAGAGCTCTGCAGTGAAGGTGGAGACGACCTCATCCACAACTCTGTCTACCTGAGAAATCCGAAGCGTCGTCTTCATCATGCTGCCTGACGCCATCAGGATTAAATCTGCCCACAAACAAAACCAAAAATAAGAATATGCATTATTACTGTTGATCTAAGCAGAATAAATGTCCAGGAGTCTAAGAGCAAAGCCCTGAGAAACACCTGTGGAGGAGCTTCAGGAAGTAAACAGAGAACTTTAGCTGAAGCTCTTCAGGAGCTTCCTGTCTGAAATAATTTAACCAGAATAAATTAGTTTATCTCCCGCTACAAGGTGTTTGTAGGATCCTGGTCTCAATAGAAGCTGAGACAGGTGAGTCCAGGTGTGTTACTGTGACTGTATTCACCTGAAGAGAGCAGCCCAGTTCATCCAGGAGGTAGCAGAGTCGCACCTGATGAGAAGTTAAAGCTGAGCAGATATTTGAGGTATAGATATGTCCTAGAGGAACCACCAGGTCCATCTGACCTTCCTCAGGTACCTTGATACGTTTTTATTCATTTCAGGGCAAACAACAGAAATGAGCAGAGCTCAGTTGAACTGGTTTTGGTCCCAGTGAGGTCACGTGACTTCTGCTTTGTGTGGGTTGATTGAATGTACCTGCAGCTGTAGATGTTCCAGTAAATCTACTGGTCTACTGCAGTAAATCTACTGGTCTAATCTACCCTCTACTGGTCTAAATCCACCCTCTACTGGTCTAAATCCACCCTCTACTGGAGTTGATCAGGGCGACAGGGTGCAGCAGGCGCTGCTGGTCCTGCGTGGGAGTCTGAATGCAGCTCTTCTACCGTTGTATTCATTCTTTCAGTTTGCCATGGTGAACGATTGATGCTTGAGATGCAGAGTTGTCGCGGCGCTAAAAATACAGTGCGCTGAGCTCCATCTGCTTCTCCGTCTGCAGCAGAGCTGAAGCTTTCTGCTACTGCCTTCAGGACGCCGTCCCCTGTTACCGTCCCCGGGACCAGACCGGACTGGACTGGACATGAATGAAGATCTGAGTTAGACACAACGGCTGTCAGGTCACATTCAATTCAAAATACTTTATTAATCCCCCAAGGGGGAAATTCAAGTTTCAGTACACCAGGGAGAATCTGGTGTACTAGGGGAGCTGCCAGAGTCCAGCGCTCCTTTTCATGCCAGGTCCTGTGGTCCGAGTGCTAACTCCAGGTAACAGCCGTTAAAACAGTTAACAGCCGTTAGAACCAGTATATCTCCATAACAATGACAAGTGAGATATCTCCAGGTTAGAGGAGGAAACACCGATGAACCAAACTGTCTCCCCTGGGAAGACCGAGCTCCATTCAGTCCGGCGAGCGACGGAGCCCACCGTCCCAGAGCCAACCGTCCCAGAGCCCCGTTCATCATGCGGACCGGACCAGGCCGTTGTCATCTCCCCCGGCGGTGCTGGGCCCCACCAGGTCACCAGACGGCCCCTGCCAGGTCAGCTGACCCATCTGGCGTGTAGACTGCTGGACGGGGGCAGCATGCCGCCGCCGCCTCTATGTCGGGGGCTCCCGTCCCGGCTCTGTGACGCTGCAGCCCGGATCCAGTGGCGGTGGTTGCCGCAGGTAGCGGTTCAGGGCTACTTAGCTTAGCTTTCCCGAACTGTCCTCCAGCGACACCGTCCATGTCCACCAGCCGCAAGAGGACCGATCTGCCCCCTGCAGACAGTATGTAGACATCCGACCGCAGATCACCACAAACCGGGCACAAACTGGAGCGTCCAGCGTTCAGCGTCCAGCATCCAGCTGGAGACATGACATGACCATCATCCAGCATCACGTTGAAGTCGCTGGTGTTGCTCAGTAACAGATTTGAACAGATGTGAATGTCCTCCATCTTCCTCTCTGCTTTGTTGCAGCCTTGAACGCTTCTGATTTTCTAAAAAGTCGGTCTCAGAAGCAACATCTGGTTTTCAATGCAGAAGAAAGACGCAATTCCTTGACCGGCCAGTAGAGGGCGGCTCCAGATGTGAGTCGGACTCCATTCAGTTAAGATCATAAATCTACAAATGCGTCCCTGATGAGTTGCTCCGGTTAACGACCAACTTTGAACTCTGCTCCGGGGCGACCAGAGCCTCAAGAAGAACCTGACACATCCTTCATGATGTCATTGTGAGGTCATCACAGGTGTGTCCAGGGTGATTCTGAAGCCTCTCTCTTCTCGTACTGAACCTTCTGGAACACACCCACTTCCATCTTCATCTGCATCTCCGTCTTCATCTGCGTGTCCATCTTTGTCTGCGTCTTCATCTCGTCTCTGTCTCCATCTTTATCTGCGTTTCTATCTTTGTCTCCGACTTCGTCTCAGTCTCCATCTTCGTCTGCATGTCCATCTTCAGCTGCGTCTTCATCTCGTCTCTGTCTCCATCTTTATCTGCGTTTCTATCTTTGTCTCCGTCTTCATCTCGGTCTCCATCTTCGTCTGCATCTCCGTCTTCGTCTGTGTGTCCATCTTTATCTCCGTCTTCATCTTTGTCTCTGTTGCCATCTCCGTCTCCATCTTCGTCTGCGTCTGCATCTCCATCTCGTCTCGGTCTTTGTCTTTGTCTTGGTCTTCATCTTCGTCTCCGTCTCCATCTTTGTCTGCGTATCCATCTCGTCTCAGTCTCCATCTTTGTCTCCGTCTTCATCCTTGTCTCGATTGCCATCTTCGTCTCCATCTTCGTCTGCGTGTCCATCTTAATCTGTGTCTTCATCTCGTCTTAGTCTCCATCTTTGTCTCCATCTTCATCTTTGTCTTGGTTGCCATCTTAGTCTCTGTCTCCATCTTCGTCTCGGTCTTCAGTCTGTCCTGCTCCACAGCAGCATCGTATCCGTCCTCCAGAAGCTTCCAGAAACAGCTGGTTGGTCTCTGCGTCGTCTCTGGTCCTCAATTTGCTGCAGCAGCGTCTTTCTGCTGTTGCAGTCTTTAATTGTCCTCTGGTGCCTGTAAACTTTGTCTCCCACCGAGGCTCCTCTCGAGTCTTTGTGCTGCTGTCGGCAGCTTGACGAGTGGGTTCAGACGCAGCGTGCTGGGACAGCGGTTTCCATGGAGATCTGAGGCTTGTAACGGGGTAACGTTTGACTTTTATGGTGGCAGAAAGTGAAAACGGATGAATTTGTGTGGCAGGTGGTGGAGAAGTTGGGTTTGGGGATTTTCCACTCACTTCTGGAGTTTAAGGACCAACCAGCTCAGAGAAGCAGCTTTCAGGCTTCCAGGTCTGGTGGTCAGTAGACTGCAGCCTCTAGTGAACAGTAGAGGAACTGCAGCCTCTAGTGGTCAGTAGAGGAACTGCAGCCTCTAGTGGTCGGTAGAGGAACTGCAGCCTCTAGTGGTCTGTAGAGGAACTGCAGCCTCTAGTGGGCGGTAGAGGAACTGTAGCCTCTAGTGGTCGGTAGAGGAACTGCAGCCTCTGGTGGTCAGACTGGATCGTTTGCTCTGAGTTCTGGTCTAGAATCCATCAGTGGCTGTTATTAACAGTTTCTGCTCCATGTGATGGACAGGGTCAGGGGTCAGAGGTCAGAGGTTAGGGGGTTGTAACCAGTGATGCTGAAGGAACCTGTATTTTCCTCATTTCTAGCCTGAAGTTTTTGTTTTGGTCCTTTGAACAGTGTAACCTCAGCTGTGTTGGACCTCAGCTGTATTGGACCTCAGATGTCCCTGGTTCTAACAGAGTCTCATGAGTTCACACAAACATCACAGTTTCTGTCTGACCTTGAAGAGAAGTTAAAAATGTGACATTTCTCAGTGAAGTTCTTCTGTGTTGTTTCCTGTTACTTCAGAGCAGATTTCTGGATGTTTGGTTCTGATGGACCTCAGGGATCTAGACGACCTCTGAAACTGTATATATGAATATATGAATCTGGGGTGTTTGTTTTCTCTCTTTGCGCTCAGATTTGACTGTAACTGCTATGTAGATGTTTTTTTTGATCCAGAGACATGTTTCCTGAACATCTCTGGGACGTTTAAAGGCTCATTCAGTGTTCAGAGTCGGTATCCTGACGTTCGCCAGAGCAGCAGATTAAATGATTAAATCATTAGTTCTCACAGTGCTGCCGCTCTAGAAAACCAGTTTCTCTGTCTCGCCTCTTCACTGGTTTCTCTGTTCTGCAGCGATGCACTTTCTGCAAACTCTGTTGTCATGGCTCCGTGGCTGGTGTGTGTGTGTGTGTGGGTTCACCACTTCTACATGAGTGCACATTGTGTTGGCTTCGCTCCGACAGCACACACACTGAACCGTCAGGGTCCCAGTGGCGGCGTATTTTTAGCGTAGCAACACAAGCTGGTCCAGTCTCACTGGTTGTTCAGCTGCCAGTGGGCGGCGACACGTGCACACACACGCACACAAACACCGGTTTGCAGAATCTTCTCACAGGAAAGAAAAATCCCATTGGGTGAGAGACACATCAGTAGGAAGGGCCACAGATAGACAGTCGTAGAGCCACTCGACCAATCAGAAGTCGGTTATTTCTTCTGATGATACTGTGAACAAGAGTAGGCGGTAAAATCTCAGTGCTCAGTCTGTGTGTTTTACTGCATCTTGTTTTTATGTCTTAAACGAGACATATTATCTCTTTATTTTTAGTTTTTTGTCTAATCACAGATAGTATAAGAACTGAACTAAACCCGGTAGCGTCACTCAACCAAGTACTTAGAAAAAAATATAATTTGTTTATTTAGTTGCTTATTTATTTTAGCTTCACTGGCTTAGCCTATGCTAACCTATGATGTTAATTAATATGATTTTACATGAATTCTGATCAAATCTGTCGGAACATCCTCATTTCAAGTGTCGTAACTGAAACAACATCTGGAATCTGTACTACTAGAGCTAGAACTAAGACTAGCAGAGCTAGAATCAAGACTAGCAGAGCTGGAACGGGGCTAGCAGAGCTGGAACCAGGGCTAGCAGAGCTGGGAGCGAGGCTAGCAGAGCTGGAACCAGGGCTAGCAGAGCTGGAACCGGGGCTAGCAGAGCCGGGACAAGGCTATCAGAGGAGAAGAAACCAGGACTAGCAGAGCTTGAATTAGGACTAGCAAAACTGGAACCAGGACTAGCAGAGCTTCGCTGGAACCAGCTGTCAGTCGTTCCTGAAATGATCCTCATTTCAAGTGTCGCTACCGGAACGAAAGAAGTGCTGCTAGCTTCACCTCAGCGTGACTGGACGTCCAGCTAACAGTCCGCAGGCAGAAGCTGAGATGGAGGCTGAGGCCAGTCATGGAGCTCCATGGACCAAGAGAGCCCCACGGTGGAGCTCCATGGCTGAGGCCAGTCATGGAGCTCCATGGACCAAGAGGGCCCCACGGTGGAGCTCCATGGCTGAGGCCTGTCATGGAGCTCCATGGACCAAGGCCCCACGGTGGAGCTCCATGGCTGAGGCCAGTCATGGAGCTCTACCGTGGGACCAAGAGGGCCCCACGGTGGAGCTCCATGTGAAGAAGCCGGTCATGATGACAGACAGTTTCAGCATAATTCTGCTTAGACGAGTCCTGAAATGATCCTCCAGATCCTTTCATCAAGCGCTGGCCATCAGCGCCTCAGGCCTTCACAGCAGGACCTCTGGTCTCTAATGACGACCAGGCTAAACCTTTGATCCTTCCAGACCAACCACAGCTGGTCACGGTGGTCTTCTAGTTCAATTAACACAATCACAAGAAAACATTATTTTTAAAACGCTCCCATGGTCTCTTGGGTTCCTATTCACAGCTCAGAAGTCAATATAATGCTAAGTAGCTAAAATCAGAACAGCAACAGCGAAAGAGCCAAGGCCAGCTGTCAATCAAACTGTGTCACATGACATCCCTCAATCTGACTGGTCAGCTCTATCATCATCGTCATGGATGTCAAGACCAACCAGGTTGTAAATATGTTTAATTCTGCTGCAGACATGGGAGTCAACAGGGATCTGCTCTGTTTTAGAGCCACCTGGTGGTCAGTAGAGGAACTGCAACTAAACAGACTTCCTGGATCAGCGTCAGTCCCAAAGTGGGCTGGTTGCTGCTTGGTTCTGGCCCGTGGTCAGAGATGACCTCAGCATTTCTCCAGGAGGTGTCTGGGCCCAGACCTGGATCAGGGGGAACTGGCTTGAACCGGACAGCTCACCCCTTCAGCAGTTCTGGTGTTCGGCGCTGAACCCGAGACTCTGTGAGCTGCAGTGGTGTCGAGTCATGGTTCTGTTTGCTGACTGCAGAAGGTTCTGCTGAGTTGTGCTGATTCGACCCTGACTGACTGCGAACACAGCAGCACCTGCAGACCTGGACATTAAACATTTTTTATTTCTCCTCTAAAGACTAAAACTCTCAGCTGACGGGTCTAAATGATTAACATCAGGATTCATCTTCTCAGAAGAGCTTCAGCTCTGGTTGCTGCTGAAGTCTCCACCTGCAGGAACAGAAACATGTTTATTAGTCATAATCAACTGTTGTTAATCTAATTCATTGCTTCTGCACTAAAGTTAAATTTTAACTTCATTTATAAATAATTGCATCTCCATTGTTTGGCATGAAATGTTCCTTGAAGACAAGATTTGCTGTATTTGTTTTGCTTTGTATGGTTATTTTTTTAATTGTCTTGGTGTTTTGACCCATTTTGATCCTGTGTTAGTCTGAAGACTCAGAACTGGACCTTTTTGTGTTTTTTGATTCAGATTTGAATCTTGAATCTGAATATAAAAGTTGTTTACGCCAATTCGGAGCCTCCTGGATGTTTTCAGGGAGAAGCTGTAATGATGTGTTTGTTCCACCGGGAGGTGCTGTTGTTTGAGTTTGGGCCGAACTGTGTTGAAACGTCCTGCAGCCAATCACAAATCAGAGCTGCAATCACATGACTTGAAGACTCAGAGAGAAGCAGGGACCAACAGAGATAATTAAATCAAGAATGATTATTTTTGATTAATAAATTAAAAGGTGAAACAGCTTTTTTTTTTTTTTTTTTTAACCAAAGACTACTGTGGATGTATTAGACTGAAATAAATGTTGGTATGTGGAGAAGGATGAGGACTGTATTGACTGAAGCTCAGACAGCAGATGTGTAGCATTACGGACGTAGCTGGATCTGTTCAGAGATCTCAGGTCTGAACTCTTGATCTCGAAGTGAAGAGGCGGGAAACAGACCTCCAGACCTACTGAAGCCTCAGTTTGAAGCCAGATTTAGTTTTTTCCTCTGTGGGTCCTGGAAGCTGTCAGAGTCCTGGTGGAGGTCTGGGTCATCAGTCAGACCTGGGGGCTCTGTAGGAGCCAGCTGTTCCAGCTGCTGCCACAGCTGGAAGCCTCTACATACATCAGTGTTGGATAGTTCACTTTCTACACAAACTAGTTCAGTTCACCATTTCAAAGAATGAACAGATACTCGTCTGAGTAGCTTGTCGCGCTGCAGGACGGTGTTTAAATGTCAGAACTTGGGGAAGACAGACATGTGTGACATCTGTGCACCCCTGTCACCATTACCTGGATCTGGCAGTCGGAGTCCGTCTGAGCGCGTTGAAAACCACGACAGGGAGCGAGGACTTGAAGGCACCAATCAGCAGCAGCGGCAGCGCCGGTGGGGGCGGAGTCGCAGCCAGGTCAACATGACGTCAGTGGCGGCGGAGTACGACCACATGGAGATCCAGCAGCAGTTCAGCGATGGCGTCAACAACCGCTGGGACGCCGACGACTGGGACAACGAGAACAGCTCGGCGCGCCTGTTCGAGCGGTCGCGCATCAAAGCGCTCGCAGGTACGAGGACGGATGAGTGGGTGTGGCCAAGTAGCTCTGTGGGGTCCTGATTTGTGGTTGAACTGGAGACACTGGTTCTGGTTCCATGGGGGACCTGCATTCCGGCAGATGCAGGTCATCCAGGGGGCGACGCCAACGGTTGCTTCTCAGAGCTGAACCAATCAGAGTGAAGAACAGGGTGACGCGTCCAGAGTGACAGAAACGAGTCTACGGTTGAGCAGTGGAGCGACGTCACTGCTCTATTCAGAGAATATTCAGTTTTCAAACTTTGCAAGTTCGAGACACTTTGCTGTAACTTTTTAACGTAAAATTATTGTTGTCGGATTAACTTTTGCAAAATTGTAACTTTTTGACATAAAATCAGAACTTTGTCCTAAAATCATGAATGTTTGTTTTAAAACTTGACTTTTGTAGAATTCTGTGTTTTCTGTTGCAAGAATTACTGATTTCTGTTGCAACGTTCATGAAATGTGACATTTTTGTGAAATTGTGATGTGAAATAGCTGCTTTTCAGGGTGAACCAGCTGCTCTACATCCCCTGGTTGCTCTATGTCTCCTGGTCACTCTCAATCACCGGGTCGCTCTACGTCTTCTGGTTGTTCTGTGTTTCTTGGTTCCTCTATGTCTCCTGGTCGCTCCCAATCTCCTGGTTGCTCTATGTCGCCTGGTTGCTCTATGTCCCATGGATGTTCTATGTCTTCTGGTCACTCTTAATCACCCGGGGCGCTCTACGTCTCCTGGTTGTTCTGTCTCTTGGTTCCTCTATGTCACCTGGTCGCTCTATGTCCCATGGATGTTCTATGTCTTCTGGTCACTCTTAATCACCCGGGTCGCTCTACGTCTTCTGGTTGTTCTGTGTTTCTTGGTTCCTCTATGTCTCCTGGTCGCTCCCAATCTCCTGGTTGCTCTATGTCGCCTGGTCGCTCTATGTCCCATGGATGTTCATGTCTTCTGGTCACTCTTAATCACCCGGGTCGCTCTACGTCTCCTGGCTGTTCTGTCTCTTGGTTCCTCTATGTCTCCTGGTCGCTCTATGTCCCATGGATGTTCTTTGTCTTCTGGTCACTCTTAATCACCTGGTCGCTCTACGTCTCCTGTTTGGTTCGTGTCTCTTGTTTGCTCTTTGTCTCCTGGTCGTTTCAAATCGCCTGGTTGCTCTATGTCTCCTGGTCGCTCTCAATCACCGGGTCGCTCTATGTCTCCTGGTTGTTTTGTGTCTCTTGGTTCCTCATTGTCTCCTGGTCGCTCTGTGTCCCATGGATGTTCTATGTCTTCTGGTCACTCTTAATCACCTGGGTCGCTCTACGTCTCCTGGTTGTTCTGTCTATTGGTTCCTCTATGTCTCCTGGTCGCTCCAAAGCTCCTGGTTGCTCTATGTCGCCTGGTTGCTCTATGTATCCTGGTTGCTCTATGTCCCATGGATGTTCTTTGTCTTCTGGTCACTCTTAATCACCAGGTCGCTCTACGTCTCCTGGTTGGTTCGTGTCTCTTGTTTGCTCTTTGTCTCCTGGTCGCTTCAAATCTCCTGGTTGCTCTATGTCTCCTGGTCACTCTCAATCACCGGGCCGCTCTATGTCTCCTGGTTGTTTTGTGTCTCTTGGTTCCTCTATGTCTCCTGGTCGCTCCAAAGCTCCTGGTCGCTCTATGTCGCCTGGTTGCTCTATGTCTCCTGGTCGCTCTATGTCCCATGGATGTTCTATGTCTTCTGGTCACTCTTAATCACCTGGTCGCTCTACGTCTCCTGTTTGGTTTGTGTCTCTTGTTTGCTCTTTGTCTCCTGGTTGCTCCAAATCTCCTGGTTGCTCTGTGTCGCCTGGTTGCTCTATGTCTCATGGTCGCTCCATATCTCCTGGTTGCTCTGTCTTCTGGTTGTTTTCTCTCCTGGTTGCTCTATAGCTCTGAAATTATCTCAATCTAGTGACCGTTCTATGTCCACCGGACACTCAATCTGTCTTGGTTTTTCTATGTCTCATGGCTGCTCTACATCTCTTCTCTCACCTCAGTTATTCATGTTTGTGATGTCAGATCATCATTGTTGGCGTTGGAACCCCACCAGTGTGTTTTTGTTCAGTTTTTCATTATTTTTTATGATGAATCAGCGTCGGTGTTATTAATTGAGTCGTTAGTTGTCATTAGTCGGGCTGCAGCTTCTCCTTTGATTCTGCCTCAGAGCTGACAGCTACGCTCGTTAATTTAAGGCTGATTAAGTTTTTTCTGGACATACCAGGGTCGTCTGACTGCTCCACATGGTCATCTTTCTGCTTTATTAACAGTATTTTATGTGACTACTGTTTCTATCTGATAAATTAATAACGAGTCTGTTGACCTTGTAATTAATGTGTAACTGAAAATGACTCTGGCTCACGTGTCATCATGAGTAACTGATAAGATCATGTTTCCAGATGAAGTTTTCTGAGGTTCCAGCATGTTTTCTCCACCAGAGTGTTAATGCCTGTCATGAGTTTGTGCTGCCGGCGGTTCACATGCTCCAGTCAGCTGTTGGCAGCTTGTGTTTGGGAGTAATTTCATCCCTCGCTGCTGTTTTTACCTCCATGGCCGACTCCTTCAGTAGTGCCCTACTTCAGTAAATAATTCACTCGCAGTTAAATATGCAGGAGGTGTGTGTGTTGGTGTGTTTGAGTGTAAAGGTCCGAGGGCGGGTCTAGTGTTTCCTGCTGGTGACTTCTGAGCTACAGAGATGAATTAGTGTTCAGATATGAACTCGTAGCTTTTTAACTGATCTACAGTCAAACCCAAGTTTCTGGAGTCAAGTTCAACGAGGAAATTAGAACAGTGACAGTTCCTGCACCGACCACCAGAGGCTTTAGTTCCTCTACGAACCACAGTAGAAGAACCGCAGCCTCTAGCGGTCGGCGGAGGAACTGCAGCCTCTAGCGGTCAGTAGAGGAACTGCAGCCTCTAGCGGTCAGTAGAGGAACCGCAGGAGCCGCGGCCTCTAGTGGTCGGTAGAGGAACCGCAGCCTCTAGTGGTCGGTAGAGGAACTGCAGCCTCTAGCGATCGGTAGAGGAACTGCAGCCTCTAGCGGTCAGTAGAGGTGCTGCAGCCTCTAGCGCTTGGCGGAGGAGCCGCAGGAACCGCACCCTCTAGCGGTCGGTAGAGGAACTGCAGCCTCTAGCGGTCGGCGGAGGAACTACAGCCTCTAGCGATCGGTGGAGGAACCGCGGTCTCTAGTGGTCAGTAGAGGAACTTGTTTCTCTCTCTTAGAGATGATCTATAAACACCAGACATTCTGCAGACGTGTCTGGGCTGAAGTGGTTCTGGTAGAGGACTGGTCCAGAACTGATCCAGGGATCCTGGAATTCCACTCAGTCATGTTTCAACACTTGAAATCTGTTTTCTGTGTGCCGAACTTTGGTAAGAAAGAATAGTCTGTCAGGACAGAAAACCTTTGTCTGGTCCTTATCGGATCTCAGAATGAGGTCAGTCCAACCTCAGATGAACAACACATGAGCAGTGTGAAGAGCTCGGAGATGCTTCAGTATCTCATTGGTTTTCTCGGTGACGTTATTCGTCTCTCACATGATTGTGGAGGAATTTTGACAGCGTTGCTTGAGTTCATTGACCTTCACAGACATTTGCTCATAAACAGGTCCTTGAAGGTCCCACTGCCTTCCAGCAGGTTGAGGTTTGGACTTTTACTAGAACATTCCAGAGTGTTGATTCTTCTCCGTTGTGATGTAGATCCGCTGCTGGGTTTGGGGTGATTGTCCCTGATACATGGACTCACATTTGACTCCAGAATACTCCGGTAGGTGTCCAGGCTAGAGATGCACCATAACCGATAACTTTCAGCTCATAAAAGGCTGATACCGATAACACACACATATACCTAAGATCATTAGATCAATACTATGAACAAAACCAAAAACAGTTTGGACTCTTTAAATGAACAGATATTTATTTTTTCCTATGAAAAACTATTTTCAAGCCTCTCAAACATTTTCGTAAAGCTATCAAACAAACGTACTTGATATCTCACATCAACTTAAATAAGGTTCATTACTGACTGATATAAAAAAATAAAGGCTCCTTGAACTGATGAAAATACATGCATCAGAATTACAAACTGAAAAAGATTAACATTTGAATGATTTTGACTTGTGGTTCCATTTAAATTAATACCTTTAATTAAAGTAAATGAGGTTCAGTAGTTTTTATTTTTTATTTTTTTATCTCATGGAAGCTTTAGATGAGAGGAATGAGGGAGAGGAGAAACTGCTGCTGGCTTGTGCACATTAGCATTAGCTTCCGTTAGCTCACATTAGCGTGATGCCAAAACTCCATGGAAGTAATTGTTATGTTGTAGGTGGCTGATCAGGTTTTACGTATTAAAGCTTGTTCCTCCCCACCTCGTAGAATTCACTCGGAGGATTCGTCACAAATAACCACCAAACTATCTTCTTCTGAAACTTTAACGAAGCTCCACGCCGCCATGTTTGTTGTGATCAGCGCTGTGCTGCAGGCTGCATTCAAGGTGTAATGTAAATTCCCACGTTCCCTCGTTTGCTAGTCGTTCTTTCAGCCTTTTCTATTTTTTTCTTTTTTTATGTGTAACATGTGGGAAAATACTGCGAATATCAATTAAAGTCAGCAACTACTAAAATTATGACCGAGTTAAGGAGTTGTTTTCTGGCATGAGGGGGTATTCTTGATTTTCCTGATTAAGTAATCGTGTTTCTGATTATGCCGACGTCATTTGAACATAACATTCACTGCCGGTCATTCAAGGCTCAGAGGGAGCGAGGCACTGCTGTGTTGACAGAAATATATATGTTATCGGGGCTATTTGTTGTGATATCGGACTTATCGGGATGACGTCATAATTTCCTGTTATCGGCCCGATAGTTATCGGGTCAATAACTACCGGGTTGATAACTATTAGCCCGATAGTTATCCACCCGGTAGTCATCGTGCACCGCTAGTATCAGCTAAATCCACTAACCCAGTTCCAGTTATTTTTTAAGATACAAACTTTCACATTGATGATGCATCAGGGTTCAGAGACTCGGTTCTGAGTTTTGGCTCCTCTGTTGTCAGTATCCCAACTGGACCGCAGTCAAAGCCGTTCACAACATTCCAGCGTAAAGGAGATCAAACGGGAGCGTGTTTATAAAAATGAAGTGGTCTCCGCCTGTTTCTGGCTGGACGTGTCAGTGTTTTTATCCAACTGGAGAAGGTCCTGAACTCTGGAACATCAGTTCCATCGGTTCTGCTCCGTGTTATCAGATCTGCTGACCTTCCTGTGATCCGGTCCAACTGTGAATGACGGGTTTGATTCCCATCTGCTGATGTGCAGATTACTGGATCACGTTTTATAGGCTGAACTGAAAATGAAATGAAATGAATGAAAATGAAATGAAAAATACTTTATTTATCCCATAAAGGGAAATTCAATGAAGTAAGGGCTCTCTCTCTCTCTCTTTTTTTTTTTTTTTTTTTTTTTTTAATAAAAAACAGACAGAAATAATAATAATAATATAATAACGGTGTTAAGTCTTGTTGTGGAGGCTGATGGCTGCTGGCAGGAATGATCTTCTGTATCTTTCCGTCTTGCAACGGACCTGAAGAAGCCTCCCACTGAACACACTCTGTTGTTTGATCACTGTGTCGTGGAGAGGGTGTGAAGAGTCCTTCATCATCTTCATCAGCTTGTGCAGCATTCTTTTTTGTACAATCAGTTCCAGCGGCTCCAGAGTTACACCCAGCACAGATCCAGCTTTCCTGATCAGTTTGTTGATTCTCTTCAGGTCTCTGGTTCTGATGCTGCTGCCCCAGCAGATGGCTGCAAAGCTGATTGCACTTTCAACAACAGACCTATAGAAGATGTGCAACATCTTGGTGCAGACATTAAAAGATCTCAACTTTCTTAAAAAGTAGAGTCTGCTCTGACCTTTCTTGTAGATGTATTCTGTGTTGCATTTACAAGAAAGGAACTGATTTGATAAAGATCACAAACCAACAACTCTTCAGTTCCACAAAGTTCAATAAAGGGATTATTTTCAGAGCTGAGGGCTCTTCTCTTCGGGTCGGACCTTTTCCTGGTTGGGAATGATTCACTTCCAGGTCAGATATGTTGCCAGAACGTGACTAAGGTCGTTGAGGTTGTAAAGTTTCTGCTGGACTGCCAGCTCAGATCAGATATGAACATTCAGATGCATAATTACTCTCTGATTAGTGACGGGAACTAAAACCCATCAGGAATGCCTTGATGAGAAGCTGCTGTCCTCTAATCTGGTGTTTAAGTTTGATGAAGAGATTTCAAACACATGAAAGGAATAATTTCTGACGTATCTGAGCTCTTCCGTTATCGTCTTGGACGCGAGTATCTCCAGTATCTCCAGTATCTCTGCAGCATCTTCAGCATTCAGGCTTCGTTCTGGAGTTTTTTCTACTGTCGGCTCTCTATGATGTCACAGGGGGCAGAGCTTCCTCGTATGGTCTTTATTTCTCGTCTTGTTGCAAAATAAAAGTTTCACTAAACAAATGTACCATCATAAATAAATAAGTTGGCCACTGAAAAATGTAAGTTTTTTATTTATCTTTATTTCAAGGAGAGTCCGCACTGAGACGATAGATGTAGTGAAATAAATCAATAAAAAGCTGCGCAGGTGATGCACGAGCTGAACAACAACCATCAGCCGCTCTCAGGTGATTTCAGGAAGGACGTTGTTTGATTCCTGTCAGCGGTCGGTTCATCACGGCCGCTGGACGCTGAACCTGTCAGTCGGCCGGAGTCTGATGGCGCCTGAAAGCCGATGCTGAGCCCTGGACGCGCCGCCTCAGGCCTCGAGGGCGTGAGGTCGATGCCAGCCGCCTCCATGTGATATCCCGGGGAACGCGACACCGCCGGTCACCGTGGAAACGCAGGCTGATCCATTTACAGCGAAGGGGGAGCCGGTCGAAGCCTGAACTTCCTTCCGGAAAACCACTCCCAGCATCCTCCTTGGCGTCATCAGCGGCACCCACCCGTCACAGATGATGGTTTCTGAGCTCTGATCGGTGGCTTCCTCCTCTTCAACAGTTTCAGGTTACATCTCTAGATGGACTGAGTTGAGTTTTCCAGGTAGGTATGATTGACATGAGGTCACCTTCAGGCCAACACCTGTTTCTGGTCGTCACCATCTCCCTTCTGCATCCATGAGTCCCTAACCCTTCCACCAGATCATCCTCCGTCTGTTCCAGTTTTACTCCAACAAATATCATATTTGGAGTAGGGATGCACCATAACTGTTTTTTAAAACCGATATCGATAACCTATAACTTTCAGCTCCTAAAGGCCGATACCGATAACCAATAACACACACATATACCTAAGATCATTACATCAATACTATGAACAAAACCAAAAATACATAACATAACAACATAACATTTACTGCCGGTCATTCAAAGCTCAGAGGGAGCGAGGCACTGCTGTGTTGACAGAAATATATATATTATCGGGGCTATTCGTCGTGATATCAGACTTATCGTGATGACGTCATAATTTCCTGTTATCGGCCCGATAGTTATTGTCCACCCCTAATTTGGAGTGATTGGTGACCCGTCCCTGCTTGGTTCTGACCCAACGCCCTCACATCTGTCAAATGATGATCTCCTGTTGTCTTCTCTGCTAGATGAGACCGAGACAGCAGAAATGATCCAATCAGAGGAGGCACGTGACGCTGGCCCTGCCTCCTGATTTTGAAGTTAAAGTTGTCAGTAATTATTAGTAATATTCCTCTTCTGATCCACTCCAGCTCGCACATCGACATCAGGATGACCCGCGGAGACCCGTGGACGGTTTAGAGGAGGTTTGAGGCGCTTATGAGGATCGGGTCGGTCTGTAAGTCAGAACACGTCCTTTATTCAACAGCACTCAGCTGTTTTAAATGTATAACTCTAGAAAGACCAAGACACGGCCAGATACGAGTCTCTAAACGAGTACAGTCCAGTGACGTGGTTTCAAAACTTTCATGTAAGTTCGTTGTCTCTCACGGATCCAGCCGAGCAGGTGGCGCTAGCCCTACGCTAGGGGCCTTGAAGACGAAGCAAAACCGCTTCAAAACTGGTGCGACTTGGGCTTTAGTCACACTGGATCCAGTGCCGTAATAAGTTTACGTGATGTTGTTCACGACTTCCTTCAGCAGCGACGCTTCGTCGTATCGAAACAGCTCAGCAACATCTTCACGTCCTTCTAGATGTCGTCATGGATGACGTCTTTTAAACTGAAATAAAACTGAGGAGTTAGTGAGCTTCATTTCCATTTAGTCCTGGGGGGAGGCGCTGTTGTTGAGGAGGGAGTGTTTATTAGAGGACATACGGTACTAATGAATCTAAACTATGATTTTAACGTGAACAAACGTCTTCTGTTCTGCTTGAATAAATATTGACGAGAAAAAGGAGCCGTCTGGTTTCTTAATCGAGTTTAACAGATAAAGTTTATTAAAGTAAAGTTAAATAGATCCGCAGGACTCGGTTAGCGGTTGAAGGTGCAGGTGCTTGGTAATAAGTGGAGGTTATTGACGGGGGGGTCGACTCTCTGGATAATTGAAAGCAGCAGCGCTTCCACTCGGAGGGGAATGCGTGTCACTTCCTGTTGGGTCAACCACCAGATGGAGGAATGCTGGGAATGTTGGTGTGGCTGCCGTGTTTTTAAAGTGCTTATTTGTGCTCGCTGACATGACTGAGCTTACGACTGACCTCAGATCAGTCCCAGTTCCCGTTTACGATGGTTTTAAAGTTGGTTTGTTGACTGTTGAGGTTCTCGTGGTGAAAACTCTCAACTATAAAAACAGATGTTTCTGATCAAAGAGAACATCTGGGACTGTAAATAAGAGAAAGGAAACACATGAACTAATGGTCAGTTATTGATTATTTCAAACACGTGAAGTGATTAAATTATTGAGTGTGATTACGTTAAGGTTTGGTCGTATTTGTTCTTATCTCATTGACATTTAAAACGCACCTTCAGTAACCAGCAGGTTAGTTTTCCAGCTGCAGGTCATTGAAACCAACAGAAACCACTTTCTTCCAGCAGACAGGAAGCTCTGTGGGGGCCCGGGCTCCTTCGGCCCCCCGGGGGCGCCGCCCCCTCGCCCCCGCCAGCGCTCAGACCTCACAGGAATGTCTTTGTGCAGGCGGGAGGATGAGGCGGCTCGTCGGAGGGAAATTCACCACACGTGTGCGAGGCTACTGAACGCACCGCTGGCCTCCGCCGGAGCGCGGCCCCATGAACGCGGCGGCGGCGCGAGCGGGGGGGCAGCACCAGCCCGAGGGGCCGAGCCACGAGGGAGGCAGATGACGGCGGGGAACTAACGCAGCGTGACGAGCTGAGGCTGCGTTGGTCTTAGCTGCAGAGACGTTCGGTCCATCTGTTGTCTGTTTGTTTGTTGACCTCTGACCTCCCATCTCTGCTCGGACTGCGGCGTGGGGGCGGGGCTTTTCAGTGGGACGCGATCCTTCCTGGAACACAAAGAGCTGTTTGATCAACTGTCTTTGAGTGGAGCTTCTGATCCTGTTGACTCTGAACACATGAACACCTGAACACGTGAAGACCCGAAGACATGAACACGTGAAGACATGAACACATGAAGACATGAACACCTGAACACATGAAGACATGAAGACGTGAACACATGAAGACGTGAACACATGAAAAAGTGAAGACATGAAGACATGATTCCTGCATGACAGCTGCAGCAGGAACCGGGACAGCTGCTGCAGGAACCGGGACAGCTGCTGCAGGAACCGGGACAGCTGCTGCAGGAACCGGGACAGCTGCAGCAGGAACCAGGACAGCTGCAGCGAGAATCAGGGCAGCTGCAGAAGGAACCGGGACAGCTATTGCAGGAACCGGGACAGCTGCTGCGGGAATCAGGACAGCTGCTGCGGGAACCGGGACAGCTGCAGCGGGAACCGGGACAGCTGCTGCGGGAACCGGGACAGCTGCTGCAGGAACCGGGACAGCTGCTGCAGGAACCAGGACAGCTGCTGCAGGAACCGGGACAGCTGCAGCAGGAACCAGGACAGCTGCAGCGAGAATCAGGGCAGCTGCAGAAGGAACCGGGACAGCTATTGCAGGAACCGGGACAGCTGCTGCGGGAATCAGGACAGCTGCTGCGGGAATCAGGACAGCTGCTGCGGGAATCGGGACAGCTGCTGCGGGAACCGGGACAGCTGCAGCGGGAACCGGGACAGCTGCAGCGGGAA